>CM046877.1:256485727-257085727 GCA_025667525.1 Glebionis coronaria
AAGTTGAGTGATATTCATAGGTTTAGCAGTAAACATGTGGAACACAATAGAATTTGTAAAACACGTAATGGGGGGAGGGTTAACTATGTACGTCCATAGTCAAGATGCATATTATTGCTGTTTAGTCTCATGAACCGAAGCTTAACTCAAATGTAAGTTCCTCTAGGTAGTATTCAGCCTAAATACTCAAGTATAAATGAATATTAGTGCGTCAAAGTAATCGGGACGGAGATTGTCAATCCCGATGGATCCACCCACAACATTCGCGCTTAGCGCAATGCATACGGGACAATTAACGATTCATGATAAGAGAGGAAACTCAAGGCTAACGTCTAAAATCAATAATACCATTGAAATCATCTGTAAAGCATACACGTTCAGAATAACATACGAGTTCTGGATAGCAATACAGTTTTATATTTAGTTGTGTTCCACCATGTAAAATCTCACCCCGTGTTTAGAAACCATGTACAAGTAAAAAAGAGCTATGAACTAACCTTAGCCACGAGGTAAGTCAATCACGGTACTCAGCAACTGAGTAGAAACGGTAGTGGTAGACGATCACCGACGATATGGATGCCCGGGGAAACACGAAAACCGCAACCTATCAAAATAAGGCGCGCGTTAAGACTCGAACTCGAATATCGATATATATACCAAATATAATATGACTCAAACGTTTTCAAAGTATACACGTTTCAAAACAATTTACACGAATCAAATGAATCCATACTAACCATTTATTCCAACACTACACGTTAAAACACTTGAACACTTGAAAATGACCCGTCATACGACGCCAAGTCAACGCAAGTCAAAATATCCTTTACCCTTGTTTGGACCAGTAGCTAAGTCATTTATATAATGACTAAGCACTTGAGTAAGTCACCATGTCCGATGGTGAACACTCACACTCACGCAACACAAGCATTGAACTAAGTGTCCAAAATAAAAATCAGCAAGTACACCCCGAATGTACACACCGATCTATCCTATCTAGACGTGTCTGTTTTACATGAAAATTGGTGTATAGGTCACTTATAACCTGTATAAGATCTCACCAAAATTTGAGCCAAAGTTCACACTTTAAAACTCATCAGCTCGACACTTTACTCGACTCCAAATTTGGGACAGATTTGTGCACATGTTTTGTAAAACCGTTTGGACCACTTTAAAAGTATCAACTCGACAATCCGACTTTTGAAACTACTACTAGACTCATCAAACTCAGTTTGTAAACTTTGAAAACCAGTAGATACATTTATCTAATCAAGCCTAAAGTCCCCGAGAGTCGACCCAAAATCAGCCACAATTTCGGATTGTGCCGACTTGCGTCTCCCGGTACACGAAAACTAAAACTAGCATAACTTTTGACTCGTAATGACTTAGAAGCTCTATATTATACCAAAACGACCGTATCGGAAAACTCTACAACAGTTTCAAATAATATCAGTCTTTCACAGACCTTAAACCCACGAAAAATCTGTTTAATACCTGCTGTCCCAAAATAGCTTTTTAGAAAACAAGACAAATCCATTTTTCACTCAAAACCAATCATTCCCATACCCCTAGGATCACTATACTATCATACCCATCATCCAAACACTCCTAAAAACACTAGTATACAAAATCTAACAAAAATCAAAGATCAAAAACCAAACTTTTTAAGATCAAAATAAGATGATCTTACCAAAAATAATACATGCAAACTAATTTAATCATAATCCCACCATAAATCACAAAGTTATAAAAACTTTGATGCATGTGGAAGATTTTTGTATCAATAGAATCACCATAAAAATCTAAGATGTGGTCTTTAAATTGTTTTATCAAATCATGGTGGAAGATGGTGTTTTGTGGTGGTGAAGCTCACGGCAAAAATGGAGGAGGAGAGGAGGATGGTGAGTTTTTTTTTTAAATGTGTTTATGTGTGTGAATTGGTTGAAAAATAGGCATTTTATATGGTGGTTTAGGTGGAGGGACCAATATTGCCAACTTTGAAAGTTGTGGACTTAAAAACAATTTGTAGTTTTAAGGGTAGAAAATGGTTATTGGTAAATCTTGAAAATATTTACGGGGCTCGAGTTTCGTAAAAATACTTTTCAAAAGTTACAATGCATCATAAAAATGATTATACGATTTCTCGACACGACTTAATACGTAATTAAAACGAAATAGTCGAAAATGTTAATTATCGAAACAATCGATAAATAAACGTAATATTTTGGGCATCCGTCGGTATCGCGATCACTAGGAATTCTCGTTGTACATTGTTTTTGAATAAACTCGTTGTAAAACGCACGCGGGTGATTTTGAATCAAAAACTTTGATTTAAATTAAATATGAAAAATAAAATAAGAATTTTATAATTCCCGATAAAGTATTTATCGATGATCAGAAAAATACTTAAAAAGTATAATTTAAAAATCTCAGGATTTACATATAACAATATAAGAAAACGTAATACGTTGGAAAATTAAAGAAGCACGAATAAAAAGAATAAAATAATGCTGGGAAAAATACGGGTTCTCACAGTCTTCCCCCTTAAGGAACTCTGGTCCCCAGAGTTCTCCTGAAAACAGTAGAAGATGCAAACAAGAGGAGGTACAAAGTGTAGAACAAAATTCATTGCTTCCCATGTAATTTCCGTACCACGACGAATCTTAACGGTTAGAATTCGCTATGCTTCAGTTTGTTAACTCCTTTTCGTATAACTAACGATCTTCCAATACAGAGATACATCGAGCGATAGAGTTGTTGGAAATACGTGCGATAAACTAACAAGAATGAACACAAGAATCGCTTAAACAGACAAAGTGCGATAAAATGAACCAAGATTTTAAATCAACAAGGGGTCGCAAATCGTGCAACTGTAAAACATGACAGTCTTAAAACGTAACAATCTAGTTACAACGGAAATAGAAGGGAAAAATGAATAACATATGATCATTTAAAATACAAGCTGTCACAATCAGTTGTCTAGTATTTTGGTATTACTTTAAAACTTAGTTTAAATATTTTCTTGATTAAAAGAAAATTTTACCAGATGTAGTGATTTAAAAATCAAACTATATATAAAATGAGTGGGTAAACAGTTGTCAAATCTTTTTCTTCATCAGGACTTCAAAGTAAAAGTAACTCAGTTCAAATAGTTATCCTGATTGACTTAAGAACTTTTGTATGTCTGCATGAAATTATCGTTAAAACCTCAGGTTTATCGTTACCATTAGAAAAATCAGAGTTTCCAAGTTATTTAGAATCATTGTTAGAAATTATAAATTAATTTAATAATTTTCTTAGGTTGACAGTAAAGTATGATAAAATCAATTACTTTAAAAGATGCAACTTGACACTATTTAAATATAAGTTATAAATTAACCCAAGAGGATGTATAGATTCGGTACTTAACTTGAAACAGTTATTTTGGTAATCTAAACATTTGATAAAATGTATAAAATGTTCTTAAAAATTAATAATAATTTTTATATATTCAAGAAAGTGTTTAAGATATCAAACGATAAACACGTAACAGTTTATGGTTTTCAGAAAGTGACAAAATAGCAAACGATTATCAAACGAATATCGATCAACAATTAGTATACAAGCAATAGCACGAGGGAAAAAAACATAATTCGTATCAAATCTTAACGTACATGATAGAATAGATGCATCGATGATAAGGACAATAAGAAACAAGGATTATAGCATGGTTAATTCACGAGTGCGGTTGGCGTCACCAATAGCGGCTTATTAAGTTCTCGGTGGTCGAAATACGATCGAAAGGGAAAAGCCACACAACGAATTTTCGAATCAAAGAAGATTCTTAAGAAGTCAACTGAGAGTAAATTCAGTAAAATGAAAACATTAGCAATGAAAGGCGAAATCAACACATGATTCACACCAATGAATTTCAAGACGACAAAGTTTAACACACATCATGACAATTACACGAAATCATCGTTCACGTCCAGTCATATATCATTAATCGCGTCCAGAGATGTTTCGAAGGTCTACCAAAATAGATAGAGATGGTCGATCGTAAGAAGCATAACAACGTTGAAACTTTCAAGTCGGGTATCAATAGTAAGAATTTAGGAAAATGGTAACGAAAATTGTATCATGAGGAGGATGAGGTAACAAGTAAAGCAAAGATCGCTGAGTAAGGAAATCTGTGCTTGAGGCATGTACTTTGTTCAAGAAAAGATAAGGGTTCATATGTGTATGTCGAAAACTGTTGCTACTAGCGTAAGATGTAAAAGTTTTCAAAACTTTATTTTATCAAACTTTTTAAGGAACATAGTTAAAAAGTTGATTGTTAGTCAAATGTTTTAGGCGACTACTATTTGGTCTTGCATGGCTCCTTCTAAATTAAGCATAGGTGATCAGGCCATGCATAATTTAGGACTAGCATTGCGATGCTCATCTTTGTCAAACCAGTATTACAGGTCATATTATTTAAAATATGTATATAATGACATTTGTAAAAACAGAAATCAAAATAGTTGATGAAACTATTTGCCAATAAGTTACTGGCTAGATATTTAATTCAACAATTGTAATGTTACAAGATTCTTTACAAGACCCAAGGTAGAATAATTTGTGAAAATACATTGTAAATTAATATAAATTAATTTTATAAGATAGCATTCAATTATTTAAGAAAGCCCAAATGAAACCTTTTGTAAAATGATTCGCAAACAAGACCAGTTTGAGTTATATGGTAACATGACAATAGTTTATAAAGTAGCGAGTGGGTTACAAGAGGGAAATAAGGAGTAGTCCAAGTCAGTCAACGAAATGGTTACAAGGTGATAAGGTTTCAAAAGGTTTAGCAGGAATCGTCTTGAGACGCGTGTCAAGATGATAACAAACGATATGAAAACAAGATCTTCAATTCTCGGTCCAAATCAGTGGTACGATAGAAGCAAGAAAGACAATGGAATTACAAATAAGCCATATATAAAATAAAGGAATAAAGAATCCGTATGTGCACATCGTAAATAATTTGACAATAATATACTTTTAAGAAAGTAGGGTATCAGTTAACAAATAGTACAATCACTCCGAAAAGTTTCTATATTAGGAAGTTACCGAATCTCAAAAGTTCAAGATCTATGTATATGTATGACCGAACTCAAAGTTATTATTTTATACTTGTTCAAACGCAATCATCGTTTTTAGTTTGTAAAATATCATTAGTTAAAGTTTTACGAGCTCAAACGAACTTAAAAACGTTTGAAACCACATTTTTTTTAAAGTCTATCAGTTTTGTCTTTTGGGTTTGACTAGACCAATTAACTCACTAAACGATATTTTAAGACTCAGAGTCTAATGCGTTTCGATGTGAAACAATGTTTTGAACAACTTTCTAGTTTTACCCGAGACTTGAAACGGAATAAAAATGGACGAAAATGCCCTTGCATTAAATCTGTCAGCAAAACGATATTTTAGAACTACGCAAAAAAAATAAGTTCTAAAATTTCACAATCTCAAATGAGCGTAACTTGCTCGATTTTAAAGTTTACTGGTCAAATTTTATGTCCTAAACGGACGTCTCAACAAGTAGAAAAAAAATATATTATTATGTCTAAAGTTATAAAAATATTTTCTCGACACTGTTAAACTTCCTGTAAAGTTTCTATACAAAGTATATTTTTCGACACAGCTTGAAATTAAATCCAATTTCATAATAACCCATAATTAATGTACACACAAGACTTGTGGATTCCATAAAGACTAAAGAACATAAACTGTATAATTAATCATGTAAAGAGAACACAGTATGGAAATAGTTCAAGAATGCCAATGATAATCTGAGAGATAAAAAAAACGACGCATATCATCCGTGTCTTCGGCTGCAAGATGCAATGCAAGAAGGTTTCCTGGCGGCGTGATTTTCCAAAATCACAAGACATACCGAGAAAGAAACAAAATATTAACAAGTAACACTCCTAAGGCGAGGAGGTTTAATGAAAAAGGGAGGATACAAGTAGGATCACGTTCCAAACAATCGTCACATAATAAATGACGATCATGTGCTCAAAGTACAACGGACGTTGTAAGTCGAAGTCGAAAAGTAGAATGGTCAATGAAATAAGATGTAACCCATGTACAAGTGTCGTGTAAAACGGTGGCGTAAAGGTAAGTCGAAATTATGAAAACCCACAATATTATTCAGGTACTGATTCAACGAATTCTTCGAGATGTGTGACTCACAAGGTGTCCTTTAGTCTTTTCCGGAGACACATTGAGCTACATAATGGAAGATTGGCTAGACATTTAATTACGAATGGTCGGAAAGAAAATTTGCGTATCTAAATAGATATCTTAAAAGAGTTGAACAATGAAAGCAACACGCACGGTAGTAAAATGAAAATCATGTGTCTTATCGAAAACAACACTTATTCAATTTTGAACAATGGTATCATGATAGTATGTACAACATGTAGCAGCAAGTCTAGAAAAACAGATGATTCAAAACGAACGAGTGTATGAAGTCAGTCGTATCACGCATAAATGAAATAGCAATAGTACTCAGAAAAATGAGTATGAAAAGTCGGCAGCATACGCGTTCTGAATACAAGTATGTAACGTCATAACGATATAAAATCAATCACCGTAACCAGATCAGTTCACAAGAACAAGAATTCCAGAAATACAGTAAGAGCAAATGAAATCACGGTAATATCGAATGATAATCCATGAAGCACAAGGCTTTGAAAAGACACAGTAATTATCGTCACCAGGGTAACGTAATATTTCAACATGTAATCAAGAGATGAAATACTATAACGATAATTAAACGTAAGTAATAAGGATTAGAGAGTTACCCGCGTAGATATCGAACAACATTGGCAGATTCTGTGATTGACACTTAAAACATGAAATATTTGAACTTTCGGTTATAGACCAAGTTTTTTGAAAAATGACTCAGTTCCCTATAACCATCGCTCTGATACCACTCTGTGAGACCCCCAAAATTTGACATGGAACAACTAGGCAACGAGGGGGTAACACGTCATAGTACAAGAAACAATGAATTACAGTTCATACAAAGCTGACGAAATAAAAACATGTACATTACATCATAAAAGGTCAGAGCTTTTAAACATAGGTCCCAGAGTTTTTAGAAGCGGAAAATTAATTTATTTCGTCTCTATTTGTAACATAAAGTTGCCCAAAAGACAGAATAAACTTCTGTCAGTTAATATAAAACAAATCTTTCAAAAGCATCACAGAAATCTCCAAGCTGCGATAATATCCTGCGGGCTCCCATCCAAGCAAAGCTAAGTAATAATACATGAGATTAAACATGTAAAATTTCAACACAAAGTTGAGTGATATTCATAGGTTTAGCAGTAAACGTGTGGAACACAATAGAATTTGTAAAACATGTAATGGGGGGGGGGGGGGTTAACTATGTACGTCCATAGTCACGATGCATATTATTGCTGTTTAGTCTCATGAACCGAAGCTTAACTCAAATGTAAGTTCCTCTAGGGAGTATTCAGCCTAAATACTCAAGTATAAACGAATATTAGTGCATCAAAGTAATCGGGACGGGGATTTTCAATCCCGATGGATCCACCCACAACATTCGCGCTTAGCGCAATGCATACGGGACAATTAACGATTCATGATAAGAGAGGAAACACAAGGCTAACATCTAAAATCAATAATACCATTGAAATCATCTGTAAAGCATACACGTTCAGAATAACATACGAGTTCTGGATAGCAATACAGTTTTATATTTAGTTGTGTTCCACCATGTAAAATCTCACCCCGTGTTTAGAAACAATGTACAAGTAAAAAGGGGCTATGAACTCACCTTATCCACGAGGTAAGTCAATCACGGTACTCAGCAACTGAGTAGAAACGGTAGTGGTAGACGATCACCGACGATATGGATGCCCGGGGAAACACGAAAACCGCAACCTATCAAAATAAGGCGCGCGTTAAGACTCGAACTCGAATATCGATATATATACCAAATATAATATGACTCAAACGTTTTCAAAGTATACACGTATCAAAACCATTGACATGAATCAAATGAATACCTACTAACCATTTATTCCAACACTACACGTTAAAATACTTGAACACTTGAAAATGACCCGTCATACGACGCCAAGTCAACGCAAGTCAAACTATCCTTTACCCTTATTTGGACCAGTGGCTAAGTCATTTATATAATGACTAAGCACTTGAGTAAGTCACCATGTCCGATGGTGAAGACTCACACTCACGCAACACAAGCATTGAACTAAGTGTCCAAAATAGAAATCAGCAAGTACACCCCGAATGTACACACCGATCTATCCTATCTAGACGTGTTCGTTTTACATGAAAATTGGTTTAAAGGTCACTTATAACCTGTATAAGACCTCACCAAAATTTGAGCCAAAGTTCACACTTTAAAACCCGTCAGCTCGACACTTTACTCGACTCCAAATTTAGGACAGATTTGTGCACTTATTTTGTAAAACCGTTTGGACCACTTTAAAAGTACCAATTCGACAATCCGACTTTTGAAACTACTACTAGACTCATCAAAATCAGTTTGTAAACTTTGAAAACCAGTAGATACATCTATCTAATCAAGCCTAATGTCCCCGAGAGTCGACCCAAAATCAGCCACAATTTCGGATTGTGCCGACTTGCGTCTCCCGGTACACGAAAACTAAAACTAGCATAACTTTTGACTCGTAATGACTTAGAAGCTCTATCTTATACCAAAACGACCGTATCGGAAAACTCTACAACAATTTTAAATAATATCAGTCTTTCACAGACCTTAAACCCAATAAAAATCAGTTTAATACCTGCTGTCCCAAAATAGCTTTTTAGAAAACAAGACAAATCCATTTTTCACTCAAAACCAATCATTCCCATACCCCTAGGATCACTATACTATCATACCCATCATCCAAACACTCCTAAAAGCACTAGTATACAAAATCTAACAAAAATTAAAGATCAAAAACCAAACTTTTATGATCAAAATAAGATGATCTTACCAAAAATAATACATGCAAACTAATTTAAACATAATCCCATCATAAATCACAAAGTTATAAAAACCTTGATGAATGTGGAAGATTTTTGTATCAATAGAATCACAGTAAAAATCTAAGATGTGGTCTTTAAATTGTTTTGATCAAATCATGGTGGAAGATGGTGTTTTGTGGTGGTGAAGCTCACGACAAAAATAGAGGAGGAGAGGAGGATGGTGAGTTTTTTTTTTAAATGTGTTTATGTGTGTGAGTTGGTTGAAAATAGGCATTTTATATGGTGGTTTAGGTGGAGGGACCAATATTGCCAACTTTGAAAGTTGTGTACTAAAAAACAATTAGTAGTTTTAAGGGTAGAAAATGGTTATTGGTAAATCTTGAAAATATTTACGGGGATCGAGTTTCGTAAAAATACTTTTCAAAAGTTACAATGCATCATAAAAATGATTATACGATTTCTCAACACGACTTAATACGTAATTAAAACGAAATCGTCGAAAATATTAATTATCGAAACAATCGATAAATAAACGTAATATTTTGGGCATCCTTCGGTATCACGATCACTAGGAATTCTCGTTGTACATTGTTTTTGAATAAACTCGTTGTAAAACGCATGCGGGTGATTTTAATCAAAAACTTTGATTTAAATTAAATATGGAAAAATAAAATAAGAATTTTATAATTCCCGATAAAGTATTTATCGATGATCAGAAAAATACTTAAAAAGTATAATTTAAAAATCTCAGGATTTACATATAACAATACAAGAAAACGTAATACGTTGGAAAATTAAAGAAGCACGAATAAAAAGAATAAAATAATGCTGGGAAAAATACGGGTTCTCACATGATTATATATATTATTGAAATAATTATCATGTCTTAATACGTAATAAATACTTATCGTGATATAACACGTACGTAATAATTGTAATTCTAGTTCGTGAAACGTAAACATGCTATAAAAGGAAGGTTCTAATCATGTACGTACGATCCTAAGGGTACTATTCATGGTAAAAGCATGCGGGTTTTACAAATAAAGACTACCTTTCGGATGCAAGCTCTCGTGACGTTGATTCTTCTCTACTTCAAAGACGTTGACTACCTTTTTGATTCGACAAAAGGGGGAGAAGTAAGTGTAAACGAGTAACTTATACATTTTAATATGCGTTGCGGTTTACTTGTTTGTCATCATCAAAAGGGGGAGATTGTTAGTGCAAACATTACGATGTTTTGTCGATATAATCTCTTTGTTTTTGTTGATGACAAACGTATAATTCGCAATACATTATATAAAATGTTAAGGTACTCGTAATCACTCAAGAATACATATGTATACTTCTATCAACATCTCCAAGATCACATTCGCCATGAATCACTCAAGGTATGTGGTGAGATGGCATTTATACATGATCTCATCATTCTTTTCGGGCTTTAAATGCATAAAAATGTCATAAAATACCATATATATGCTTGTGTTTGTTTACTTGTGTATTTTAGGTATGGATATCGTGAAAAAGACAAAATATCACAAGATACAAGGAAAAACGGACACGAGAAACGAAGCCGTACAAAGAACCGGGCCCTAATCATGGAATTCTCAACAAATACCCTTGAAGACTTGAAGACAAACAAGATTGATCCTCAATTATTGAAGAAATGACACTTAAAACCCTTTTATATTAATAATTACAAGTTTGGTCCCTTAAGTTTGTAAAAATTACACAAAAGGTCCTTCAACTTTGAAGAAATGGCAAGATTAGTCCCTCAACAAATAAAAATTGCCAATAATGGTCCCTCATGAAGTCAAAGATACAATGAAGACCTTTAAAGATCAAGAATGTCCAAGATCAGCCCTTGAAATATCTCAAAATGGCAAAAATAACCCTTGAAATCCTTTTTCCAAAGTTTTGTGCCAAAAGTGACAAATGGTGAAAGTTGTTACAATTATAATAGGGCGCTGACAGACTTTTATATCCAAGTGACAAAAGAAAGGAAAAAGAAGGACTAAAAGTGAGCAAATGAAACATTCAAACACGAAAATGCGCCAAACACCTTCCCACCCCTACAAAAACGGATCAAAAACTTTACTATTCACCCCAAGAACCCAGTTACCATCTCACTTAAAACCAAAGGGTAAATCTAAATTACCCATACCCACGTATGATTCACACATGCAGAATGCCACCCCACACACAAAACCCTCACTCCCACTACTCCCTGGACCCCACACTCAACCTCCTTGACCAATGAAAACACAACTTGGCCTTCAAGTAAAATGACGTGGCCAAATCAACAGCCAAGGATCATTGCTTCATAACAAATCTGAAATGAACGTCCAAGATGAATTTGAACAGCTCATTCCATCAAATGATCTAGAAGACTCAAGGGCATAATAGGGAATTCAGTTCTAGGGTTTGTGAATAGTGTTTAGCCAGGCATTTGCCTATAAAAGGAGACCTCAACATGTGAGAGTCCCTTTGTTCCAGATTTTAGCTTTTAATCTTTGTAATTACTTTTTATGAAATAAAGTTTGAATTTCTTAAAATTTTGAGTTCTAATCTGTTATTTATAAAAGTTTGGTGTTTGAGAAGCTAAAATCTGAGTTCCGTTATCTTGTTTGAAGGTTTTTGAGGCAAGGTTTTAAGTGATAAAGCTTGTGCATCAAAAATCAGAAAGTTGGCATTATTTTGATCTCACTTTGTGGTTTGTTCATCTTAGCAGCTTGGAAGCTGGTACTTGTTCTGCTAGTACCTAAGCTCAAACAATCCAGGGCCTGGATGTAGGTCTTGGAGGTTTGCATCTTCTTCCCTTTTCATTTTCCCTTTAAGTTTCTGATTATTTGTGATTTTTGTGGATTTATGCTTGAATCTGTGTTATTGTGGTTGATAATTGTTTATTTGGTTTGGTTTGATGTTATTGAGGTGTTAGTGATCTGATTTGTGGTTTGAATCTTCATAAGCCTTTGAAAATTTGTGAAATCAAGTTTTAAAAGGGTGTTTGGGATTACTGCATAAGTTGGATTTGTGGCTTGTTAAGTGCTTGTGTGTTGTTAGCAAGTATTGGTATCTGTTGTTGGGGTGATATTGTTCATCTGTTTGCAGGTTTTGAGGTTTTGAACACATTGATTCTTGAATTGGCAATAAAATCTTTAAAACTTGGTAAAATTGGCTAGGATTTTGAGGACACCTAGATCTAAGCATAGGCCAGGGCTAACAAGTGCTAAATCATAGTTAATCACACCAGGGTAGAAGGATTTGAGGCTTGAAATTGGATCAAGTGTCAAGTATATCAGCAAAACTTATTTCTGCATATGTTCATTGTTCATCAGTAACTTTTAGTGCTTTGATCTTGCTATCTACTTTGATTCAGTGTTTAATTCTTGTTGCTTTGTGTTTGTTCTTAGTTTATATAGCTTGTGTATGCATCCTATTAAGTTTGGTTGGCTTATTGTGGCTAAATCTGCTTATTAAGTGCTTAACTGCTTATTTGCATATCTGGTGCATATCTGGTAACTGTTTGGCTTATTGTGGCTTATTTTGTGAACTATTTTGTGATTTTATTGTTGCTATTGACTCCTTGTGATTCACTGATCACAAGGGCGCCTTTGTTTCCAATTGAATCAAACCAGAACTCTCAAATAAGCTTGGTCAAATAGTCAAAGCAGTGGGAACTCCTTTCCCCTACTGGTTGCCACTGATAGTGTTAATTTGGGGGCAGCTTATCAATAAGCTATAATAGCTTATTCCAACCTGCAACAACTTTGTTTTTGTAATAGGTGCTCATATTTTGACCCATTTGTTCATACTGGAGCATTTGGGTGGTTGACTTTTAGGTTTGACTAGAAAACCAACTCCTTTGACTTTTACATAAGTTCATTTGTGCTTATTCTGGCTTATTGGTTGTGCTTATCGGATTTTTGTTGATTGATTTTGCTTATTGAGTCCATTTGAAAGCTTTTGCAAGTTGAATCAAGTCCTGAGGTGCATTATTTCTCAAAAACGACTATTTTGTCGTTTTGTGGATTTTTGCTTTTTTCTATTTTCTGGCTTATTGATTGTGCTTTTTGGAAATTTCTTTTGACAGATCTCTTAAGCATCCTAAAAGAGGGTTGTGTGTCAAATTAGAGCTTATGGCATTAGCTTATGGCTTAATGGGCTGAAAAGCCCAATAAGAATAAGCTTTGTGTTCAATAAGCTGGGATAAGCTTACATTCAGCTTTTGGGCCTTTAGAGTTTTGTTCTTAGAATTGAATTTTAAGTCAGATAGGGCTTTTCCAAGTCAATTGGGCCAAGTTTGACTTTTTGGGCCCAAAAGCCCATTTGTGTTGACTGAATTTGGATTTGGCCCATTTGAGGGCCCATTAGGGGTAATTTGGTAATTTCAACTTGATTTTCTGATTATTTAGGTTAAAATAAACTAGTTTGCAAGTTTTTAGTTTTTTTATAATTTTTGGTTTTTTAATATTATTTTATTATTATTTTATTATTATTTTTAAAATTTCACATTTTCCAACTTTTTACATTTTTCTTAGGTTAAATACATTAAAATAGGAATTTAGCAACTTTTAGAATAATTTTATCTCTTTTAGATTAATTTTTATAATTATTTTAAGTTTTAATAGTTTTTAAATCATTTTAAATAGTTTTTATTAATTTTAAAATTTCTAAAAATAATTTTTAATCTTTTTAGGTCATTCTAGAGGTTTACCAATTGAAAAATCTTTATTTGGGCTTTTTGATAATTTATTTGATTTTTAGGGCTTTAATTAGCATTTAAAAATTGAATATTTAATTATTTAAAAGGTTTGAAAAAGGTTTGATCATTGGTAAACTCTTAGTTTATTATATTTGATTTTTGGTGAATTTTTGGTAATTTTTAGAATTTATTTTTATTTTTGTGGTTTTTAAGGTTCTACGTTTTAACTTTCTAATAGTGATTTTTTTGTTAATTTTTTTTACGTCTTCGTCATCTTCTTTTCTAATCCCCTTCTAAACCAATCATTAATCACAAACATTTAGAAAGTTTTTCACACACATATACCTCCTTGGGAAACGAACCTTCATACCATTAGTGTCATTAGTGTTGATTTTCCTAAATCATCACTCGATACTTTCCCTATTTACGCTCTTTTCCTAAAGAGTAGTAAAACCACTACAATCACTTTGGCGCCGCTGCCAGGGAGGTGTGTCGTGATTAATTTGCATTGTTGTTTTTAATATTAACCAAATAGTATTTGTATTAGTAGAACTCTACTAATACGTATTATCGGTTTTCTTGGTTTTTCTTGTACAAATATTATTAATATATTGTATTAAGTATCACAATAAATTCACAATATCTCCAAAAGTGTGAAAACACAACCTTAATTGGGATTTCATCACTCAATTATTGTATTCGAATCTCAAACAAAAAGAAAAAGACAAAAATAGATAAATACTTTCGTGAAGCTCGATTTTGAAAAATACAAACTATAAGGTGGGTATAAGGCGGGTATTATAAAATATACCCTAAGGAAAAAGGCTCTTAAGTGCTTCGCGCCGCCTCGTTTCCCCGCTTGCTTGTGAGTATTTTGAGATTGAAGGCTAATCGAGGGTTTTGCCGCCCAAAGTATTATTACATATAATATATTTGCTTGGTTTCTTTGTGATTAAAACCTCTTGAACAATTTGGTTTTCACCAAAGTTCTAAAGTCATTCGAAGGCGTTCACTCCACGTGATCGTTTTCATTCCTTTGAGGCTTCTTTAATCAAGAGTTTGATTCGAGGAGAGATTTTGTAGATTGATTGTCTACGAAGATACACCAAAATCCAAAAAATTAAATATCATCAAAAACACAAAAAAATATTGAAAATCCACAAAACACCCAAAAAGAATCTTCTTTGCTCACCTCCCATTCTTCGTGAAGTTTATGATCACTCGTAACCAAGCAAAACGAGCTCGTAAACGACTTCAAAAGCAAGCCAATCAAGAGACGTTGATTGTTGAAGAACCTCCAATTGTTGAACCTATTGTAGAACAAGAAGTCGTCATGGCTAATCGTACTATGATGGAGTTGCTACAAGCACCCACCGAGGGTTTTGGAGAGGCTATTGTGATTCCCGCCATCCTTGCGGAGAATTTTGAAATTAAGACGGGTTTAATGTCGATGTTGCAAGAAAATAAGTTTAGAGGTCACGAGAAAGACAACCCGCACTACCACATTAGGAATTTGAACCGTCTCACCGCCACTAGCAAATTTAAGGATGTTCCACATGACGCCATTAAGATGATGTTGTTTCCATACTCGTTGGATGGACCCGCAAAAATTTGGCTCGAGAAAGAACAGCCAAATTCGATTTTGACATGGGCCGATCTCGTTTCTAAGTTTGTGAACAAGTTTTTTCCACCATCTAAAACAACACACTTGAAAAATGAGATTTCACGATTTGTGCAAAGAAATAATGAAAGTTTTTCAATGTCATGGGAACGATTTAAAGAGATGTTACATGAATGTCCACACCATGATTTTACGGAATTGCATCAAGTGGATACTTTTTATAATGGGCTTAATGATCATGAACGAGATTATTTGAATGCCGCCGCGGGTGGTAATTTTTTGTGCAAGACGACAAATGAGGCTTTACAAATCATTGAGAATAGATCTAAGGTTTATAACCCTCGTAACACACCGAGTGTTGCCAATATGGGTTCGTCATCTTCGTCACAATCGTCTCGTAGCATTAACGCCTTACATGATGAAGCTAATGAGGAAAATCGGTTTTTTGATAGATTTGCTAATCTTATGACCCATTGGAAGGCTCAAGAAGCTTCTAATTCTGCTTCGGTTAAAGCGGTTGCTAAGAGTTGTTTATCTTGTGGGGGAGCTCATGATCTTTCCGAGTGCATTACCGCGGACGGTAACACTTCGAGTGCTTATGTAGCAACGGGAACTTACAACCAAAACGGTCAAGGTTCCCGCCCAAATCAAGCTCCACCAAACCAAAATGTTAACAATTATAGAAACAACAACCAAGGTAATTACCAAGGCAATACACGCAATTACAACAAAGGGAATTATCAAAGTGGGAATGGACAAATTTCTGATCAAAACCAAAACCGTGATTTTCAAAACACTACACAAGGTTTTCAAAATGCTCACACTAAAAATTTGCAAGGAGAATTTTTGGATTATGCAAAAGCAAATGATGCTAAATTTGATAACATGCAACGTGAGATGATTAGCTTTAGATCCGAGTTGAAAAACGAGCTTAAAAATGAACTTGCTAACGAACTTAAAACTCATGCAAACAAAATGGAAGGAAATGTCCAACGTCTTCAACAAAACCAACAAAAGATGGAATTAGGACAACATGAGATAAGCAAGAGTTATTAAAAGCGGATGCTAGGCAATCAAAATTTAAGGACCGAATGGCTAAGATGTTTGAAGCAGTCATGTGTAAACCCTCTTCCTCGGGTGGTCTTCCTAGTGATACCATTGCAAACCCGAAGGGAGAAATGAAGGTTATTACTACACGAAGTGGTAAAACTTTCAAGGAACCAATCTCTCGTCCAAGTACTTCTACGGAGAAGGAAATCGAGAAAGAACCCGAGGTGATGGTCGAAAAGGAGCACATTACAATCCCACGAAGTACCGCTCATACCACACCTACGGTTGAACGAATACCAATTGTGGAACCCGAGTTTCCAAGGTCGTTGCCTAATGCCCAACCCACACCACCTTTACCCTACCCTTCAAGACGAAACAAAGAGAAATTGTAAGAACGTAACAAACAACAAATCGAGCTTTTTATAAAAATGTTTCAACAAGTGCATTTTGATGTGAGTTTAGCCGACGCGTTGTTATATATGCCTCGTTTCGCTTCCACTTTTAAAAGTATGATGAGCGATAAGGAAAAGCTTTCAAAGCTTGCTAATTGTTCTTCGGTTTATCTTAACCGCATACCGGAAAAAGTTGGTGATCCCGGAAAGTTTCTCATTCCTTGTGACATACAAGATATGAAAGAATGTCTCGCCTTGGCCGATCTTGGTGCGAGCATTAATTTGATGCCATTTTCCATTTGGAAATCGCTTTCGCTTCCGGCTCTCATTCCTTCGAACATGTCCATCGAGATGGCCAATCATTCTACGATTATGGCATGTGGAGTAGCCGAAGATGTTTTCGTGAAAGTGGGGAAGTTCTACTATCCCGTTGATTTTATAGTAGTTGACATCCCCGCGGATCCTCAAGTTCCTCTAATTTTAGGTCGATCATTTTAGACACTTCGAGATCGCTTATCGATGTTCATGCGAGAACTATCACTTTGAGATTCAACGAAGAGGAACTTGTTATAAACGCTACTCAAAACTCGAAACCTTCTCATGTTTATGCAATAGCTACCATCAATCACATTGACATCGTTGATGTGGTTTGCGATGAGTTTTCACAAGAAGTGTTAGGTTTTTCCGATTGCTCGTCAAGTGGCAATCCCACTATTTTGGATCCGATTCTTGCTAATTCCACACCAAATCTCACTCCATTCCAAGGAGGGGATCTCACTTCAAATGAAATCGACAATGAAGATGAGGTGTTGATGCAAAAGTTGGTTGATCCTTGTTAGACCCAAATTAGGCTTAATTCGGGTTGGCTGGGTACCAGTTCCTGCACCAAGTGAATCTTCTGGTTGGGATCCTGCACACTAAACAACACGCGTTAGGCTTACCGTGGGAAGGTTTCCCACGATTAGACTCCGGCGTGAGAGTAAGTAATCGATTTAGAGTTATATGTGAGTTTAGAGAGAATTGTGATACCTTTGTGGAACCCTTGGGGGTTCCTTTTATAGGCAGTGAAACCCTAGTGGGCTTTCACTGATCCTTCGGCCCTAAGGAAAAGATAAACACCAGAATTAGAATGATTGTAATCTTCTAATTCTGGTAGTGAATATCCTCCCTTATTGGGGTAAAGATATCCCTAGACAGGATATTATTCTGTCTAACCCTATGTCGGCCGTATCGGCCGTACCGGGCCGTGGGCCGCACACGTGTGCGCGGTTACTGTTTACTCAGGCCCATAAACCTGACTGACATTATCCTACCCATACGTAATGGGCCGGATACGGGTAGTACCCTTGGGCCGGGTTAATGACCCGGCTGGGGACTATACGTCATCATGTCCCCCCAGTCTAGTTGTTACAACCGTAGGTGGAACCTCTAGACTACAAAGATGCTCCCGGTCGTACCAAGGAATTCATAACAAAGGACAATGATGCTCGATACATAGTAGCCGAGACAAATTAAATATATCATTAAATGCCAAGTCTTACGTTAAAGCCGCATAACCCGACATGAACAACTGTTCATCTGACTTGTTTGACTGACAAAAGTGCAGACAATCAGAACATTGAGCAGTGCAAACGTGTGGATCAGATATGACCCGTAGGTCCCACCTGACGTTTCATTTGCCAGTTGCCCCCTAGCCACACGATTAAGAATAGTGGCCAACACGTGTCACTCATCCAATCAGACTGTGACCCTCAAGGTAACCCTATAAATAAGCCACCCCTACGGCTGTGTGAAACACACAGTTCACAACCTCCATTTCTGCCATTAAAGCTTTCCTTTTATCTTGAACCAAGCGCGCACGGATCCCTTCACACGCAGGTTAGAATACCACGTCCTTAAACTCTTTTTTAGTAATGGCCAATAGAAACAGCCCTTCCATCGGATCCGTGCTAAATGTCATGTCCCAAGACCAGCTAAACCATTTTTGTACAAATTACTTCATCCCTTCCAACCTACACCCCTCACTTCCTGGCGTCGGGGACCTCATAACTGAGGCTCCAGCGGGTAAGATAGGCCTCTATACTCGCCTGTTTGATGCGGCGAATTACCGTATTCCTTTCACCCACTTTCTCGTAGATTTGTTAGGATATTACAATGTACACATTAGTCAGCTCCACTGCATAGGTGCCTGTAAAATTAGCCAATTCGAAATCCTTTGCCGTGCTAGGAGAATCCCCCCAACCGTAGAGTTATTTAGGTTGTTTTACACCCCAAACTTAGTGAACGGTTGGGTATCTTTCAAAAAACGAGCCTCCAACAGCCCACAATCACACAACAAACCGATGGATTCACTAAAAAACTGGTATGACCATTATTTTTTCATTGACGAAGTTGTATGGCCGGGTGATTTCATCATTAGGACCAGACTACCGCTCGACCCTAAGCCGCACGCCAGTACATACAATCCCCTTCACTCGCAAGAGTTAGATCTCAATAGGACTGGATTCCACAGAAACCTACCGGAATCATTCTTATGCTTGCTAGGAATTAGCCGCAATTACTTTGGTCCCTCCAATAGGTATCCTGTGTTTTGGAGAAGGCAGGGTGAAGGTAGGCTCACCATCCGTACGTCCATAAAAATGTATATGTGTTTGTATAACAACTAACATCTTTTGTGTTGTGCTGGACAGAAATGAACTTCTTTGGACTGTTGCGCCAGGGCGATCCAAAGCTTGTGCCGGAAGGTCTCCGCCCTCTCCGTGAAAATGAACAGCCCCTCCTGGAGCACACCCGACCAGTGACGGTTGCCTTGGAAGCCGTGCCTGATCCCCATTCTGATGAAGAACATGGAGACCATGGTGATGGTAATGACCAGATGAACCAAGGGGGAGCCGGGCCTTCCTCACCTCATAGAGAACAACAAGGAGACAACATCGAAACCGATTCCACCATTCGCCGACTGATGGGCGATGATGATGATGATGAAGTGCAACAGCATGTTAACTTGGACAAAGATGAGGAGGCCGAAGAGGAGATTGCTGAAATCACAGCACAGCCCCTCACTAGGCGAACCCGGAAGAGGGGGAACCGTGCAGGCGAGACTGCATCGGCCGAGATTGGTGAACACAATGCTCCCCGCAAGAAGCTTCGAGAGGACCACCCTATGTATCAATCCGTTGGGAGTGCCACCCAGGGTTCCGAGGCTAACCGGGTCACTCATGTCGATCCCGCCACCCAAATTGCCCCAACTGCTTCCGAAGGAGCAAGAAGAAATATGTAAGAAACCATCCAAACATGCAAGAATGTCTTCTCTTTTTTTTTTTTTTTTTTTTTTTTTAGCCATACTTAAGATATTCCATGATACTTATGTCGCAGGGACAACCAAGCTGAGGCCGCACCTCCTTCGGACACCCAAGTGAATAAGGAGAAAGGTAAAGCTGTCGAAGAAAATCCTGCGATCCCCACAAAGTCCGGCCCTGTTTTTGAAGATGGTTCACCCCTGCTTTCCCAAGACTTCCCCACATCCGGTGTTCCCCAACCGTTTAACCCTATATGGACCATTACCACAGCGTCGCGATTGAGGAGTGCTGAGGAGTGTCGTGAGTACCTTAACAACTGCATACCACCAAGCTTGGTGCAAGAGGTAAACTCACTAAATCATGCGGATTTGGCTGATGAGTATAATGGGACGCTTGTTCATCAAATGGCGATGGGAACCGCGATGAGAGTCAGGTTTGAAGCTGCCCTTGGGCACGTCGAATCCCTCAAGAGAAAAGTTGGACGGAGGGAAAAATGATTGAAGATAATGAAGCCCTGATTGCTGACCTTCAATCCAAACTGGCGAATGCTGAGGCAACAATCAAGACACAATCGGCCCGTGCGAGTGAACGTGATCAGCAAGTAGTCCACCTTGAGTCTCAATTAGATGCCGCAAACACCAAGGTACATGTCCGTGCCGTACCACCTATATATGTCAACAATGAATGTACTAACACGTCTTTCATTATAGGTAACCACGGCCGAAGCCTCTGTCCATTCTTACGCCAGCCAAGTAGATGATCTGAACCAGAAGCTGAAGGACGCGCATTTGGCCGTCCAAAACATGGAAAAAATGCAGACAGAACTTGCTGAGGAAAGGGCCATCACCCAAGAGCTGAAAGAGGCAATTGCCCAAAAAGAATTGGTGATGGATGCCCTGATCGCTGAGCGTGACAATGTACTGTGCCCTCAACTGCTAACAGCCATTGCGGGCCGTAGGTGGATGGTTGGGCATGGAGCACGCCTGGCCGTGACGAAGGTGCTAGAGGCCCCATCCTTTGTACAACAATTTGCCAATCTTGTATCTGATGGCATCGACCATGGCCGGCACGAAGGAATGGTTGAGGCTGCTGAACTGATTACCAAAGGTGGGGACATCGCCCATCACACCTTTTTTAAGCCCGAAGCCGCCAGCAAGATGACTGCCTCCATGGCCGCGATGCAAGATCTGCATTACCCATTCCTGGATGAGCTAGAAGCCACCAAAGATGCCCCGAACACTGAAATCATGGAGAAGCTCAATCCTAGCATGCCTTTCGCTGCTAACTTCCCTCTAACCCTTCCTGTATATGAAGACGTAACCAGGGTCGTACTGGACGAGGAACCCTTAGACGTGGTGTTGGAAAGGATTGCAGCCCAAGCCCAGAAGCGGGGAGAGCGTGATGAATGGTTGCCGCGTCTGGTGGAAGAACAAGCAGAGATGGGTAAGTTTCTCCCCTCAATTTAGGATGCTTCTTTGTCCACAATCAAACACTTGTTATGTAATCTCTGAATATGTATTGATTCGTCCGTGTATGTACACGGCTAACAATTTTATGTTTTGTGTATAAGTCCGTGGGTAACCACGGCGATTTTGATTTGTTTTTGGAAACCTGTGTATTTGTGCTTGTGTTCGAAACATTGTAGTTTAATACTGCGTGATATACCACGTCTTACTCACAAAGAAAATACATTCAAGTCTACAATATACTAGACGTGCGACGTGCGTCTTTATTATGCGGAGCATGGTATGGCTATAGCATATGAAACTTACCCCAACGTCTCGTGAGTAAGGTGTCTAGTAGGGATACGTGATCCGTGCGGCTAGGGTTGCATCCCTCTTACGCGGCAAGTTGAATTAGTAGGTTCACTTAATCCTCTTACCCCTCCTGGAGGCGTATAGTACATGTACGGTATTTCGAGAGAATGCATATGAAAGAAACATGGCATAATATAACACAATTAAAATTCATACGGCTAACAAAGAATCTAACAAAGAAGACAATAATTTGCACGAAACAGGCCGTGGAGCTAGCTAGGCACCACGGCATTTTATTAGAACATTTACATTTTTTGTTTGAACAATGATGACAAGTCCTAAAAAGGTCCATAAAGGAAACTTAAACAAACATAAGAAAAACAAATAAGACAAATAACCCGCATGGTTCTTTATTAAGACCACCTATAGCAAAGTATCCATGCGGGAGCCGTAGCTTTCAAAGATAGCACCTTTTTAGATTGGCGATGTTCCATGTGCGCTCTAGGTCGCGGCCATCCATATCGCGTAGCTTGTACGCGCCTCGTCCCAAGGCTTCAGTGACTTCATACGGTCCTTCCCATTTAGGGCCCAGTTTTCCTGTATTTTCCACGCGACTTGCTTCGTTAGCACGATAGACATAGTCTCCCGGTCGAAAAGAAACACCTTTAACCTTGGCATCGTAATAAGCCTTCATCTTAGCCTTGGACTTAGCTTCATTGATGGCTGCTAATTCCCTTTTTTCCTCCAACAGATCTAGGTTGATTCGCAGCTGTTCATCATTTGTGACAGCATTAACCTCCGCCGTGCGGATGGTAGGCATCCCTATTTCTGCTGGTATAACGGCTTCAGTGCCGTAAGCCAATGCAAACGGAGTATCTCCGTTGGCTGTTTTTATCATGGTTCTATGTGCCCATAGCACATGCGACAATTCCTCGACCCATTTGCCCTGTCGTTCATCCAGCCGTGCCTTGATCCCATTCCCCAAGCTCCTATTTGCTCGTTCGACAAGGCCGTTCGTTTGTGGATGCTTGACAGACGCGAAGCGCCGCTTGATGTTCAATGATGCACACCAGTCTTTGAATGGGTTATCCGTGAACTGTTTGCCGTTGTCTGATATAATTTCTCCAGGTAGACCGAAACGGCATACAATGTGTTCCCACACAAACTTCTTGACCTGCTTACCCGTGATAGATTTTACTGCCTTGGCTTCTATCCATCGTGTAAAGTAATCCATTGCAACAATCAAGAATTTAACCCCTCCCGCAGCTACAGGAAATGGTCCTGCGATGTCAATTCCCCACTTGTAGAATGGCCATAGGGACGTGATAGGTGTAAGCTCCTGCTGTGGGTGCCGCGGTACTGGCCTATGCACTTGGCAATCATTGCACCTGCGAATCATGTCGCGCGCGTCTCTGTGCATAGTGGGCCAATAGTATCCTGTTCGTAAGGCTCGAGCTACCACGGATCGTGGACCTGCATGCATGCCGCACAATCCTTCGTGTATGTCACTAATCACATAGGCCGCCTGGCGTGGTCCAACACACCGCAGCCACGGCTGCAAGAAAGAGCGCTTATAAAGGATGCCTTCCCGGAGTTCGAAATATTGTGACTTCCTTTTAACGCGCCTTGCTGCTTTTTCCTCATCTGGGAGTGTTCCACTAGCCAGATAGTTGATGATTGGGGTCATCCACGTAGGTCCCTCTTCTTCAACTATAGCAGTCACTTCCCCTTCCGTGATAGACTTTTCTTTGAGTATTTCCACCAAAACCTGTTTAGACAAGTGAGCGAAGCTTGTGGACGCGATTTTACTGAGGGCGTCCGCTTTCTTGTTCTCGCCCCTTGGTACCTGCTTGATGGAAAACTTACTGAAAGTTGCGATTAACGTCTTGACTTTTTCCAAATACCTGACCATGTTGTCCTCCTTAGCCACATACCCACCTAGAATATGGTTCGCGACAAGCCGTGAGTCCACGTAGGCCTCAAGGTTGCGAACTCCCATTCTAGCGGCGATTTTTAAACCCGCAATTAATGCTTCATATTCCGCTTCGTTGTTGGTGGCCGTGAACTCAAAACGGAGGGCGTACGTGAATTCCATACCTTCTGGATTTGTAAGGATGAGGCCTGCCCCGGATCCGTCTGTGCATGAGGATCCGTCCGTGAATAGCACCCAAGGTTCCGATAGGGCCTCCTCTTGCTTAATGATTGGTTCTTCCTCATCCGGCTTCTCGATCAGGAAATCTGCCAAGATCTGGCCTTTAACAGCCGTCCTTGGTCTGTAAGATATATTATGCCCCCCCAGTAGGATGCTCCACTTTTCTAGTCTCCCTGCCACGTCTGGTCTAGATATAACCTGCTTGATTGGCTGATCCGTAATCACGACAATCGGGTGCGCCTGAAAGTACCGGCGCAGCCTCTTTGTAGCAAATACTAGTGCTAGTACCAATTTTTCCATGGGGGAATAGTTCAGCTCCGCTCCTTGTAATGTTCTACTTATAAAGTAGATCGGGGTCTGTATTGTGTCTCTGTCCGTCATCAGTACCGCGCTTATTGCGCCATGGGTAGCCGAGAGATACATAACAAGCTCCTCCTTTGGGCGGGGAGCTACCAACATGGGGAGAGATGCGAGATGCTGCTTGAGTTGGCCAAAGGCTTCCTCAGCTTCCTTCGTCCAACGGAAGTCTCCCTTTCTAATACACTTCTTCAGTGTCTTAAATAGGGGCAGTGACTTCTCTGCGGATTTGGATAGAAATCTATTTAGTCCGGCTAACTTCCCATTCAGGGATTGCACCTCCTTCCGCGTCTGCGGGGACGGTAGCCGTATCACTGCGTCCGTCTTCTCTGGACAAGGTTTGATGCCGTTTGGGTCAATCAAATATCCCAAGAACATTCCTTCTGTTGCACCAAACGTACATTTCTTTGGATTTAACTTCATATTAATCCTTCTCAGTGTGTCGAATGTCTCCTGGACATCCCGGAGGAGTGCCTCCTCCGTGTGGCTTTTTATCACCAAGTCATCAACATATACCTCCAAGTTGCGTCCTATTTGTGATTCGAAAGCTTTATCCACCAACCGCTGATACGTAGCGCCGGCGTTCTTTAATCCAAACGGCATTTTCGTATAGCAATATACGCCCTGGCTTGTGTGGAACGCAGTTTTTTCTTCATCCTCCTCCGCCATCTGGATTTGGTGATACCCTTTATATGCATCCAAGAAGCATTTGAAAGGATATCCACACAAAGATTCTACTTTCCAGTCAATTTCTGGAAGCGGGTAACAGTCTTGTGGGCAGGCCTTGTTCAGGTCCGTGAAATCCACGCACATGCGCCAACTTCCGTCATGTTTCTTGACCATGACTGGATTGGATAACCACTCGTGGTAGTATACCTCGCGCATAATGCCTGCATCCACCAGTTTCCGCACTTCCTCCAATATAACTTGGCTTCTTTCGGGCGCCTGGCCGCGCTTCTTTTGCTTGATGGGTTGGTACCCTTGGCGGATCTGGAGCTTATGCTCTGCTATCGTACGTGGCACACCCGTCATATGTTTTGGCTCCCATGCGAATATGTCCAGATTTGCACTTAAAAGTGCACACATGGCCCTTTTGCCGCTATCTGAGAGTGCCCCTCCTATGGATACCTCCTGTTCCGGGTAGTCAGGGTGAATGGCCACCTTCCAATTGGGTGGTGGTGCCCCATCCTTGGGTGGTACAGGTGGTGCCGGTGTTGTCACGGTGTGACACTCGGATGTCGGCACGACTGTATTATAAATAGTAACGATTCCCCCATCAACTGGGAACTTAATCATTCCGTGTGCCGTAGAGGGTACTGCTCGGATAGCCAAAATGCCTGGTCGGCCTATGATTCCATTATAAGGGGAATGTGAACGTATCACCATGAAGTTCATCCACGTTGTAGTGGAATGTTCCTCATTCCCAATGGTGACAAGCAGACGCAACTGCCCTATTGGCCAGATAGTATCTCCACTAAAGCCAGTAAGCGGCGACGTGGCCGGTACTAATTGGCTTCTTATTTCTGGGCATAACTGCACAAAGCAGTGTTCATATAATACTTCTGCTGACGATCCTCCATCCACATACATGCGGCGGACATTGTGCGTTCCAATGCTTATCTCAATAGTGAGAGGCGCATCAACCACGTCACTTGCTGTGATGAGAGGGAATGAGATTTCCTTGCCGCGGGAAAATTTTTGGCCAATTTTCTGTCTCGTGCGGCGCTGTCTAGATTGGATCATGTATATGGTAGAAGGCTTGTCCTTTTGGGGGTCCTTCTTATCATACTTCTTGTTGTTGTCCTTTCCGTCTTTCCAATCCTTAACCAGGTGCTTAAGCTTGCCTGATTTGATTAGCGACTCAATATGCTTCTTCAGCTGGATACACTCCTCGGTGCCATGTCCTTTGTCATTATGGAATTCGCAGAAGCGACTTCCCTGCCGACGTTCCGGGGGTGTGGTCATTGGGGGAGGCCTTGGAAAATTCGCCCCTTCAGTCAACAAGATCTCCCGGTAGGACATCTTTAGGGGGGTGAACTTGTCGTCTGACCGTCCGCCTTTGCTCTGGCTCTTATAGTCCGAGCCTTTGTTATTGTTCTGGTTGCCTTGACCACCCGACTGTCTCCGGGACTGGTCATTTGAGCGGTACCCATTTCCTCGGGATGGGTATGCTGCGGCCACCGCTGTCTCTCCCTCTATGAAATTCCTCACTCTCTCCATGAGGTCATCATATCTTTCTGGACGCTTGTCATTGAGACGCCTGATCAGTTCTCTGTCTGTTATGGCGTGCATGTAGTCCGAGATTTTCAGGAGCTCTGGCATGGTTCTCGTGCGTGTGCACTCATCATTGAAGCGCTCAGTGAAGGCTTCTGTGGACTCCCCCGGCCGCTGCTTAACGGTTGCCAATGAAACCGGATCCCTATTATACTTCTTCCTCTGAGTATAATTGTTTTCGAACGCAGTGCGTAGTTCCGTGAAACTATCGATGCTCCGTGGGGGGAGTGCCTCGAACCAGTCCCGAGCGTTACCAATTAAGGTCGAATTGAACATTTGGCACCATATGGGCATGGGCCATCGCTCAATTTTAGCCTGAGTATCAAATATTTTGAGGTGATCGACAGGATCACCGGACCCATCATACGTCTTGATACATGCCGGCATGCGACGTTTGGTGTCCTCAGAGTAGTTCCGTATGCGAAGGGTAAACGGATCTTCCCTAGGATCAGCCCATGGCCGTGTGAGCCTAGGGTCATCCCATGGTTCACACCACGGACGCGAGAGGTCCTCTGCTTCCGTATCCCTATAGTAGGGGCCACCATAATACTCATCATTGCTTGGTGGTGGTGGCGTGCGCCTTGGCCGGCGGCGCTTGGGCGGATGGTCATCTGAGTCCTCCCCAGACGGATCTGGGGACGGCGGTGGTGCCCCGCCTTTCGAGTAGGGACCACTTTTTTGAGACGAGCCAGGAGCCTTCCTTCCTGTGTTCATCCTATCCCACACACTTGGGCGGCGTGTGGTTCTGGTCAGCTCTCGGTCTGGCCGCTCGGGTGAGCCATCCGACCTTTCCCCATCTTGAGGTTGCGTTAATTCTTGCATGATGCGATCCCCTATGCGTTCAAACACATTCCGGGGTTGAGGGTCTTCCTCAAAGGTTCCCTGCTCCCGAGGCTGAGTCCTCCTTTTTCTCTTATTTCGGGAAGGAGTGGATGGTCCACTGTCGCCAAAGTTGAGTCGGGCTTGGAGGTTCCTCCCCAGGCTCAATCTTGATGCGATCCCTGGGACGATCCTTTCAAAATTCTGAGTAAGAACTCGAGTGAGCTCGTCCTCGCTGAGTGGTTGAGCTTCCACTTCTTCCTCCATTAAGGGTCTACGTGGCTCCTTGTTAGGAGGGGCTGGCGCACTTCCCGGATCAGGGTTGTCCAGGGTTGAAGTGGGCGGGGGTGTCACCGAGATCGTGCTCGTCACCCCTGCGGACTGAAGACCGCTACGGTTACCTGGACCGCTTGCGAGGCGGCTAGGTGATTGGTTGGGAATAAGAATCCCTTCCCCTGAGGGCTTCCGATTCCCAGGATTCACGTTCCTGGGGTTAACTGGCGGATGCCCCTTCGTCATTGAAACAATCGAGATGAGGTTTTGTTCTAGCTTAGTGTTAAGGTCCCACGGATGGCGCCAACTTGTTGATGCAAAAGTTGGTTGATCCTTGTTAGACCCAAATTAGGCTTAATTCGGGTTGGCTGGGTACCAGTTCCTGCACCAAGTGAATCTTCTGGTTGGGATCCTGCACACTAAACAACACGCGTTAGGCTTACCGTGGGAAGGTTTCCCACGATTAGACTCCGGCGTGAGAGTAAGTAATCGATTTAGAGTTATATGTGAGTTTAGAGAGAATTGTGATACCTTTGTGGAACCCTTGGGGGTTCCTTTTATAGGCAGTGAAACCCTAGTGGGCTTTCACTGATCCTTCGGCCCTAAGGAAAAGATAAACACCAGAATTAGAATGATTGTAATCTTCTAATTCTGGTAGTGAATATCCTCCCTTATTGGGGTAAAGATATCCCTAGACAGGATATTATTCTGTCTAACCCTATGTCGGCCGTATCGGCCGTACCGGGCCGTGGGCCGCACACGTGTGCGCGGTTACTGTTTACTCAGGCCCATAAACCTGACTGACATTATCCTACCCATACGTAATGGGCCGGATACGGGTAGTACCCTTGGGCCGGGTTAATGACCCGGCTGGGGACTATACGTCATCATGAGGTGTTGATTAGTGATGATACTTCTATTCCACCATTTCTTTCGCCGATAGAAGTTATGAGTGTTGAACCAAAATCTTCAATCGAGGAACCTCCTATCCTTGAATTGAAAGATCTTCCTTCTCACCTTGAATACGCATTCTTGGAAGGTGATGACAAGTTGCCGGTTATTATTGCAAAAGGTCTTGCTAATAATGAAAAAACCGAGCTCTTGAAAGTTCTTAAGGCTCACAAAGGGGCAATTGCGTGGAAAATATCCGACATTAAGGGTATTGACCCAAAACTTTGTACTCACAAGATTTTAATGGAGGAGGACTACAAACCCGCAATTCAAAGTCAAAGAAGGGTGAATCCCAAAATTCACGATGTCATTAAAAAGGAGGTCCTTAAACTCCTTGACGCGGGAATGATTTATCCTATATCCGATAGCCCATGGGTGAGCCCAATCCATTGTGTCCCTAAAAAGGGAGGAATGACCGTTATACCCAATGAAAACAACGAGTTAATTCCCACTCGTGTTGTGACCGGTTGGAGGGTGTGTATTGACTACCGAAAGTTAAATGACGCCACTCGTAAAGACCACTTTCCTTTGCCCTTCATGGATCAAATGTTGGAGCGACTTGCGGGAAATGAATTCTATTGCTTTTTAGATGGTTTTTCCGGTTACTTTTAAATCCCTATCGACCCTCGTGATCAAGAGAAGACTACGTTTACGTGTCCTTATGGAACGTTCGCTTATCGTAGGATGCCTTTCGGACTTTGTAATGCACCCGGTACGTTTCAACGGTGTATGATGGCGATTTTTCACGACATGATCGAGAAGACGATGGAAGTGTTTATGGATGACTTCTCGTTGTTTGGTAATTCGTTCACGTCATGTTTATCTAATCTCGAGAAAATGTTAAAACGTTGTGAAGAAACCAATCTTGTGCTTAATTGGGAAAAATGTCATTTCATGTGTAAACAAGGAATCGTCTTAGGACATAAAGTGTCCAAAGCGGGGATTGAGGTCGATAAAGCTAAGGTAGACGTCATCGCCAAGTTACCTCATCCCAAAACCGTTAAGGGAGTTCGTAGTTTCCTAGGCCACGCGGGATTTTATCGTCGTTTCATCAAGGACTTTTCGAAAATCTCTCGTCCTATGACACACCTTCTCGAGAAGGATGCTCCTTTTAATTTTATTGAGGATTGTGTTAAGGCTTTCGAAACTCTCAAAAGAAAACTTACCGAAGCTCCCATTCTTGTTGCTCCTAATTGGGAATTACCCTTTGAAATCATGTGCGATGCAAGTGATTATGCTATAGGGGCCGTTTTAGGGCAACGTTATGACAAGCATTTCCGTCCTATCCACTATTCTAGTAAGACGATGACCGAGGCTCAATTAAATTACACCACAACGGAAAAGGAATTCCTTGCCGTGGTCTATGCTTTCGAGAAATTCCGACCTTATCTCGTCTTGACTAAAAGCATTGTGTATACCGACCATTCGGCTATCAAGTATCTCTTAGCTAAGCAAGATGCTAAGCCGAGATTGCTTCGTTGGATGCTCCTCCTCCAAGAATTTGATGTCACCGTGCTTGACAAAAAAGGAGGCGAGAATCTAGCGGCCGATCATCTCTCTCGTCTAGAAGATCCTCACAAAGATGTTTTCGAGAACAAGGAAATTACCGAAACATTTCCTCTTGAGACTCTCGGTGTAGTGAATTCTAAAGACACAACCCCATGGTTTGCCGACATTGCAAATTACCATGCGGGCAATTTCATAATCAAGGGTATGACGACACAACAAAAACGAAAATTCTTTCGTGACGTCAAGTTCTATTTTTGGGACGACCCTTATCTCTTTCGGATTTGTGCGGATCAACTCGTTCGACGTTGTGTGTTTGGTGCCGAAGCTTCTAATATCCTTAGAGCTTGTCACGAGGGACCCACGGGTGGTCACCACGGTGCTAATCTCACGGCTAAGAAAGTGTTCGATGCCAGTTTCTTTTGGCCTTCTATCTATCGTGATGCACACGCACTTGTAAAGTCGTGTGATTCGTGCCAACGTCAAGGAAAATCGTCTCAACGTGATGAAATGCCGCAAAACATAATTCAAGTATGTGAGATTTTTGACATATGGGGAATAGACTTTATGGGGCCGTTCCCATCGTCTCATGGCAACAAATATATCCTCGTCGCGGTGGACTACCTTTCTAAGTGGGTGGAAGCTAAGGCTTTACCTACTAATGATGCTCGTGTGGTAGTGAAGTTTTTGAAGCAACTATTCTCTCGGTTCGGAACCCCTCATGCTATTATAAGCGATCGTGGAACCCATTTTTGTAATGACCATTTCGAAAAGGTTCTAAAGAAATATGGAGTTACTCATCGTCTTTCTACGGCTTATCACCCGCAAACGAGTGGGCAAGTCGAGGTTTCGAACCGAGCTTTGAAGAGGATTTTAGAGAGGTCAATTTGAGAAAACCGTGCTTCATGGTCCGACAAACTTGATGATGCTTTATGGGCCTTTAGGACCGCTTATAAGACACCTATCGGTTGCACTCCTTATAAGTTAGTCTATGGGAAAAATTGTCATTTGCCCATTGAGTTGGAGCATAAGGCATATTGGGCCCTTAAGCATGCAAATTTTGACTTGAAGACCGCGGGAGATCACCGGAAAATACAATTGAATGAATTGGATGAATTAAGAGATAATGCTTATGAAAATTCATTAATTTTTAAAGAAAAGACTAAAAAGTTTCATGATTCAATGATTAAAAACCGGGTTTTTAACGTTGGTGATCAAGTGTTGCTTTTTAACTCTCGTCTTAAGATATTTTCCGGGAAATTGAAATCTCGTTGGTCGGGTCCGTTCACCATTACACAAGTGTTTCCATATGGGACCATTGAGCTAGCTCAAGATGATGGTCCTAATTTCAAGGTGAATGGACATAGGCTTAAGCACTACTTTGGTGGGGAAATTCCTTCAATGGTTGCCCTCGACCAAGTCACCTTCCCCAATGATAATTAGCATTGAGGGGATCGAGTCGAGCTCATGACTCGGTAATCAAAAACGAGGTGCCTCGTGGGGGAGATCCCATGCTTATCTTTTATGCTTACTATTCACTAATAAGGGGACTTGTACCCTTTCAACTCGTTGTCTCGTGGTTGTTTGTGATTGTGTTATCTAGATTATCATCATCATCTACGATTGAAGACTCTCGTGTTCGTTTACGTGAGCCTCCATCGTTCGTTTGAAGAAGTTTTTCACGAATCCATGACATATCCTTTATTGTTCTAACAATTATCTTTTAAGCATACTTAATAAACGACTTTAGATATATTGTTGATCACCCTTTCCATGCTAGATCCTAAGCATGCGACTCTTCGTCTCTAGTATGGGGGTGCTCCACCTTTAGACTCGAAACATTGAGGACAATGTTTACTTTTAGTATGGGGGGGTGAATAGGTACTTGCTTTGCTACGCCCTCACGTTCTCCAATTTTCAATGTTTTGTTTTAAGGCTAAAAATGCCCAAATTTTAAAATTTTTCTTAGTTTTCATAAGTGCTTTTAAGACACGAATGTATATTTTCTGTTGGGTAGAATAAGAGTTAATTTTTGACTTGATGGGCATTTGGAGCCATTTACATTCCTTAACCCGCTCAATTCAAGTTTTGCTAGACTTTTATATAGGGAGCTTTAAAACGCGAAAGTCTTAATTCATTCGGGTTAAGAACAAGAACTTTTCGCAAGTTCCTATAATTGATTCTAGAAAGTCACTTATCAAGGGAACTTTAAAACGCATTCTCTAAACTTGAAAAAGTCCAAGAAAGTGCAAGATCCTATAGGTGGTTTGAAAACCCAAAACTTTGATTTGATAAAGTCTTAATGAAAGCTAATCCAAATTTGGCTTAATTTTGACTTGCATGGCTAAGTATTCACGAGTCTCTTTAATTAGAGGTCTTTATATAGTGAAGAACGAGAAATGATAGAGTTAGACAAGTGATCATGCTAAACGTAGAACATGAAAATGTTCTTTCAAAAACTCATATGTTTTTAATTGTGGCTTTTTCTTCCCATAAGATCAATGCATTAGGAATAAATCATAATTACAATAAGTAAGGTCGTACGATTTGAAAGGTTACTTAGCCTCTAGCGCAAGATCGTTTAAAAGTTGCTCGGGGTTGAATAAAGTTCATAGCCAAGGCATAACTTATTGAAGCGGGACGCGAAGATTGGCGATTATCCAAAAAGGCCCTAACAAGGCATGAGGAGCTCTATTTTTGCTAAAGATCCAAAGATAATGTGAAGTATCATTATTCCTAAATCAATATGAAGGATTGAGACACACGACGAAAAGCAATTACTCCCCTAAAGATCATGGAGAAAGTCTATCCAAAAAGACCCTAACAAGGTATGAGGATAAATATATCCAAGTCCGAAAAGGAGGCGGATCGTTGTATATCAAAATCCAAAGTATAGATTGAAGAAAAATGATGAAGTCGTGGTCCAATGTGAAGAATCTCTCAAAAACGTCAAGTGAAGAAATTCCAAATATATGAAGAGAAGATCATAATTTCGAGAACGTCTTCCCAAGATTTGAAGTATGAAGTACATGCCAAATATCGGTCCGAGAAAGGTCTCAAATCGTGAAACGAGTTATGCCAATATATGAACTTAAGGAGATACACAAGAAGCCGTTTTAAAAGATTTTGTCCTTCGGCTAACTATTGATCAAATCGTGGTACTTTGCTTTCGGACTAATAACTACTCAAATAAGTCGATATGAATCACTTGTGATCCATGACAAATAGATAAAAAAATGCTAGTAACCCATTTCCTTTTATAATAACCTAGGATTGCGGGGAGAAAAAGTATTACACAATTTGGACGTATGAGTAGTGTTAACATTATAACTTGTACCAACAGTGATCTTGTTTTTGCACTTAGCATGGAATGTATGACAATCAAGGATGACGAAGTTTACTCTAAGGGACATTTACTTGTTTCTATTCTTTGACCCTAAAAGTCACTTTTTGTGATGAAAATCATACATTATGTTTTTACACATCTTCGTAGTATGTTGCAAGTCTTTTACTTTTCAATAAAGGTTAATAAAATTGAACTTTTGTGATGCTTAGATACTTTATTCTAGCATTGCGTGAGGGCACGACAATGGCTTAGTGTGGGGGAGTGATGAGATGACATTTATACATGATCTCATCATTCTTTTCGGGCTTTAAATGCATAAAAATGTCATAAAATACCATATATATGCTTGTGTTTGTTTACTTGTGTATTTTAGGTATGGATATCGTGAAAAAGACAAAAGATCACAAGATACAAGGAAAAACGGACACGAGAAACGAAGCCGTACAAAGAACCGGGCCCTAATCATGGAATTCTCAACAAATACCCTTGAAGACTTGAAGACAAACAAGATTGATCCTCAATTATTGAAGAAATGACACTTAAAACCCTTGTATATTAATAATTACAAGTTTGGACCCTTAAGTTTGTCAAAATTACACAAAAGGTCCTTCAACTTTGAATAAATGGCAAGATTAGTCCCTCAACAAATCAATATTGCCAATAATGGTCCCTCATGAAGTCAAAGATACAATAAAGACCTTTGAAGATCAAGAATGTCCAAGATCAGCCCTTGAAATATCTCAAAATGGCAAAAATAACCCTTGAAATCCTTTTTCCAAAGTTTTGTGCCAAAAGTGACAAATGGTGAAAGTTGTTACAAGTATAATAGGGCGCTGACAGACTTTTATATCCAAGTGACAAAAGAAAGGAAAAAGAAGGACTGAAAGTGAGCAAATGAATCATTCAAACACGAAAATGCGCCAAACACCTTCCCACCCCTACAAAAACGGATCAAAAACTTTACTATTCACCCCAAGAACCCAGTTACCATCTCACTTAAAACCAAAGGGTAAATCTAAATTACCCATCCCCACGTGTGATTCACACATGCAGAATCCCATCCCACACACAAAACCCTCACTCCCACTACTCCCTGGACCCCACACTCAACCTCCTTAACCAATGAAAACACAACTTGGCCTTCAAGTAAAATGACGTGGCCAAATCAACAGCCAAGGATCATTGCTTCATAACAAAGCTGAAATGAACGTCCAAGATGAATTTGAACAACTCATTCCATCAAATGATCTAGAAGACTCAAGGGCATAATAGGGAATTCAGTTCTAGGGTTTGTGAATAGTGTTTAGCCAGGCATTTGCCTATAAAAGGAGACCTCAACATGTGAGAGTCCCTTTGTTCTAGATTTTAGCTTTTAATCTTTGTAATTCCTTTTTATGAAATAAAGTTTGAATTTCTTAAAATTTTGAGTTCTAATCTGTTATTTATAAAAGTTTGGTGTTTGAGAAGCTAAAATCTGAGTTCCATTATCTTGTTTGAAGGTTTTTGAGGCAAGGTTTTAAGTGATAAAGCTTGTGCATCAAAAATCAGAAAGTTGGCATTATTTTGATCTCACTTTGTGGTTTGTTCATCTTAGCAGCTTGGAAGCTGCTACTTGTTCTGCTAGTACCTAAGCTCAAACAATCCAGGGCCTGAATGTAGGTCTTGGAGGTTTGCATCTTCTTCCCTTTTTATTTTCCCTTTAAGTTTCTGATTATTTGTGATTTTTGTTGATTTATGCTTGAATTTGTGTTATTGTGGTTGATTATTGTTGATTTGGTTTGGTTTGATGTTATTGAGGTGTTAGTGATCTGATTTGTGGTTTGAATCTTCATAAGCCTTTGAAAATTTATGAAATCAAGTTTTAAAAGGGTGTTTGGGATTACTGCATAAGTTGGATTTGTGGCTTGTTAAGTGCTTGTGTGTTGTTAGCAAGTATTGGTATCTGTTGTTGGGGTGATATTGTTCATCTGTTTGCAGGTTTTGAGGTTTTGAACACATTGATTCTTGAATTGGCTATAAAATATTTAAAACTTGGTAAAATTGGCTAGGATTTTGAGGACACCTGGATCTAAGCATAGGCTAGGGCTAACAAGTGCTAAATCATAGTTAATCACACCAGGGTAGAAGGATTTGAGGCTTGAAATTGGATCAAGTGTCAAGTATATCAGCAAAACTTATTTCTGCATATGTTCATTGTTCATCAGTAACTTTTAGTGCTTTGATCTTGCTATCTACTTTGATTCAGTGTTTAATTCTTGTTGCTTTGTGTTTGTTCTTAGTTTATATAGCTTGTGTATGCATCCTGTTAAGTTTGGTTGGCTTATTGTGGCTAAATCTGCTTATTAAGTGCTTAACTGCTTATTTGCATATCTGGTGCATATCTGGTAACTGTTTGGCTTATTGTGGCTTATTTTGTGAACCATTTTGTGATTTTATTGTTGCTATTGACTCCTTGTGATTCACTGATCACAAGGGTGCCTTTGTTTCCAATTGAATCAAACCAGAACTCTCAAATAAGCTTGGTCAAATAGTCAAAGCAGTGGGAACTCCTTTCCCCTGCTGGTTGCCACTGATAGTGTTAATTTGGGGGAAGCTTATCAATAAGCTATAATAGCTTATTCCAACCTGCAACAACTTTGTTTTTGTAATAGGTGCTCATATTTTGACCCATTTGTTCATACTGGAGCATTTGGGTGGTTGACTTTTAGGTTTGACTAGAAAACCAACTCCTTTGACTTTTACATAAGTTCATTTGTGCTTATTCTGTCTTATTGGTTGTGCTTATCGGATTTTTGTTGATTGATTTTGCTTATTGAGTCCATTTGAAAGCTTTTGCAAGTTGAATCAAGTCCTGAGGTGCATTATTTCTCAAAAACGACTATTTTGTCGTTTTGTGGATTTTTGCTTTTCTATTTTCTGGCTTATTGAGTGTGCTTTTTGGAAATTTCTTTTGACAGTTCTCTTAAGCATCCTAAAAGAGGGTTGTGTGTCAAATTAGAGCTTATGGCATTAGCTTATGGCTTAATGGGCTGAAAAGCCCAATAAGAATAAGCTTTGTGTTCAATAAACTGTGATAAGCTCACATTCAGCTTTTGGGCCTTTAGAGTTTTGTTCTTAGAATTGAATTTTAAGTCAGATAGGGCTTTTCCAAGTCAATTGGGCCAAGTTTGACTTTTTGGGCCCAAAAGCCCATTTGTGTTGACTGAATTTGGATTTGGCCCATTTGAGGGCCCATTAGGGGTAATTTGGTAATTTCAACTTGATTTTCTGATTATTTAGGTTAAAATAAACTAGTTTGCAAGTTTTTAGAATTTTTTATAATTTTTGGTTTTTTAATATTATTTTATTATTATTTTATTATTATTTTTAAATTTCACATTTTCCAACTTTTTACATTTTTCTTAGGTTAAATACATTAAAATAGGAATTTAGCAACTTTTAGAATAATTTTATCTCTTTTAGATTAATTTTTATAATTATTTTAAGTTTTAATAGTTTTTAAATCATTTTAAATAGTTTTTATTAATTTTAAAATTTCTAAAAATAGTTTTTAATCTTTTTAGGTCATTCTAGAGGTTTACTAATTGAAAAATCTTTATTTGGGCTTTTTTATAATTTATTGGATTTTTAGGGCTTTAATTAGCATTTAAAAATTGAATATTTAATTATTTAAAAGGTTTGAAAAAGGTTTGATCATTGGTAAACTCTTAGTTTATTATATTTGATTTTTGGTGAATTTTTGGTAATTTTTAGAATTTATTTTTATTTTTGTGGTTTTTAAGGTTCTACGTTTTAACTTTCTAATAGTGATTTTTTTGTTAATTTTTTTTACGTCTTCGTCATCTTCTTTTCTAATCCCCTTCTAAACCAATCATTAATCACAAACATTTAACAAGTTTTTCACACACATATACCTCCTTGGGAAACGAACTTTCATACCATTAGGGTCATTAGTGTTGATTTTCCTAAATCATCACTCGATACTTTCCCTATTTACGCTCTTTTCCTAAAGAGTAGTAAAACCACTACAATCAGTATGAATAAACATGTCATTAACCTAACTAAGTGAGCAAGGATTAATATTTTCTTAAAACTCATATTTAATCAAATGTGACAAAAGATTTTAATAAACTTTATTTTTAATAAAATGTTTTAATAAAAATAAAATAGAAATTTGAATTTGGGATATTCCAAAGAATATTCCCTAAGGCATATTCTAAAGAATATTCTTTAATTTGAATTTGGCATATTCCATATGCCAAAGGAATATCCTTTGAGGGTATAAACTACCCCAGATGGCATATCCCCACTAAAGGACAAAAATGCACGGACTCGAAGCCGGAGGTTCCTTAAAGGAACCCGCGGTTCCTTATTCATAAGGAACCGCGGGGGCATTTAAGGAAACGCGGGTCTTTATAGCCGTTGCATTGTTGCCCTATAAATAGTGGATTATTTCTAGCTTTTCTTTCAACTCTTTTTGCACAACTTCTTCAAAAACATATTTAAACTCCTTGATTAGTTAGTTTAGATTAATCTTGTTTAGATGTGATTCTCTCCTTCAATCCTCTCATCCTCTCAAGTGCAAAGAGAAGAACACTTCCATTACCATGTAGTGTTGGGTTCACAACATGATGAGACCTCTCCTTCTAGATCAATTTATTGTTTTCCTACTATGTATATGTAGAAGATTCAAGTGTTGGGTACACTTGGATGTGTTGTAAGGGTAGAAGATCCAAGTGATGGGTATCCTTGGATTAGGTGTTAAGTTGTGTAGATCCAAGTTTGTTAATACTTGGATATAGTGTTAGAGTCATAGATCTAAGTTTTGTGTGCTTATATCTATATGGTTTATGTGTTTAGGCCATAAAACACAAGGTTTGTTATGTTGGGACATAAAACATAACTAGTGTGAAGATTGGTGTAGATGGGTATAGATTGGTCCTACCTAAGATTAGGACTCGACATCTAGCCTTGTGTCGGAAAATGGTGAAGCAGGCGACGTGTGTAGATTGGTCCTACCTAAGATTAGGACTCGACTTTTAGCTTAGAGTCGGAAATTGGATAAGCAACGTTGTGTATGGTTTCTCCATGATAGTGGTAGTAATACATCTTTTAGGAAAAAGAGTGTAGTTAGGGTTAGTACGACGATTTAGGAAAATCGTGCACAAATGACCCAATGGGGAGAGTTCGTTCTCAAGGAGGCTAGTGTATTGTGTTAAAGACTTGATTAATGTTCGTGATTATGATTATGAGAAAAGAAATAAGAAAAGGATGACGGTTACGATTAAATTACACTAAGACGAAAAGTCGTGCACGTAAAACCGTAAAAATGACGAAATTTAAAATTAACCTAAAAATTCCTAGAAAATTGCTATAAATCCTAAAAAATGTAATTAGAGTTTACAAAAAATCAAAAATCACTCAAACCTTTTATTAATTAAATACTAATTTTTTTATGCTAATTAAAGCCCAAAAAATCAATTCAATTAACAAAAACCCAAAATGAGATTTTTCACTTTGTAAACCTCTAAAATAACTTAATTAAATTAAAAACAATTTTTGAAAAATTTAAAATTAATTAAAACTATTTAAAAATGATTAAAAACTATAAAATCTTAAAATAATTCTAGAAATTAACTAAAAGACAATAAAATTAATCTAAAAGTTTTAAAATTCCTAACTTAATGTATTAAACCTAGGAAAAATAAAAATGTTGCAAAAATATTGAATTAAATTTTAATAATAAAATAATAATAAAATAAAATTAAAAAATAGAAAATTTATAAAAAATTCCAAAAAGTTGCAAACTAGTTTATTTTAACCTAATAAACACATACATAAACTTGAAATTACCAAAATACCCCTTTTTGGCCTCCAAAAGGGGTGAAATGAAAAACAGTCCACCTAATTGGGTTTTTTGGCCCAATAAGCAAAAAGTTGTCCAAATAAGCCCAAAAACTCCTATCTGACTCAAAATTTGATTTTAAGAACAAAAGTCCAAAGGCCCAAAGTTGAAAGTGAGCTTATCACAGCTTAATAGTCAACAGCTTATTCTAAATGGGCTTTTTAGCCCATTAAGCCATAAGCTAATGCCATAAGCTCTAATTTGACACACAAGCTTCTTTTGGGATACTAAAGAGATTTTTAAAAAGGAATTTTGAAAAAGCCTAAGAAATAAGCCCGAAATAAGCAAAAGCTCTCTACAAAAAACGACAAGATAGTCGTTTTTGAGTTCTAGGCCACCTCAAGTGCTTATTCAACTTGCAAAAGATTTTAAATGACAAAACTAAGCTTAATAATCAAAAAGATTTCAAATAAGCACAATGAATAAGCTGGAATAAGCAATAAGCACTTAATGTACAAGTCAACTTGTTTGGTTTTCTAGTCAAACCTAAAAGTTAAACCCTAAAAAGCTCCAGATTAGTTCAGTGGGTCAAATAAGGAAGATTGATTACAAAATCAAAGTTGTTTCAAGTCTGGATAAGCTAGAATAGCTTATGAATAAGCTGTTAAGAAATTAACACTAGCAGTGGCTAGTTTTGGGTATCCAGCAGTGGGAAAAGTTTCCACTGCTTGATTTGTTTGACTTTTTGTCTTTTGTGGATTTTTGTTGGATTCAAGGCACAGAAAGGCACCCTTATAACCAGTGGGTTATAAGGAGTCAATCATAATTAAACAAACACAAATCCTAACAGCCAATTGATACGGTTAATTCAAAAAGCATACAGACATTGCCCAGACATGGATAATAAGAAGTTTTCAACAAATAAGCAGTTTTAGCAAGAATAAGCCAACCAAATTTCGCCAAATGCATACACAAGCTATAAATAATTCAAATGAGCACAAATAAACTTATTTCATACACTGGATTAAAGATTAGACAAAGATTCAAGCAAATCAAAGTTACTGATGAACAAACAGATGAACACAAGTGAGGTTGCTGATGTATTTGACTAAAGATCCAATTTCAAACACTCAAATCTCTTTAACAGGTTATACAAACTTGATTTAAGCAATTGTTAATCCTAAAGATGCATACACCCTATGTGTTACCAAGATTTTAGGTCAAAATTTGTAAAATCAAACAAGTTATAGCACAATCTTAGATTTGATGTTTCAAAGAGCAAACTTGGCAAATATCAAAACTCAAGCACTTATATAAAAGATACAAACTCAATTCAACAGTTAGCACTTACTCAAAATAACATACAAAGCATAAACTTATAACAAGCAGTAATCCCAAACACCCTTTTCACTTTTTAATCCAAGATTTAAACAAGTAAATGTATGTTTCAGTTTTAACCAACTAGCATCATACAAACAATATCATGCAGTATCAAGAAAATTCAAGCCACAAGAACACTACATACAACAGCAGAACTCAAATTCACAAAATATCACTTTTTTCAACTGATTTTTGGGAAACGAGACTCAAACCTCATGAATGTACATCCATACTCACGAATTTTTGAGCTGATGTGTCTAGCTTAACAAGACACAAGCTTCCAATAACACCTGCTCAGATTCAACAAGGTTAAAGGCACAACTTATATAAAACAAAAAAAATGAAAGATAAAAGCTGATTAATGCAACCTTTGTATCCACTCCTTGATTATCCCCAAACCACATGCTCACAACACCTTGATAATCTTCTTATCAGGGTGCTATGATCACTTGTAATCCAAAAATTCCAAGGATGCACTAAAGAACTTAGCAAAATATCAGATTTTGGAAAATTATGCAATTTCTTGCACAATGTTTAAAAACAGGTTTTGAGATTCAACAAACACAAACATGTAACAATAATAAGCAAAGATTAAAGATGGCACTTGTATTTCTTCAACAATTCAAACACGTTTTCATTAACTTTGAAAAAGGCTTTACAGAAAGTTGAACAAGGAAAAACCAAGAGCAAATGTAAATTAAGGAACCTATACCCTTTATATAGTGGGTGTACATGGTCTGCATAAGCTAAAAACTAGAAACCCTAAGTGGTAGAAGTCCCAAGATACCCTTGCTGAATTTTGAAAACTTTGAACTCATGTGATGTTATCTTGGCGTCTTGTGGAGGTGTAAAGGGTGGAATTTGTTCAATGGGCTCCCATTGAGCTTAAAGTACAAGTAACTTTGTGAATGGTTGATTTGCTGGCACTTTTTGGCTTCATCCTCAAAAACGTGAGCAGGGCATGTCTCATGTGAACTTGTGAGTGAGGTGACATGTGTAGTGAATGGTGATTGGCTAGAAGGAGTTAATGGGACACGTATCACACCAGGGTTGGTTAAGGTAAGAATGTAGTCGTCCACTTTAGGCCCCTCACTTTATTTCCTTCTTTCAATTCAAGTTTTATACTTGAATATCAGATTTCCCTTTGTAAATAAGTTTTGGTTTTCACACTTTTCCACAAAAAGTTTCGAAAAAGTATTTCAAGGGTATTTCTTGCCAATTCATGATATTTGAAGGGTTGTTTTGGCATTTTCTTCATTATTCAAGGTGTTGACTTGTATTGTTGACTTCTTGGAGGACTTATAATGACAAGTCTTCAAATTTGAAGGACCTTTCTTGCCAATTCTTCAAAGTAGAGGGTCTTTTTTGCAATTTGACAAACTTTAAGGACCAAATTTATAATTATGAATAAACAAGGGTCTAAAGTGTTAATTCTTCAATATTAGAGGACCCTTCTTGTACAATCTTTAATTCTTCAAGGGTTTTTCTTGGAAAATCAACTCTAGGGCTTGGTTCATTGTACGGCTTCGTTTCCCGTGTTCGTTTTTGCTTGTTTCTTGTGATCTTTTGCCATTTTCTCAATATCCGTACCTAAAATATACATGGAACAAATACAAGCATATATTTGGCATATTTCATGATATTTTATGCATTTTAAGCCCTTTTTGGATGATTAGACTATGTATAAAAGTAGTCTCATCACTCCCCCATACTAAACCATTGCCGTGCCCTCACGCAATGCTAGAATAAAGTATCGTAGCACCTCCAAAATTCATTTTTATGCACTTTTATTGAATGATAAACTTGCTACACTACTACTACTATTAATACTACTTGTGTTTTAGACATAATATATGATTTTCATCGCAAAATGGGACGTTGAGGTACATAGAATAAGAACACGTGAATGCTTTGTTAGAAATAATTTTGGCGTCCTCGATTTTCACCCCAATTCCATGCCAAGCGTGCAACGATATCATTGTCATTATAAGTTAGTAATGCTAACACTACTCATATGCCCTAATCACGTACTTATACTCCCATAATCCTAAGTGGTATCTCTTATATTTTATTTGTGTCTTGAATGTTCACGAGGATACATTTTTGACTTATGCGATGATAGAGATTTAGGTCTAAAAATAGAGTCATAACGGTGTAACCAAGACCATCGAATTAATAATCCCCCCTAATAGACAACGATGTCAAAAAAATTAAATCAACAAGAAGGATCGATAAACACGGTTTTATAACGGTTTTGAAAATGAGACTTATTACCAAGACTTTTATACGCCCCCTAACGGATGGGCCTTATTATCATAGGTTTACCTCCATCTTTTATTCAACTTTCCTATGAAGCTTTTATTATGACTTCGGTCTTGCCTTGCCTTTTATATAACCTTGCCATGAGGTGTTTATTATGGCCAAAGACGTATATCCTCATGCTAAAAGCGAATTTTGGATCTTTAAAGCTTTAAAGATGAATTCATAATTCACTTTCAATTTCGCATAGATTTTTCGGCCTTGTGAGCTTCAAATTGTTTGCTTGATTTAGGTGAGCACTTGAAATCTTATTATTAGGTGAAACTTTCAATTATTCGGGTTGCCAATACTTCAAAACCGTGACGCTGGCGATACCTTAATGTCTTCCCAATTTAATTACATGGAAGCTACTAGAAAAGACTAGAAACGAGACTAAACCGCTAAGCCAATACTTATTAAGCAAAATATATACAAGCGAAGGGAGAATAAGCAAACAACGAGAACACATGAGTTTTTGAAAGAATACGAGTACTCTACGTTTAACATAGTAACTTAATTAACTCTATCATTTCTCGTCCTCATATAAGAGACTTAGCCTAAGATAAAGTTAAGGAATCGAAGCTAAGTTCTCAACACGCACGGTCGAGTAAAAAATTACTCTTATTCTCGCCATCGGAAAATCTACATTCGTGTCTTCAAACACTTATAAAACATGAGAAAAATTTTAAAATTTGGCCATTTTTTAGCCTTATTTTGCAACAAAAAGATAAACTTTGGGAAGCGTGAAGGCAAGGAAAGTATCTATTCACCCCCCCAAACTAAAGTTAAACATTGTCCTCAATGTTTCGAGTCTAAGGGTAGCATACCCCCATACTAGAGACGTAGTCGAATGCTTAATCTAGCATAGAAAGGGTGGAACCGTTAAATTTAAAGACGTTTATGAAGTGTGCTAAAAACCTAAGGTTAGAACATATAAGGATATATCATGGATATTGAGAAATTCTTCAAAGGAAAAGATCGAGTGCTCCCATAACATGAACACGAGAGGCTCCAATCGGGAAGATCATGATCATCTAAAAACCACATATCACAAACAACCACGAAAAAAAGGTTGGAAGGGCACAAATCCCCTCACATTACTACATTAGAAAGCGATAATATGTACACGGATAAGCATGGGACTTCCCCACGAGGCACATCGTTTTTTATTACTGAGTCATGAGCTCAACTCGATCCCCTCAATACTAATTATCATTGGGGAAGGTGACTTGGTCGAGGTAGTTCAAAGAGGGAACTTCCCCGCCAAAGTAGTGCTTCAACCTATGTCTATTCACCTTGAAATTAGGGCCATCATTTTGAGCTAGCTCGATGGTCCCATAAGGAAAAACTTGGGTAATGGTGAATGGACCCGACCAACGGGATTTCAACTTGCCGGAAAAGATTTTCAAACGTGAGTTAAAAAGCAACACTTGATCTCCAATGTTAAAAACCCGGTTTTTAATTTTAGAATCATGAAACTTTTTAGTTTTCTCTTTGTAAATCAATGAATTTTCAAAAGCAATGTCTCTCAATTCATCCAATTCATTTAATTGCATTTTCCGGTATTTTCCCGCGGTCTCAATGTCATCATTACAATGCTTAAGGGCCCAATAAGCTTTGTGTTCGAGTTTAATTGGCAAGTGACAGTTCTTCCCATACACAAGCTTATAAGGAGTGCACCCGATGGGCTTCATATGAGCGGTACGAAAGGCCCATAAAGTATCGTCTAACTTATCCGACCATGATTGTCAGTTCTCTCCAATCGATCTCTCCAAGATCCTCTCAATGCTCGGTTTGAAACCTCGACTTGCCCACTCGTTTGTGGGTGCTAAGACGTATAAAGCCGATCTGTAATCCCATATTTCCTTAGGACCCTTTCGAATTGGTCATTACAAAAATGGGTTCCACGATCGCTTATGATCGCACGAGGGGTTCCAAACCGAGAAAACAAACTTTTCAAGAACTTGACTACCACACAAGCATCGTTCATGGGCAAAGCCTTAGCTTCCACCCACTTGGATAGGTAGTCAACGATTTTGGGATGAGGTAATTTGGCGATGACGTCTACCTTAGCTTTGTCTACCTAAATCCCCGCTTTCGAAACCTTATGCCCTAAGACGATTCCTTCCTTAACTATAAAATGACATTTTTCCCAATTGAGCACAAGGTTGGTTTCCTCACAACGTTTCAACATTCTCTCAAGATTCGATAAACACGATGTGGACGAACAACCAAACATGGAAAAATCATCCATAAAGACTTCCATCGTCTTCTCGATCATGTCATGAAAAATAGCCATCATTCACCTTTGAAAGGTTCCCGGTGCATTGGAAAATCCGAATGGCATTCTACGATAGGCAAACGCTCCATATGGACACGTAAACGTAGTTTTTTCTTGATCACGAGGATCGATGGGGATTTGGAAGTAACCGGAAAAACCATCTAAAAAGCAATTGAAATCATTTCCCGCAAGACGCTCCAACATTTGATCCATGAAGGGCAAGGGAAAATGGTCTTTACGAGTGGCGTCAATCAACTTACGATAGTCGATACACACCCTCCAACTGGTCACGAGTCGAGTTGGAATTAACTCGTTGGAATCGTTTGGCACAACGGTCATTCCTCCCTTCTTAGGGACACACTGAATATGACTCACCCAAGGGCTATCAGAAATAGGGTAAATCATTCCCGCGTCAAGGAGTGTAAGGACTTCCATTTTGATGACGTCATGAATTTTGGGGTTCACCCTCCTTTGGCATTGGATTACGGGTTTGTAGTCCTCCTCCATTAAGATTCTGTTGGTACAAAATTTTGGATCGATCCCCTTAATGTCGGATAATTTCCACGCAATTGCCCCTTTGTGGTCCTTTAGAACATCGATAAGTGCGGTTTTTTCATCATTCGAAGATTTGGGCTCGATACTCATAACCTCCTCGGGTGAAGGAAATGGGAAATTGCTAAGAAAATCCTTGATAATCGAGAAGTCCTCATCGTTTTCGAGGTCTTCGTTACAAGTACGAGGAACATCAAATTCTTCCAACGTAAAACCACCACCTTCAAATGGAGTAAAGGATGGTGTCGAATTATCAAGGATAAGATCAAGCATAGTGGGACTGCCACTATTTTCATCGTCACCAAAACCTAAAACTTCTTGTGAAAACTCCTCGCAAACGAAATTGATCATATCAACGAGTTTTATGGTCGCGATGGATGATATTTGTATTTTACAACCTTGTTTAGGAAAACAAAGTGTAATTAGTGCAAGTACGACGATTTAGGAAAATCGTGCACAAATGACCCAAAGTGGGGATCGTTCTCAAGGAGGCAAGTGTGTTGTGTAGAGAGATGATTAACTTTTGTGATTATAATTTATGAAGAAAGAAAATAGAAGAGAGATTAGAAGAGAATGACGGTTACGATTATGGATTAAAACTAAGACGAAGAGTCGTACACGTAAAACCGTAAAAAGTGAAAAAATTAAAAATTTACCCTAAAACTTCCTAGAAAATTGAAATAAATCTTAAAAAGTGTAATTAGAGTTTACAAAAATCAAAAATCACTCAAACCTTTTATTTAATTAAATAATAATTTTTTAAAGCTAATTAAAGCCAAAAAAATCAATTTAATTAACAAAAAGCCCAAAATGAGATTTTTTCAATTGTAATCCTCTAAAATGACTTAACTAAATTTATAACTATTTTTGAAAATTTTAAAATTAATAAAAACTATTTAAAAACTATTTAAACTTAAAATAGTTCTGAAAATTAATCTAATGACTATAAAAATATTCTAAAAAATTGTAAAAATCCTAACTTAATGTATTTAAACTAAGAAAAATGAAAAAACTTGAAAAATCTAAATTTTAATTTTTAATAATAAATAATAATAAAATATTAATAAAAATCCAAAATTTATAAAAATATTTAAGAAGTTGCAAACTAGCTTATTTTAACATAAATAATACAGAAATGAAGTTGAAATTACAAAAATACCCCCATTCAGCCTAGAAATGGGCTAAAAGTCCAAACAGACCCCTTAATGGGCTATTTAAGGCCCAATAAGAAAAATGTTGTCCAAATAAGCCCAAAAGCTCCTATCTGACTTAAAATTTGATTTTAAGAACAATACTCCGAAGACCCAAAAGCTGAAAATGTGTTTAAGATAGCTTATTTCAAAGCAGCCTATTCTTAATGGGCTTTTTGGCCCATTAAGCTATAAGCTAATGTCATAAGCTCAAATTTGACACATAAGCTTCTTTTGAGTTGCTTAAGAGATCTGTAAAAAGAAAATTGGAAAAAGCACAAGAAATAAGCCTGAATAAGCTAAAAGCTATCTTCACAAAACGACAAAATAGTCATTTTCGAGTTCTAGGCCACCTCAAGAGCTGATTCAACTTTCAAAAGCTTTTAAATGACTTAATTAAGCTAAATAATCAAAAGGTTTTCCAATAAGCACACTTAATAAGCTGAAATAAGCAGATAAACACTTAAATTCTTTCTTATCTCTCTCACACACACATATCTCAGTCTCTCTTTCACATGTTTTCATCTCAACCCAGATTCAATCAAAACCAAATCCTAAACTACATAAATCCACAACCTACAAATAAGATTTGTTAAAATCATTACCCTCATCCTAAAAAAAACCCACACCATGTTCCATCAGTATATATTAATACTGAAACTAACCAACTCATTTTTTAATCAGTTCCAACCCCCTTTCTTCATTCACAGCCACCAATTCCCATCTATATTCTCTCAAAACCCAACCTGTTTCATTAAGCTTTCTTAAAGCTGAACACACATTTCTTTAGTTTCACACGTCAGCTTATTGGCTCGAGAGAAAACTTGCTACAAGTCTTTCTATTCTTCATCAGTTTTTAGTAAAACTGGACAACCAATCTCCTCATTTTAGTTTCTTTAACTGACGAAATCGTCTCTTTTATAACCCACTTCATCTTTAGTGACTAAAGACACCATAATATTCTCCATCAGCTCCAACAATTACATTGAGCAACCCATCAATACTCATGTCTGCTGAACAACCTACTGATTTTTTAATCAGTTCGACACAAAATTATGATGATCCCAACTTATCTGCAAAACAACAGATTGCAAAACAACTCACACTCTTTCTACCCTCACTCACCGAATCATTCAACGCTAAATCTTGTTTCTATCTCAAAACCCATATCTCAAGAAAACCACAACACTCCAAAACCATCAAAACGATATCCAAATCGAAATCAAAACAAAAAGTTAGATCGAAGGTTTTCCTCCTGGTGGCCACGGGAATGGATCTAAATTTGATGTTCGATTGTTGGAATAAAAAAATGGTTGATTTGGATCTGTTCGTGGGAGTTGGTGGGAATGTTAGATTGTGATGGTGGAATTATGAAAGGAGAAGGTGGGAGTGATTTGGATCTGTGTTTTTTTATATATTTGGAGTATGGTGAATCGGTGGGGTGAGGGTGGGTTTATGTTTATAGAGTCGATGATTTTGTTATAGATGAGGGTTTGGTGATTTTGTGATGGATCTGATTATGAGCAGAGATGGATATGAATTGTGTGACGGTGGGGTGGGAAGTGGTAGATCTGGGTTTTGGTTTAAGAGAGAGAAAGATCTGAATTTGAGAGAGAGAAAGATCTAGGTTTTGGTTTGAGAGAGAGAGAGATAGATATAAAAAAGAAAAGAAAAATATTAAAAAGAAAAAAAGAAATAATATTTTTTATTAATGTATAATATGGAAAAGTCCAAAATACCCCTCTCTTCATTGAACTTAACGGAGAAAACTAACCCCCATCCAAGATAGGGACCATTCTTGATCCAAAGTGTAAACGATAGGGACGATCTGTGCACTTAGTTTGAGACAGGGACCAAACTTGATGTCTGGTGTAAACGATAGGGACCAAACGTGAAATTTAATCTTACAATTGGTATGGATGTTTCTTTTCTATCTCTATTCCAATAATTGTTAATTGATATTGTCAAGATCCTCTCATTTGATTTGTTTTTGAATTGATAGCATCGCATGCACACTTCTTTGCTTGTCATTGATTGTGCAAACGACTTGTTTATCATCCCCGTTTGGGTGACATCTCTTTTTATATATGCTCTTGTCTACTAACCTTGTTTTGTAGGACACTTCTAACCCATTTTTGTAGCTCGTCATTATTCTTGATTTGTTGGTGCCTCAAGCAAGGGGGAGCTCATATCAAGGGGGAGCATTTGCAAGAGTTCAAGTCCTTACAATTGCATTCATTGAACATCTTGCAAGTAATGTATTATGGGATCTCGAAGACATGGAGGTGGTTAATCTATGGTGATTGAAGACTTCACTAGGATGATGCAAGCGCAATATCTTTGGATGATGAGATTACGATTCGGATTCTCGCCTCTCAACCGAATATCTTTTGGATGCAAGCTATCTCAAAGTTGATTCTTCTCTTTTACAAACGACGACTACCTTTGGATGCGTGATCTTCCTCAAATGATATGGATTCTACTCTTCCTCAAATGAAGACTACCTTTTTGATTCGACAAAAGGGGGAGAAGGAAGTGTAAACGAGTACGTTTCACATTTTACTATGTGTTACGGTTTACTTGTTTGTCATCATCAAAAAGGGAGAGATTGTTAGTGCAAACATTACGATGTTTAATCAAGATGATCCCTTCATGTTTTGGTGACGACAAACGTATAACTCGCAATACATAATGTAAAATGTGTAAGGTACTCGTAATCACTCAAGCATACTTATCTATACTTCTCTTGACACCTTGAAGATTACATTTGTCATGAAAGACAAGAAGGACGCGCGGTTCTCTTATAGAACACGCGGTTCCTTAGTGATATCGAACCGCGGGAAGATATAGAACCACGGGCAGTCAAGCCGGTTTAGGCTTACTCAAGATTTCTGGAAGCTTCTAGAAGATGGAGGAAAACTAATAAATTCAAAATTCAAATTTTGCATTTGGTCTCCAAGAATATAAGGTGCATCCTTTTATCCAATGGGTAGTCCACTCTTTTATCCAATGGGTAGTCCACTCTTTTATCCACTGGCTAAAAAGGTGCTCTCCAAGGCTAGAGTTGGCTATAAATAGAAGATTATTCTCTTCCATTTTACTTGCACAAAAACACACAAAAACCTTCTAATATCCCATTCCTCATTTGCCTCATCAAGAGAAATGAGAAGAACACTTTCACCCTTGTGAAGTGTTAGTGTCTAGAGTCATAACATGATGAAGATCTCTCTAGATCAACTCATGATTATTGTCTTCCTACTATGCATATGTAGAAGATCCAAGTTATGGGTACACTTGGATGTGTTTGTAAGGGTAGAATATCCAAGTGATGGGTATCCTTGGATTAGGTGTTAGTTGTGTAGATCCAAGTCTTGTTAGTACTTGGATATAATGTTAGAGTTATAGATCTAAGTGTTGTGTGCTTAGATCTATATGGTTTATGTGTTTAGGCCATAAAACACAAGGTTTTTTATGTTGGGCCATAAAACATAACTAGTGGGTAGATTAGGTTGTGTCTTGGTAGTTCTCACTAAACTCTAAAGTGATGTGGTTGTGTGTTCTCACTAAACTATAAAGTTATGTGGTTGTGTCTTGTGAGTTCTCACTAAACTTTAAAGTGATTAATAGTTGTGTTGTGTGAAGTTCTCACTTAGCTTCAAAGTGAACAGTCGTGAAGATTGGTTCTAGCTTTCGATTAGAACTCGACATCTAGCCTTGTGTCGTTAAATGGTGAAGTGGGAAACGTTGTGTAGATTGGTCCTACCTAAGATTAGGACTCGACATCTAGCTTAGTGTCAGAAATGTGTAAGCGACGTGTATGGTTTTCTCCACCTTGAAAGGAGTTTTGTTGACTAGTGAAGTAACTCTCGAGTAAGGTGTACTCGAGGAGTGGAGTAGGGCGAAGAGGAGCTTCGTGACCGAACCACTATAAATCATCGTGTCGGTACTTTCCTTTACATTTATGTCTTTACTATTATAGATGTATTTATATTTTGTGTGTTGTGTGCATCTCATAATCTAAACATCTAAGTTTCGAAAAAGCTAAGGCTTAGTACGTGTGTGCTTCGTGTTTAGATTATGGTGAAGTGTACATCACTTAGTCTAAACATCCTAGTTGCGTAAAAGCTTATGCTTAGTACCTGTGTGCTTAGTGTTTAGACTATTGCTTGATGTACTCTTGATTTGATGTGTTTGTGGGTTTACTTACTTGTAGTATTTATCTTTTAATCAAACACATCTCATATCTAGTCAAGCTTGATCGAGAATTTGATACAAAGGATTGTCAAAGTTTAACATGTAACAAAAGGTTAAGTTCACTGTCGGCGGTTCTCTAAATACACCGGAGGTTCTTTATTGATAAAGAACCGCGGGTACACATAAGGAACCACACATAGTGGATTAAGCCAAAATGTTTTGAAAACTAACTAAAAACCATTCAACCCCCCCTTCTAGTTTCTATAGTATCGTAGCACCTCCAAAATTCATTTTTATTCACCTTTATTGAACAATAAACTAGCTACACTACTACTATTGCTACTACTTGCGTTTTAGATATAATGTATGATTTTAATCGCAAAATGGGACGTTTAGGTTCATAGAATAAGAACACGTGAATGCTTCGTTAGAAATAATTTCATCGTCCTCGATTTTCACCCTAATTTCATGCTAAGCGTGCAACGAGATCATTGTCATTATAAGTTTGTAATGCTAACACTACTCATATGCCCTAATCACGTACTTATCCTCCATTTTCCTAAGTTGTATCTCTTATATTTTATTTTGTCTTGAATGTTTCATGAGGATTGATAACTAGGTTTTACCTAGTTAAAAATATCGTTGTTCCTGTCTAATCGAATTGATCTGGTTTAACTATGTGACTCAGTCGTCTTTGGTGGAAACAAATGTTGTGTCGTTGTAGTATATTAAAAGTGCAAAACAATTAAGGTAAATGACTTTAAAGTAAATCTAAGTCTAATTAAAAATAAAAGTTCAAGTATTTAAAAGCGTGACAAAAAGTAAAAGACACTAAGAGTAAATAACGCAAACTTAAATCTAACTAAGGCAAACTTAAAACGCAACTAAAACTTAAAACTAAGGCAAGGCTAAAATAAATCTAAGGCAAGTAATCTTAAAGTGCGACTAAGTAAAAAGGCGGGAAAAATAAAGCTTGAAAATTAAAAACAAAAAATAAAAAACAGAAACTAAAAGAACCTGAAAAATAGCTCATCCGGAATAAACCTTCGTTCGGAATAAACACTCATCCGGAATGTCACCTTCGTTCGGAATGTTCTTCTTCACTCAGAATATTCACCAAAACCCTTGATCCGGAATAAACCTTTATCCGGAATATGTCACTTATCCGGAATAAAGTCTTGATTCGGAATAAGAGTCTTGATTCGGAATAAAGCCCTTCGTTCGGAATGTTAAAGATTCCGGATGAAGACCTTGATCCGGAATATGTCACTTATTCCGAATGAAGCTCTTTGATCCGAAATATTCTCCTTGATCCGGAATATCTCCCTTGATCCGGAATAAATGCTTGATCCGTAATATTATTCCGAATAAACTCCTTGATCCGGAATAACTAAAAATTCCGAATAAACTTGCTTGATCCGGAATAACACCTTGATCCAGAATGTGGATTTGATCCGGAATAAATGGTTGAGCCGGAATGTTTGGTATTCCGAATGAGATGCTTGATCCGGAATAATGAATTATTCTGAATGAGCACAACTGATCCGGAATATCTAATATTCCGGATGAACGACTTTGATCCGGAATAAAATTGCACAATATCCTTCACTCGGAATACAGCACTTGATTCGGAATATGTACCTGGGAACAGAAATATGCAGCGAAGAACAAGGAAGAACCAGAACACACGAATCTAAACAATTCTAAACAAAATCAACCACAAGATTAAATCTAACTAATCAATAAATAACAATTATTCATAAACAAACAATCCAAAACAATCAAACTAACAAAACTAATCAAAATAATCAAACCCCACTTAAATAAATCAATAAAAATCAAGAACATGAACATAAACAATAAAGCATCAAGATTAAAGATTAAAGAAAGGTAGAATGAGAGATAAGCAATAAAAATAAAGATTGACAAGAATTAAAAGAACACTTACTTGAAATTAAATGAATTTAAGGTGCAAGACAAGGTATTTAAATTGGACAAGAAATTAAATGGACATGTATTTAAATGTGCAAGGTAAATAAAATGGAAGAAATAGTGTGTCAAACTATCCAACAGAATGAAATGATTAACATCCTGATCTATTTATAGGGGGGGATTAAGGAGTGCTTAGGAAGCTTTGTTAGCCGTATTTAAAGTGATGGTCATATAATATACCGTTGCGAAGCTCGTGAAAAATACTATTCAACGGTGTCGAGAGTTCTTAGTTATTAATGTTTATGTAACGGGAATTAGTCCCGAACACACAAATGAGGAAGGCCTCCTAAACACTTACTACTTAGTATAAAAGGCCTCCTAAGCCTCATTTGTGTGTGTGTCTCCCATTGTATCTTTTCTCTTCTTCTTGTTTTAGAGAGAGAAACTCTCCTTAGTTTCTCTCACTAGAATCATCTACCTTGTATCTTTCTAATTCTTCTTCATCTAATCTAATATTCCATTCTTAGTTTTAATCTTGATCTTATACATCTATATTTCTTATTCTATACGTCGTGTGATTTGTTGTTACAAGTGGTATCATTCGCCAGGGATTCGTGGATAGCTCTTTGGTGTTGTCCTTGTTTCTTGTTAATTTCGTGGGTTTTTTGATTTTTTTACTAAAGATTCAAAAAAAAAAAAAAATTTCGTGTTTTTTTGTTGTTTCAAGTATTCGTGTTATGGGTATTTTGGTTAGCTCAAAAACACGAATTTGTTGCCTCAAAGTTGCTAATTTGTTGCCTAAAAGTTGCTAAAATCGTTGCCTAAAAAGTTGGAAGAAAGTTCTCTTATTGCGATAGCTACAATTTCGGGAAAGGTAAGTACGGTTTTGATCGCAATAACCCAAGGGTTTTACTTTGCGATCTAAAGATTTCGATACCTATTCCGATCTGGACATTCCGATCGTTCTTTGCGATCTGGGATTCCGACGGTTTTTAAGGAACTTTGAGACGTTACTCTGCCAAATTGATCTTAGCCACATTCCGATATGAAGATTCCGATCTGAACATTTCGATCTAAGCATTCCGACAGGTCATCATTGCGATCTAGGATTCCGATAGTAGGACATTCCGATTGAAGCACATTCCGATCTAGGATTTCGATCTACACATTCCGATAGAGGGACATTCCGATAGAGGGACATTTCGATTGAGGGACATTCCGATAGAGGGACATTCCGATAGAGGGACATTCCGACAGAACGACATTCCGATAGAAAGACATTCCGATCAACATTCCGATAGAATATTCCGATGGATCATTCCGATCAACATTCCGATGGAAATTTTGTTTGAGTAACTTTTAGACTTAGCCACTATCTATACTAGTCTTGGAACATACTTTACACGAAGATCAAAAAAAAAAAAAAAAAAGAAAAAAAAAAAAAAAAAGAGTTTTTTGGCGGGAAAACCATAGTAAAATTTAATTTTTCCTAGACCAGTTTTAGGCCATTTACGCTTCAATTTCAAATTTTGGCTATGCGAAAAAATTTTAGACCAAAAACTCAAATTTTCGGACCAAAATTCAAATTTTTAGGCCAAATTTCAAATTTTTTAGGTTTTATTTTTCATTAAAAATTTCATTTTTTCAAATTTTTTCCCTACTAGTTATTGGCTATTTCTAACTCAATTTCAAAATTTAGTGTTTCAAATTTTTTTCGGATTACTGTTTTGTCGGACTGAGGAATTTTTTGTCGGGCTGGAAAATTTAGGCAAAGTTTGATTTTGTTGACACCCCAACACACGCTTTCTACGAATTGAGATCCTGTTTATCACACGACTTCTACTATGACTTATCAACAAGACAATGATGCTGCGGATTTTGAGCTTTGTGATAGCCATGTAAGAAAGAAGAGGAATGCTGCCCATCTCCAGTCTCAGCTTCTTATAGCACAAAAGGAAGAAGCAGGATTTCCACTTCTAGTTAAAGAGTTTGATCTCATGGCATCTGCAGCAGCATATGATGAGGAAGAAGAGGTGACTACCGACTCCATCTTGATGGCTAATTCACAGCAATCATCCACATTGGTAGTTAAACCTGACAAAGCTCCTGTGTATGATTCAGACGGTTCCTCTGAGGTACACCCACGTCTCAATGATAATGAGTTATATAATATGTCTAATCAGGAGGGAGAGTATACTGAGTCACTTGAGCCTTCCACTGAGACACACAGGGTTCAAACGAATAATAGCAATATTATTTCTAATGCGCCCAGTGTGGACCTTAGTGGAGATCAAGTAGCGCAACCTACAACCCTTCCTGACGAGACGCATGCGTATTATAAATCATTATTTGATAAGCTTGCCAAGGATGTTGCTCATGCGAATGTGGTTAATAATAAATTTAGAGAAACTAATGCCAAATTGACCACTGAGCTTGCGGGATATAAGGAACGGGAGAAAAGTTTTGAGATTCATCATGCTAAAATCAAGGAACTTGAACAAGCTCATGCTACATCGGTTTATCAAGAAAAATGCACCACTAAGAAATTAAATGCCTTACATTTAAGTAGTGCAAAAAAGATAAGCGAATTGAATGATGAAATCACCTCTCTTAATAAACAGCTTTCAACTGAAAAATCTATCGTTTTTGATTTAAAAGGAGAAATAAAAAAGCTGAAACATGATTTCAAAATTCGTGAAGATGGGCTTCTTGAGGATTTTTGCAATGCTCAGGATAGGATTAGGGACTTAGACAACCTTTTGGTAAAACGTGGACAATCTATGCAGACGATAAATATGCTCGCACCTAAAGTGAATGAGATAAATTACACCCGTTACAAAATGGCTTTAGGTTGTCCTCTTCCTCCCAATCCAGAATATCTTAAGCAGGTTCAGGCCACAAATCAAACTCTATATAATGGTAGTGTGCTCCTGTCTGATGAGCATGATCCTCCTAGTGTGCATGATTCTGAGGAAACTACTGAACTTGCTGAAGAAACTCGTTTAAGAATGAAAAAGCTTGATAAAGAAGTGACACCTGTTTACTATCCAAAAGTTAATCCTCCAATGATTTTTGTTCGATCTAAAACTAGTACCGAATTGCTTTTGAGTGAGGAATTGACAGAGGATCCTCCTAAACCGAGTGTTGCACGACGATTTCTTAACGAGCTCAAAGATAATTTTGTCATTCTCAAACGGGTTGTTAACGCCAAAATGACTGGAGGAAACTTTACATCACCCGTTCATGTCGAGTTACAAAAAGTGCTTCATACTGAAATCAATCCGATTATTAATCAAGTTGATGCGAGGATAGGCAATCTTGAGAACGCTTTTCTAAAAGAACTAGCCAAATTTGTTGAAGACTTTAAATCTTTGGCGAAGGAGGCTGATGAATCTCTTGATAGAATTAAAGTTTTGGAAAGCAACCTCGCATGTCTCTCGAAATCAAGTGATAGTGGTGATTGTGTTGATAGTAACCCCGTGGCGGTAAACATCTCTGTGTCAGACAATGAAACCCTCCAAAATGAGCTTGATCGTACGAAAGAGAAAATGGAGTCTTATGTCATCAAAAAGGACAACGAATTCACCGATCTTTGGAATAAATATGTCAAAAAATGTGATGAATGTAAGGATGACAAACTCTCGTATGATAAAGCTTACAATGAACTGCAACAAACAATCGAACAGCTACGAGCTCAGTCAGGAGGTGAATGTCGCGACAGTGAGCCTTCAACAAATGTTAATCAAAAAGAGTTCACGATTCTTCAACACCGATATGATTTTCTTCAGAAACATTGTCATTCTCTTGAACTTGCTTTGCAAACCAAAGTTGGAAAAGTTCCTGATGACAATAATTTACAAGTAAAACTCTCTGAATCATTTCGTGAATTGAATGAAAAGAGTAAGGATATTTCTGATCTGAAAGCTCAGTTGCAAGACAAAGACATCGCGATTGCTGAGTTGCAGAAACTTGTTGGAAAGATGGGTGGGAAAACTGTGGAAGCTAAGGTTGTAAAATCAGTTTTTAGACAACCCAATGCGTACAAAGTACCAAAGCCATCTATCTTAGGAAAACCGCCTTCTAATGTTTCTAGGTTACCTCCTAATACCGATGTGCCATCGACTGTACCAAAACCAGCCATCTCACCCTATGTTCCTCCATTTAGAAAACCCACTCTTGCTAAACACAACTCTGTGAATGCACCTTGCACTACTCCTAAGAGTACTCCCAAGTGTGTGACTCTTACGCCCACAAAGGAATCTAATGGTTCAAATGACGTTGGTCAAACCAAAAACCTAGGGGATGGTAAGCAAAAAGGGAACATTCAGAAAGTAAACCATGTGTATTAAAAACCTAGTAAAACAACAACCGCTAGAGTTCAACACACACCTAATGGTAATCAACCAAAACCTAGGACCCCTTCCCAACAACTTAGGAATTGGCAATCACCAATAGGTAGCCTTGTTTCGAACATAGTGCCTGAACGGTCAGCAAACCCTAGGTACACAAGACCTTTCGAGAATCCCAAACTCCCTGTATGCCCCACGTGCAAAAAGGGCATTCACCATGGAAATCATGCTCATTGCATTCTGCAATACCTATATGAGGTAAACTCTCGTGCTTTCACACAGAGAAAGAATGCAGAATCCCATAAGCCAACAAGGAGATTCCCACCCGTCACAAAGAAAAGCAATGACAATAAATCCTCAAGGCGGATCAATGCAGGATCTAGTTTCTCTCCAAAGAAGTCTTCCGCTGTGCAAGAGAACACTAATCCTCGATCTAGTCTTCAGTGGAAACCCACGGGTAGGATCTTTAAGGAAGTCGGTCTTAAGTGGATTCCCATCAAGAAGAGTGATGACACCTGCTCCAGCACTAATGCGAGTGTCTTGAATGTAGAAAATGCATTTGTTACTCCTAACACTAGTATTTGTGCAAATTCTTCTTCTGTCATTGCAGGTACTTCAGCAGATTCTGAATCCATTTCTTCAAAGGGTTCCAATTATGTACATTCGACATCACCTTCTTCTGCTGTACAAAGGTCTATTTTGGATTATTTTCAAAAACATTGAAAATCAAAATACAAAAATATAAAACTTATAAAAACAAAATAAAAAATGTGAAAATTTTTCAAAAATACCAAAAAATATTCTTCTTCGACATGTCTCTCAGCATCGATAATATGGACGCACTTAGAAATGTTGTTCAATAACGACACGGGTACGTACATAAAGTTCGAATGAGAGTTCAAATGCTTTCAAAACATGTATTTTCTTCTTTCTTCTCACGATGGCTTATAGTCACATGTCAGACTATAACCCGGTCCCCAAAAGAAAGGAAAGTCGTTGACTTATCCTCAACAACGAGAAATTCGATTTTCTCGGTCATGAGCTTTTATCAAAACATTCAAAGTTTTAAGCTCATGAACCCAATTTTCACGGACTTTTGAGCACAATTTTTCAAGGTATTTCAAAACAATGTGCTCATATACTCCCCTATTTAAATAGAATCTCTTTTCAAGGGGGAGTATAATGATTTCATAAACATTTGTTCCAAAATTTCATGATACATTATTCTCTCCATGTTTCATCACTAATTTCACAAAAAATTCAATTTCATGCAATTTTTGAGGGGGAGAATAGTGATTAAAATGTGTTGTCTTGGATAATATCTTTGATGTAAGTGCTTTCTCTTCCTAATATGTGCAAAAACCTTCCCTTTTATGATGCACATATGTAGGGGGAGCGTTTTTGGTGATATAGAAAACTTTCAAGGTGTAAACATTGATTTCATCAACACCTTGACTGCATTTTCAATTGATTTTTCTGGTTACGATATCTATACCCTTCAACACATAAATTCACGATGGTATTGGTGTCAAAAGGTGGTTAGGTATTCGTCCTATGATCCAACCAGAACCGGAGGGATCTTCCCAGGGACAATCCATTAGAACTTAGAAGTCCTTAGGAAAGATGGAGTAGTTGAGTGTACGGGAATAATGCCGACTAATGACTTAAGCTAGCACTAGAACAATCACAACAAGGTGCTAGTTATGACGTCTTGGTAAGCATTGAAGGGGTTGAAGAATGAAAAAGAAATGTAAGGATAAAGGGTGTAAAGAAAGAAGCCCTCCATACAACTTAGGCAGAAACCGGGTCAATACATCTATTATCAGAATCACTTTGATGATTTCTGATACTGAAGACAAGGCATCATGGACCCAGTGATGCAATGCACAACCCTTCCCAGCCTACTCAAGCTTCTCTCAAAAGGAGTTTGTTTTATTGTCACGGAGTTCAACTCATTTCTATCAACTTTCTCACTCCGAGATAGTAGATATTGAATAGGTGGCAGTCTGCTCCAGCCTCCGATCACCAAATAAACGTGCACTTATAGAGTCTAGAGCCAACGAGATTCATCAAAAAATCTCATTAGGACACTTATTCCATAGATCAATTGTTGTTCATCATTAGAACACAAGCGATGATTTACAGAGTCCTACGCTCTATCCTTGTGGTATTGCTAGAACATTCAGAGTGATACTCTTTAGTATTCACAGTGATGAATGGAAATCCTTCCAGTGTTAACATGAAACAGCACTGCGGTAGGTCATATGTAAGATTCACTTGAATTAAACATATGTTAACTGGAAAGCAACAGTGGTTTGATTCTTAATTGATTCAAACTCGTTCCAGGTCTCGACACAATATCTTTATGATCTTGCCAGATAATCAGAGTAATACTTTTCAGTATTTACAGTGACGAATGGAAATCCTTCCAGTGTCATCATCAAACAGCACTGCGGTAGGTAACTTGTGCGATTCTATACGAATCAAACTTGTGTCAACTGGAAAGCAACGATGGTTTGATTCTTAATTGATTCAGACTTGTTCCAGGAAAGTGAATTGACGACTTAATCAGCAGAATGGAACTGCATGATTCACTCCTTACTTTGAATTATCTTTCGATATATTCAAGTATTGAGAACGGCTACCACAGCTGGAAATCCTGTCAAGGAAGTTCTTTGAACTTACCTGATCACAGGTACAGTATTCGTACTGTATAACGGGAAACCGGTGGAATGCAAACGGTGGCGTTATCTCAAGAGTCGCAATTCAAGGCCACATATTCAGGATTATTGAAGAAAGCTCAAGAACACCTAAAGACAAAGACTTCCGCTACTCTGATGATCAAGGGAGATTGTTAACAAGCTTTCATGTCAACTCAAAACATGAGTATGTGGGTAAAGACACAAGAACACAAGCTGGAAAAGTTACAAGATCAAGTCAAGGCAAAGATCAAAGATCCAAGATCACAAGTCATGAAAGGAACTATGAAAGAACTCTCAAGACAACGAGCTTCAAAGTCTGCAACACCAACGAAGTGAAGTCACATATTACATGACCACCCCTTAGGGGGAGATTGTTAGCCGTATTTAAAGTGATGGTCATATAATATACCGTTGCGAAGCTCGTGAAAAATACTATTCAACGGTGTCGAGAGTTCTTAGTTATTAATGTTTATGTAACGGGAATTAGTCCCGAACACACAAATGAGGAAGGCCTCCTAAACACTTACTACTTAGTATAAAAGGCCTCCTAAGCCTCATTTGTGTGTGTGTCTCCCATTGTATCTTTTCTCTTCTTCTTGTTTTAGAGAGAGAAACTCTCCTTAGTTTCTCTCACTAGAATCATCTACCTTGTATCTTTCTAATTCTTCTTCATCTAATCTAATATTCCATTCTTAGTTTTAATCTTGATCTTATACATCTATATTTCTTATTCTATAAGTCGTGTGATTAGTTCTTACAAGCTTCCTCCCCTCCTTCATTTTTCCTTAATTGCACTCTTAAGTCCTTAAGCCTTTTAATCTTCTTAATCTTGGACTTTAATGACTTTGTCTTGGGATTTCTTCAAACTCGTCTTGTAATTCTTCAACAAATTAGACTTGAGTTTTTCGGCTTTTGATAAACTTCCGTCTTTTGACTTTTTCTTTGATAAATCTTCAGAATTGGTCTTGGACTTCCGTTCTTTTTGAACTCTTGACTTCTTGACTTCGTCTTTCGTCTTTTTCTTTGATAAAAGCCCGTGAATGCCCGTGTTTTCTCCACTTTTCATTTTTTCGTCCTAAATCATAACAAAAACACAAACCATGCATAATTCCGACATAAATGACATAAAATACACGTTTTGGCTCTGTTATTATTGTAATTAAGTGGTAAAAAGGATGGGTGTTAACACACATATCAAATCCCCTACACTTGACCATTGCAATCTCCTCATGCAATGCATTAGTTACAAAGCATGTTTACACTTTTCATCATAATCAATCCACAATGGCCTTTATTAAAGAGATAGAAAATTATAAAACAAGTAAAGAAATCAAAAACATACCTTCGGGTTTTAGAAATGTTATGAATGATCATCATCCTCTAGTTTTTACTTTCTCCAAACTAAGCTTAAAAACGAGATCATTGTTATTATAAGTTAGCAAACTAACACGAACTCATGTGGGCCAATTATTCACTTAGACTCCCTTATTCCTAGGTGTATCTCTTATATTTTATTGTTGTCTTGAATGATCACGAGGATGCATTTTTGACTTATTTCGATAGTTTTAAAACTGCTTCTCGGGACCTCATAAAGTTCATATCTTGGCATAACTCGCTTCACGATTTGAGACCTTTCTCGGACCGATATTTGGCAGCGACTTCATACTTCAAATCTTGAGAGACGTTCATGAAATAATGGTCTTCTCTTCATATAGGAATTTCTTCACTTGAAGTTTTGAGAGATTCATACTTGGACCACGACTTCTTCATTTTTCTCCAATCTTTATTTTCGACTTTGATATACAACGATCCGCCTCCTTTTTGGACTTGGCATTATTTATCCTCATACCTTGCTAGGGTCTTTTCGGATAGACTTATCCATGACTTTTGGGGAGTTTTTGCTTTTCGTCGTGTGTCTCGATCCTTCATATTGATTTTTGATAAATGATTCTTCACATCACTTGGATCTTTAGCAACAAAATGTAGCCCTCATGTCTTGTTAGGACCTTTTTGGACTCGCCAATCTTCGCATCCCGCTTCAATAAGTTATGCCTTGGCTATGAACTCTAATCCATATCGAGCAACTTTTAAACGATCTTGGGCTAGAAGCTAAGTAACTTTTCAAATCGTACAACCTTATTTATTGCAGATAAATTTATTAGCAAGCGATGGGAGAATAGGCTTATAAATAACTCACATAAATTTACGAAAGAATACCAAACTTATAATTGGCTCTATCATCTCTCGTTCTCCACAGTTTAAAATCTCAAGGAATGAGACTCGTGGATGCTTAGCCTATTAAATCAAAGTTTTGGGTTTTCGAGTCGTCTATAGGATCTTGCAAACTCTTAGACTTTTTCAAGTTTAGAAATCGCGTTTTAAAGTTCCCATGATAAACGACTCTCTAGGATCAATTATAGGAACTTGCGAAAAGTTCTTGTTCTTAACCCGTGAGGGTTAAGACTTTTGCATTTTATAGCTCCCTAAATAAAAGCCTAGCAAAACTTGACTTAAACACGTTAAGAATACTAGCTAAACTAAGATAAGTAAACTCGGGTTGAGTCAAAAGATTCACAACGTTTAAAAATTAAAACCACTTTATTAAAAATTTATTCTAATAAGGAAAGAAAATAACTATACAAAGGTAAAACTAATAGGCCAAAATAGATCAAAAATTTTGAAAAATGTCGAAAAATTGATTTTCCGGTTAAAATGAGGACAAATACAAGGAAAAGAGCCACTTAACTTTGATAGAAGTCCCCCTACACTTAATATAAACATTGTCCTCAATGTTTAAGCATGTGGGGGTAAACTCCCCTACACTTAGGACATTGTGCACGTTGTTTAAATCTTGCTAAGGAAAAGAAAACTAAAGAGATTCCTATTTTAATATTGGAAAATATAAAATAGTGAATCGAAAAGAGTTTAGGATAGAACTGGGAAAATTGGAACAACGGAATCACGGGTCGTCAAGAATCATCAAGAGTGGATCATTGAGTGCTCGAATCCCTAATTAGTAGAAGAGAGGAAATAGCAAACACCAATGGGTCTCCCCTACACTTAGGATAGAGAAAGCTAAAAGATAGATACATGGGTTGCCTCCCAAGAAGCGCTGATTTTTGTTCACCGAGTCGTGAGCCTGACTCGACCTTGATTACCATAGGAAGAAGCATGAAACATATCCACCAGGATCAAAGACATAGTTTTCGTCCATCAAATAGCACAAGCATATGGCGAACAAGGCAAGCCAAAGAAGAATAGGCAAGGTTCCCTTAAGCAGCGATGGAGCACGGTGGGAGCAAGGGTGAAGTGGTGCAAGCAGATTTCCATAAGTTCCAAAGATATTTTCTTTTATTTCATCAGGTGGGTACTGAGATGGCTGAAGAATATCGATACCGGGGTCGAACACCTTTCTCTTTAGGGGAAAATAGCACTCAGGCTCAGCAGAATGTGAAGATGATCCGCGAAGAAGATGCACAACCTCGTCCTCAGAAGGTGGAGAAAGAGGTGTTAACTCATACGTGCTGCGGATGTCGGTGTCGGCCGGTTGCTTCTCCTTTGAAAGAATTTTCTTCAAATCCAAAGTAGGATCAAGACGATAATCTTCAAAGTCTAAAGGAGGAGCATCACTCTCGTGAATGAAGTAAGTATTGAGAAATGTAGAGACGTCTTCCTCAAATGAGTAATCATCCAAAGTAGGATTTAGTGATGGCGGAAGATCTTCATCATGTGAAGAATCACTCGAAAGAGTATCGGCCTCATCAAAATCATCGTAAATGGGCATGTCGGGATACTCGGAAGTAAGGTCATCAAAATCATCCGAATCTGAGCTAGAATCATCATCATAAGCATCAAAGATCGGTGGAGAATCATAAATGGGTGAAGGTTCCAAATTGGAGAGAGAATCATCCACATCATCTTCAAAAAGTGGATTATCAAAGCAAGACTCGAATAGAGGATTGTTGTAGATGACAAAATCATCGAGCACATTAATCATATTCGCAGATTCTCGTCCAAAGGATTTGCTTGTAAGCTTCCCCATTTTGAAAACATGTGCATCATCCCCGACTCTTAAGATTAACTCACCTTCGGCAACATCAACTAAAGCTCGTCCGGTTCTTAAGAATGGCCGACCAAGTATTAAAGTAATACGAGGGTCCATTTCATAATCAACAACCACAAAGTCGACTAGGAAAGTAAATGTGCCAAATTTAATGAACACATCTTCGGCAATACCAACAGGGTAAGCGAGAGTGCGATTTGCAAGTTCAAGAGTCATCTTTGTAGGAGTAAGGTCGGGTAATGATAGTGTTTTCCAAACACTTAATGGCATGAGATTTATACTGGCCCCGAGATCAGCTAGGGTAGTAAACTCTTCGGTTTTGTTAAAAATGCACGACAACACAAAACGACCGGGATATCCAAGCTTTTCCAGAAGTTCTTTAAGAATAACTGCAGAACAATTTTCATTTAAGCGTGTGTTGGCGAGCTCAATCAACTTCTCCTTCTTGTTAAGCAATTCCTTGAATGCTTTCACAAATTTCGGCATGTGGACAAGTGCTTCAACCAGGCTAATGTTGAAATTCAGTTGAGAGATCATCTTCATAAAATTTGACATTTGAGAGTCATCCTTGGTGAGCATTGTGGTCTTGCCTAGCCCTGAAGGATAAGGGATATTGGGTTTAGGTGGTGAAGGTGCAGGTGTAGTAGGTAAAGGTTGAGATGTTGAAGGGTTCTTCTTGGGGACATCGTCATGACGAGGCGGAGACAGTAATGGTGCACTAATACTAGGTGTAGGAGGAGTAGGGATAAATGGTGGTGGAGGAGGTGTAGATGATGGTGGTGGGATAGGTGGTCCTACTATGGTAACTCCACTACGGGTAGTAATAGCACTCACAGTCGCTCGCGGATTGATGACGGTGTTTGAAGGCAGAGAACTCGAAGTAGAAGGTTGAGCTGTGGGCAAGAAACTAGCCAGCATATTCTTTATATCATTCGTTTGATTGCTGAAGGAGGATTGAATATTATCGCGAAGCTCAGATCTAATGTCATTCCCTTACTTGGTAATATCTCCTTTCAAATTGATAATTTGGCTCTGAAGGTTCTTGATTTGCTCACCTTGGGTTCTCATCAATGCTTCAACATCTGGGTTAATGGGTGGGGCTTGTTGAGCGGGTGGGTGATAAGGATTAGAAGCTCTTGGTGGGATTTGGTTGCTTCTATTGTAGTTGTTGGTGGGGTTTTGGTTTTCAGGAGAAAAACCTGGGGAAATGTAGTTGTTTGATCGGTAACTCAGCAAATTTCTATCCCCTTGAGGTCGAGCTTGGTAATTTTCCGGTGAATGATTACTGTAAGTTGCATACATGTTTTCCGGATTTCCTTGAGTAGAAGGACCATCAGTGTATGAGTGAGGACCGCCGCATGTTTCACAAGAAGGTGCAACCGCTTTAACTTGTTGTTGTTGGTTTGAAGCGAGAAGCAAGATACTTTTGTTCATTTCAGTCATCATGCGGGTGAATTCGGTCATATTAGGGCTTGCTGAGGTGGAAGAAACATTGACTCTCGGGTTGTTCCTTGAAGAAGCGGAGGAATCCCAGTTTTTATGATGAGTAGTCATGTTTTCAATAAGCTCTCTACACTCCTCGGGTCTCCTTTTCATAAATGTGTCACCGGCGGCTGCATTAATCGTATCACGATCACGAAAAGTCAAACCGTTGTAGAAAGTATCAATTAAGGTCACAGGGAGCATGTTGTGGTTTGGGCAACGATCGATCAAGACATTATATCTTTCCCAAGCATCAAAGAGAGATTCATCGAGTTCTTGCATGAAACCGCTGATTTGATTCTGAAGGCTCGTGACCATGGATGGTGGAAAGTAGCGCGACAAAAAGCGTTGAGTCATGTCATCCCAAGTATGAATTGAATTCTTCGGGAGACGATCAAACCATTTCTCGGCGTGGTGTGATAAAGTATGTGGGAAGAGTTGTAGGCGAAGAACATCCATTGTGGCACCGGGCAACTTCATGCTTTGAGTGATTGTAATGAACTTGTCGAGGTGTTTGTTGGCATCATCATCAGGCATTCCTCGAAAAGGATTTGTTTGCACTTGCTGAATCATGTGGTGCTTCAACGAAAACTCCGGAGCCGTGATTTGCATCGGCGCAATCGGTCCTCCTCGTCCAAACATGGTAGGTTGACAAAACTCCTCCATTGTCCGAAGATCGGGCTGTGGATGAACATTGTTGTTATTAATAAGGTGTGGTGGATTATTGTTGTTGACTCCTGCCATACTTAAATCTTCTTGAGTCTCGGGCTCTTGATAATTAGAAGATCTAGTACGCATACACCTACAAAGGCAAAAGCAAACAATACCAAACGCAAAGACAATATATATACACAATAAAAATAAAATCTTTTTGGATTTTTGAAAGTTTTAATTTTTATGGTTTTTTGAATTTTTTAAGCAAGAAAAGTAACGCTCACAAGTGAACGGATCCCAAAAAGCAACGTGTCTCTCACAGAAAACCGTTAATCTTTACGAAAAGAGCCGGCAGCGGCGCCATTTGATAACTCGGTTTTACCTAGTTAAAAATATCGTTGTTCCTGTCTAATCGGATTGATCTGGTTTAACTATGCGACTCAGTCGTCTTTGGTGGAAACAAATGTTGTGTCGTTGTAGTATATTAAAAGTGCAAAACAATTAAGGTAAATGACTTTAAAGTAAATCTAAGTCTAATTAAAAATAAAAGTGCAAGTATTTAAAAGCGTGACGAAAAGTAAAAGACACTAAGAGTAAATAACGCAAACTTAAATCTAACTAAGGCAAACTTAAAACACAACTAAAACTTAAAACTAAGGCAAGGCTAAAATAAATCTAAGGCAAGTAATCTTAAAGTGCGACTAAGTAAAAAGGCGGGAAAAATAAAGCTTGAAAATTAAAAACAAAAAATAAAAAACAGAAACTAAAAGAACCTGAAAAATAGCTCATCCGGAATAAACCTTCGTTCGGAATAAACACTCATCCGGAATGTCACCTTCGTTCGGAATGTTCTTCTTCACTCGGAATATTCACCAAAACCCTTGATCCGGAATAAACCTTTATCCGGAATATGTCACTTATCCGGAATAAAGTCTTGATTCGGAATAAGAGTCTTGATTCGGAATAAAGCCCTTCGTTTGGAATGTTAAAGATTCCGGATGAAGACCTTGATCCGGAATATGTCACTTATTACGAATGAAGCTCTTTGATCCGGAATATTCTCCTTGATCTGGAATATCTCCCTTGATCCGGAATAAATGCTTGATCCAGAATATTATTCCGAATAAACTACTTGATCCAGAATATCTAAATATTCCGAATAAACTTGCTTGATCCGGAATAACACCTTGATCCGGAATGTGGATTTGATCCGGAATAAATGGTTGATCCGGAATGTTTGGTATTCCGAATGAGATGCTTGATCCGGAATAATGAATTATTCCGAATGAGCACAACTGATCCGGAATATCTAATATTCCGGATGAACGACTTTGATCCGGAATAAAATTGCACAATATCCTTCACTCGGAATACAGCACTTGATTCGGAATATGTACCTGGGAACAGAAATATGCAGCGAAGAACAAGTAAGAACCAGAACACACGAATCTAAACATTTCTAAACAAAATCAACCACAAGATTAAAATTTAACTAATCAATAAACATCAATTAGTCATAAACAAACAATCCAAAACTAACAAAACTAACAAAACTAATCAAAATAATCAAAATCCACTTAAATAAATCAATAAACAATCAAGAACATGAACATAAACAATAAAGCATCAAGATTAAAGATTAAAGAAAGGTAGAATGAGAGATAAGCAATAAAAATAAAGATTGACAAGAATTAAAAGAACACTTACTTGAAATTAAATGAATTTAAGGTGCAAGACAAGGTATTTAAATTGGACAAGAAATTAAATGGACATGTATTTAAATGTGCAAGGTAAATAAAATGGAAGAAATAGTGTGTCAAACTATCCAACAAAATGAAATGATTAACATCCTAATCTATTTATAGGGGAGGATTAAGGAGTGCTTAGGAAGCTTCCTCCCCTCCTTCATTTTTCCTTAATTGCACTCTTAAGTCCTTAAGCCTTTTAATCTTCTTAATCTTGGACTTTAATGACTTTGTCTTGGGATTTCTTAAAACTCGTCTTGTAATTCTTCAACAAATTAGACTTGAGTTTTTCGGCTTTTGATAAACTTCCGTCTTTTGACTTTTTCTTCGATAAATCTTCAGAATTGGTCTTGGACTTCCGTTCTTTTTGCGCTCTTGACTTCTTGACTTCGTCTTTCGTCTTTTTCTTCGATAAAAGCCCGTGAATTCCCGTGTTTTCTCCACTTTTCATTTTTTCGTCCTAAATCACAACAAAAACACAAACCACGCATAATTCCGACATAAATGACATAAAATACACGTTTTGGCTCGGTTATTATTGTAATTAAGTGGTAAAAAGGATGGGTGTTTACACACATATCAAGGATACATTGTTTGACTTATGCGATGATAGAGATTTAGGTCTAAAAATAGAGTCCTAACGGTGTAACCAAGACCATCGAATTAATAACCCCTCCTAATAGACAACGATGTCAAAAAGTTAAGTCAACAAGAAGGATCGATAAACACGGTTTCATAACGGTTTTGAACATGAGACTTATTACCAAGAATTTTATACGCCCCCTAACGGAAGGGCCTTATTATCATAGGTTTACCTCCATCTTTTATTCAACTTCGCCATGAAGCTTTTGTTATGACTTCGGTCTAGCCTTGCCTTTTATTTAACCTCGCCATGAGGTGTTTATTGTGGCCAAAGACGTATATCCTCACGCTAAAATCGAATTTTGGATCTTTAAAGCTTCAAAGATTACGGTTGAGTCAAAAATTACTCTTATTCTCACCATCGGAAAACCTACATTCGTGTCTTCAAACACTTATAAACATGATAAAAATTTTAAAACTTGGCCATTTTTAGCTATTCAACCTATGTCCATTCACCTTGAAATTGGGGCCATCATTTTGTGCTAGCTCGATGGTCCCATATGGAAAAAATTGAGTCACGTTGAATGGCCCGGACCAACGGGATTTCAACTTACCGAAAAAGATTTTCAAACGTGAGTTAAAAAGCAACACTTGATCCCGATGTTAAAAACCCGGTTTTTAATTTTTGAATCATGAAACTTTTTAGTCTTTTATTTATAAATCAATGAATTTTCATAAGCAATATCCCTTAATTCATCCAATTCATTAAGTTGCATTTTCTAGTGTTTTCCCGCGGTCTCCATATCATCATTACAATGCTTAAGGGACCAATAAGCTTTGTATTCGAGTTTAATTGGCAAGTGAGAATTCTTCCCATACACAAGCTTATAGGGAGTGCACCCGATGGGCGTCTTATAAGCGGTCCTAAAGGCCTATAAAGCATCGTCCAACTTATCCGACCAAGATTGTCGGTTTTCCCCAATAGATATCTCCACGATCCTCTTCAAAGCTCGGTTTGAAACCTCGACTTGCCCACTCATTTGTGGGTGATAAGCCGTAGAAAGACGATGTTTAACTCTATATTTCCTTAGGACCCTTTCGAATTGGTCGTTACAAAAATGGGTTCCACGATCGCTTATGATCGCACGAGGGGTTCCAAACCGAGAAAACCAGCTTTTCAAAAACTTGACTACCACACGAGCATCATTGGTGGGCAAAGCCTTAGCTTCCACCCACTTATATAGGTAGTCAACGGCGACAAGGATGTACTTATTACCATGAGATGATGGGAACGGCCCCATAAAGTCAATGCCTCAAACGTCAAAGATCTCACACACTTGGATGATATTTTGTGGCATTTCATCTTTTTGTGAGGCTTTTCCTTGTCGTTGGCATGAGCCACGCGATTTCACAAGCTCATGTGCATCTCGGTAAATAGTAGGCCAAAAGAAACCGGCATCAAAAACCTTCTTAGCCATGAGATTAGCACTGTGGTGACCACTCGTGGGTCCCACGTGGCAAGCTCTAAGGATGTTAGAAGCTTCGGTACCAAAGACACAACGTCGAATAATTTGATCAGCACAAGTTTGAAACATGTAAGGGTCGTTCCAAAAATAGAACTTGACGTCACGAAAGAATTTTCGTTTTTCTTGAGTCGTCATACCCTTGATGATGAAGTTGCCCGCATGGTAATTTGCGATGTGCGCAAACCATGGGGTAGAAGAATGAAGCTTAGAATTCACTACACCAAGTGTCTCGAGCGGAAATGTTTCGGTGATTTCCTTGGGCTCGTAAACACTTTGGTGAGGATCTTCCAAACGAGAAAGATGATCGGCCGCTAGATTCTCGGCTCCTTTTTTGTCAATGATTTTGTGATCAAATTCTTGAAGGGGGAGAATCCAACGAAGTAATCTCGGCTTTGGATCTTGCTTAGCCATAAGATACTTTATAGCCGAATGATCCGTATACACTATGCATTTCGTCAAGACGAGACAAGGTCGGAATTTCTCAAATGCATACACTACGGCAAGGAATTCCTTTTCCGTTGTTATGTATTTTAGTTGAGCCTCGGTCATCGTCTTGCTAGCATAGTGAATAGGCAAGAAGTGTTTTTCATGACGTTGCCCCAATACGTCCCCAATAGCGTAGTCACTAGCATCACACATGAGCTCAAAGGGGAGGTTCCAATTGGGAGCAACAAGAATGGGAGCTTCGGTAAGTTTCCTCTTAAGGATTTCAAAGGCTCGTACACAATCTTCGTCAAAGACAAAACGTGCATCTTTTTCAAGGAGATGTGTAATAGGTCGAGAGATCTTTGAAAAATCCTTGATGAATCGACGATAAAAGCTCGCGTGGCCTAGGAAACTCCTAACTCCCTTAACGGTTTTGGGATGAGGTAATTTGGCGATGACGTCTACATTAGCTTGATCTACCTCAATCCCCGCTTTCGAAACCTTGTGCCCTAAGATGATTCCACTTTCAACCATAAAATGACATTTTTCCCAATTAAGCACAAGGTTGGTTTCCTCACAACGCTTCAACATTCTCTCAAGATTCGACAAACACGAAGTGAACGAACTACCAAACACGGAAAAGTCATCCATGAAGACTTCCATCGTCTTCTCGATCATATCATGAAAAATAGCCATCATGCACCTTTGAAAGGTTCACGGTGCATTGCAAAGTCCGAATGGCATTCTACGATAGGAAAACGTTACATATGGACACGTAAACGTAGTTTTTTCTTGATCACGAGGATCAATGGGGATTTGGAAGTAACTGGAAAAACCATCTAAAAAGCAATAGAAATCGTTTCCCGCAAGACGCTCCAGCATTTGGTCCATGAAGGGCAAGGGAAAATGGTCTTTTTGAGTGGCTTCATTCAACTTACGATAGTCAATGCACACTCTCCATCCGGTCACGAGTCTAGTTGGAATTAACTCGTTGGCATCGTTTGGCACAACGGTCATTCCTCCCTTCTTAGGGACACAATGAATAGGACTCACCCAAGGGCTATCAGAAATAGGTTAAATCATTCCCGCGTCAATGGGTTTAAGGACTTCCTTTTAATGACGTCGTGAATTTTGGGGTTCACCCTCCTTTGACATTGGATTGCGGTTTTGTAATCCTCCTCCATTAAGATTTTGTGGGTACAAATTTTGGATCGATCCCCTTAAAGTCGGATAACTTCCACGCAATTGCCCCTTTGTGATCCTTTAGAACATCGAAAAGTGCGGTTTTTTCATCATCTGAAAGATCTTTCGCAATAATAACCGGCAACTTGTCGTCCTCCAAAAATACATATTCGAGATGAAGAGGTAAATCTTTAAACTCGAGGATGGGTGGTTCCTCAATTGAAGATTTGGGCTTGATACTCATAACCTACTCGGGTGGAGGAAATGGGAAATCGTTAAGAAAATACTTGATAATCGAGAAGTCCTCATCATTGTCGAGGTCTTCGTTACAAGTACGTGGAACATCGAATTCTTCCAACATAAAACCACCACCTTCAAATGGAGTGAAGGTTGGTGTCGAGTTATCAAAAATGGGATCTAACATAGTGGGATTGCCACTATTTTCATCATCACCAAAACCTAGACCTTTTTGCGAAAATTCCTCGCAAACAACATCGATCATATCAACGAGCTTTATGGTTGCAACGGAATAAACATGAGAAATTTTAGAATTTTGAGTTGCGGTTATAACAAGTTCCTCGTCGTTGAAACGTAAGGTGATCTTTCTAGCATGCACATCAATTAAAGCCATAGACGTATCTAAAAACGAACGACCTAAAATGAGAGGAACTTGAGGTTCCATGGGAATATCGAAAACGATAAAGTCTACCGGATAATAGAACTTTCCCACTTTCACAAAAACGTCTTCCGCCAATCCACATGCAGGAATCGTGGAATGGTCGGCCAACTCGATAGACATTAGTGAAGGAGTAAGATTATGAAGATTGAGCGACTTGAAGATTGCAAGTGGCATCAAGTTAATACTAGCACCAAGATCGGCCAAGGCATAGCATTCTTCCATATCTTGGATTGCACAAGGAATCAAGAATTTACCGGGATCACCGACTTTATGAGTTATGCGGTTAAGATAAACCGATGAACAACTAGACAATTGTTGCAATTACTCCTTGTTGTTCAACATACTCTTAAAGTTAGCGGCAAATAGAGGCATCATGACCAAATCATCGGCGAAACTTACATTAAAATGAACGTCACGAAACATTTTCATAAAAAGCTCAAATTGGTAGTTGTCGCGCTCTTAACGTTTCTCCTATCTAAGTCTTGATAGATAGGGCAAAGGTGGTGTGGGTTAAGGCATAGGCATAGCCTTTGGAATCTCGGGTTCCAAATGTGGTAATGGGTCAACCGTAGGTGTGGCATGAGCGGTACTTCGTGGGATTGGGGCATGCTCCTTTTCGACCACCACCTCGGGTTCTTCCTCAACTGCATCCTCCGTAGGAGCAATTGGTTGAGGAGTCGGTTCCTTAAGTGTCTTACCACTACGTGTGGTAATCACTTTCATCTCTCCCTTAGGGTTTGATATGGTGTTGTTAGGAAGACTACTCGAAGACGGTTGCACATAATAGCCTCAAACATAGATGAAATTTTATCCTCAAACATGGATTGCCTCTTCTCGGCCTTAATCATCTCTTGTTTTATTTCATGTTGCCCTTGTTCCATTTTTTGTTGGTTTTGTTGTAACCTAGTTACATTTCCTTCTATTTTGTTTGTATGGATTTTAAGTTTATTTGCTAACTCGTTTTTCAACTCCTTCTTCAAGTCGTTCTTAAACTCGGATCTATTTCTCTTTTAATGTTGTCAAACCTAGCATCGTTTCCATTAGCGTATTCAACAAATTCATTTGGAAGATCTTTCAAAGTTTACAAACCCTTGTTGTTGTTTTGAAAATCATTGTTTTGATTTTTGTTTGAAACTTGATTATTAACCCCTTGATTCCCATAGTTTCCTTTGTAATTGTTTCTAAAACCAACTTGATTGTTTCGAAAGTTGTTGTTAGCATTTTGATTGGGAGCAAAACCCGGTGGAGTCAATTGATTATAGCGGGTAACTTGACCGTTTTGGTTGTAAGTTCCTGTGGCCGCGTAGGCACTCGAAGTGTTACCACCGTTGGTAATGCACTCGGAGAAATCATGACCTCCACCACAATACATACATGAAACCTCAACCGCTTTAGCCGTAGCGGGAGCACTTTGTTCTCCAACTTTGAATTCAATTAAAAGTCCTTTAAGCTTATCAAAGATATTGTTTTTCAAGTTCGCCTCAATTTGGCAAGCATCGATGGTATTGGACAAAGAAGGTGAAGCCGAAGATGAAGCCTTACGAACACTCGATGTGTTACGAGGACTATACACCTTAGATCTATTCTCAATTATCAACAACGCTTCCTCAACCGCTTTACAAAAAAAATTACCACCCGCGGCGGCATTTAGATAATCCCTTTCATGATCATTTAGTCCATTGTAAAATGTGTCAATTTGATGCAAGTCGGAAAAACCGTGATGAGGAGACTCATGTAACATTTCCTTAAACCTATTCCAAGCCATTGAAAAACTCTCATTAAATTCTTGTGAAGATTTTGAAATCTCGTTTTTCAAATGCGTAGTCTTAGAGGGCGGAAAAAAATGGTTCAGAAACTTAGAAACAAGATCCTTCCACGTCAATATAGAATTGGGTGGCTCTTTCTCTAACCAAATTTTAGTGGGCCCCGCTGAGGAATACAGAAAAAGCATCATTTTAATTGAGTCATTAGCAACATCCTTAAATTTGCAAGTGGCGGTAAGACGATTGAATTGGCGGATATGGTTGTGCGGGTTGTCCTTTTCATCACCACGGAATTTGTTTTTTTTTATCATTGACAACAAACCCGTTTTCACTTCAAAATTCTCCGCAAGGATAGCGGGAATTACAATAGCCTCTCTATAACCCTCGGTGGGTGCTTGAAGTAACTCCAACATAGTTCGATTCGCCATGGTGACTTCTCTTACGGTAGGTTCGTCAATAGGAGACTCCTCACTAGAAAGATTAGGAGTTCGGTTCCTACGTTTACGTGCACGTCTTGCTTGGTTGCGAGTTTTCATAAAAGTCACGTACAACGTGAGGATGAGCAAAGAAGATTCTTTTTGGTGTTCGTATTTTTCCAAATTATTTTTTTGTGGTTTTTGATTGTTTTTACTTTTTTGGATTTTTGTGATTGTATTAAGTAGACAAAAATCTACAAATCTCCTCCTTAATCAAATCTCTTGATTAAAGAAGCCTCAAGGAATGAAAACGATCACGTGAAGTGAACGCCTTCAATGACTTTAGAACGTTGGTGGAACACCAAAACGTTCAAGAGGGTTTAATCAAATGAAACCAAGAAAATATATATGATATTTAGATAATACTTTGGTTGGCAAACCCTCGATTAGCCCTTTTTATCTAAATACTCACAAGCAAGCGGGGAAACGAGGCGGCGTGATGCACTTAAGAGTCTTTTTCCTTAGGGTATATTTTATAATACCCGACTTATACCCACCTTATAGTTTGTGTTTTTGAACATTAAGCTTCACGAAAGTATTTATCTATTTTACCTTTGATTTCTTGTTTGAGTTTCGAATACAATGATTGAGTAATGACCTCCCAATCAAGGTTGTGTTTTCACACTTTTGGAGTACTTGTGAATTTATTGTTCTACCATACAATATAGTAATAGTATTCACACAAAAAACGAAAACCGATAATACGTATTAGTAGAGTGCTACTAATACCAATAGATATTATGGCTATATATAAAAACAACAATTTCCAAATCAAAACACAACACGCCTCCCCGGTAGCGGCGCCAAAATGATATTTGTATTTTACAACCTTGTTTAGGAAAACAAAGTGTAATTAGTGCAAGTACGACGATTTAGGAAAATCGTGCACAAATGACCCAAAGTGGGGATCGTTCTCAAGGAGTCAAGTGTGTTGTGTAAAGAGATGATTAACTTTTGTGATTATAATTTATGAAGAAAGAAAATAGGAGAGAGATTAGAAGAGAATGACGGTTACGATTATGGATTAAAACTAAGACGAAGATTCGTACAAGTAAAACCGTAAAAAGTGACAAAATTAAAAATTTACCCTAAAATTTTCTAGAAAATTGCAATAAATCCTAAAAAATGTCATTAGAGTTTACAAAAAATCAAAAATCACTCAAACCTTTTATTTAATTAAATAATAATTTTTTAATGCTAATTAAAGACTAAAAAATTAATTTAATTAACAAAAAGTCCAAAATGAGATTTTTTCAATCGTAAACCTCTAAAATGACTTAACTAAATTTATAACTGTTTTTGAAAATTTTAAAATTAATAAAAACTATTTAAAAACAATTAAAAACTATTTAAACTTAAAATAATTCTAAAAATCAATCTAATGACAATAAAAATATTCTAAAAATTGTAAAATTCCTAACTTAATGTATTTGAACTAAGAAAAATGAAAAAACTTGAAAAATCTAAATTTTAATTTTTAATAATAAAATATTAATAAAATATTAATAAAATATTAATAAAAATCCAAAATTTATAAAAAAATTTAAAAAGTTGCAAACTAGCTTATTTTAACCTAAATAATACAGAAATGAAGTTGAAATTACAAAAATACCCCTATTGGGCCTAGAAATGGGCTAAAATTCCAAACAAACCCCTTAATGGGCTATTTAAGGCCCAGTAAGAAAAATGTTGTCCAAATAAGCCCAAAAGCTCCTGCCTGACTTAAATTTTGATTTTAAGAACAAAACTCTGAAGGCCCATGGTTGTAGTATTTTACTAATCCTTGTTTAGGAAAACAAAAGAGAAACAAAATAGCGGAAAGTATCGAGTGATGATTTTAGGAAAAATCAACACTAATGACCCTTAATGGTTTGTAAGTTCGTTTCCCAAGGAGGTATATGTGTGTGAAAAACTTGCCAAATGTTTGTGATTAATGATTGGTTTAGAAGGGGATTAGAAGAGAAAATGACGAAGTCGTAAAAATAAAAAAATAACTAAAAATCACTATTAGAAAGTTAAAACGTAGAAGCTTAAAAACCACAAAAATAAAAATAAATTCTAAAAATTACAAAAAATTCACCAAAAATCAAAAAATAATAAACTAAGAGTTTACCAATTATCAAAACTTGTTCAAACCTTTTAAGTAATTAAATATTCAATTTTTAAATGCTAATTAAAGCCCTAAAAATCAAATAATCACCAAAAAGCCCAAATAAAGATTTTTCAATTGATAAAACTCTAAAATGACCTAAAAAGATTAAAAACTATTTTTAGAAATTTTAAAACTAATCAAATCTATTTAAAATGAATTAAAGACTATTAAAACTTAAAATAATTATAAAAATTAATCTATAAGTGATAAAATTAATCTAAAAGTTGGTAAATTCCTATTTTAATGTATTTAATGTAAAAAGTTAGAAAAAGTGACATTTGAAAAATAATATTAAAATAATAATAAAATAATATTAAAAATCCAAAAATTATAAAAAAATTCTAAAAACTTGCAAACTAGTTTATTTTAACCTAAATAATCAGAAAATGAAAGTGAAATTACCAAAATACCCCTAATGGGCCCTCAAATAGGCCAAATCCAAATTCAGTCAACACAAATGGGCTTTTGGGCCCAAAAAGTCAAACTTGGCCCAATTGACTTGTAAAAGCCCTATCTGACTTAAATTTTAATTCTAAGAACAAAACTCTAAAGGCCCAAAAGCTGAAAATGTGCTTATCACAGCTTATTAAACACAAAGCTTATTCTTATTGGGCTTTTCAGCCCATTAAGCCATAAGCTAATGCCATAAGCTCTAATTTGACACACAACCCTCTTTTTGGATGCTTAAGAGATCTGTCAAAAGAAATTTTCAATAAGCTCACTCAATAAGCCAGAAAATAGAACAGCAAAAATCCACAAAACGACAAAATAGTCGGGTTTGAGATTTAGGACACCTCAGAAGCTCTAGTTTGTTGCAAAAGCTCACAAATAGCTTAACTAAGAATAATCAATCAAGAAAATCACAAGAAGTCAAGTAGAATAAGCTGTAGAAGCAAATAAGCTGGCTGAAAAAGCCAAATAAGCTAGTTTTCTAGCAAAAGCTTAACCAAAAGACTTGTAAACTTCCAGACTTGATATTAAGCTGAGAAAAATGAGTTCTATTACAAAAACTAAGTTGTTGCATGTACCAATAAGCAAAACAGATTCAATAAGCTTATAACCAAGTTTGACCAAAAGTCAAACGCTGATAAGTTAAAATCAAACGCTGACAGGAACAAAATGGGTGTTGACAGACTTAATGAAGTGTAAGGACTTGTTTTTCACCCTGCTGGTCAAGATTTGAGTGCAAACCTTGTGAATCAAGGCTTACCAGTTGGGTAAACTTGATGTATTTTGGCACAAATAAGCCAATAAGCCAGTGAGCTTATAAGCTATGAACAAAGCAATCCAAATAGCCAAATATCCTCACAAGCAGCAAACAATTAAGATCCAAGCAACAATACAACAATCCTAATGCTAGAAATAACAATGCAACACCAAATGAGGTGGTCACTTTGCTGATGCAAATGACCACTTCAACAGACTTTGATAAGCTATAAAAACCACAATAAGCCACCAAATTCAACAAGCAGATAACCAATAGATAGCTTATCACCCAAACTATTCCCAAACCTGATTTCAGACCTTAGATCCAACTAACAAAAAAGTTATTGGATCTGATGTGTTTGACCAAATTCAAAACCACTTTTATCAGATTTTTGCAAAACTCCAAATCTCTTTTCCAAACTTTCAGAAAGTTAACCAATGGCAAAAACTTGTGTATTATGACTTGTTTAGACCACCCAAACTCAAAGAACCAAGGCACTAGGCCACAAGGCCTTGATAGCCAGTAATCCCAAACAACCCTTAATCAAGCAGTTAACAAAGGAACTTCTGATTTCTACACACAACCAATTGATTTTAATGATCAAAAACACTTAAACAATAGCAAATAACACAAACAAACTCAAAAATCACCAGCACAAACACCAATACTCAAAATCAAAGCACCAAATCAAAAACAGTCATAAACATGAAATTTTTAGGGGAATCTTAACAAGAGATTATACCTGCCTTCCACAACATCCTAGGAAGGCCAGCAATGCTCCTTGGACCTTGTTCAACAACTAGAACAAGACCAAGGTACTTCAATGAAGATGATGCAAACTGCCTTGGTTGATGGTTCAAAGTAGAACCTCAAGGACTTTATATCTTCAACACAAACAGCAAACAACTCAACCAAGGGCTCTAATCCCTTCACAAGCTTGGTGTCAACAAGCTTGTAAGAGCTTATAGCTAATGGTCAAGGGTTAGTACACAAAATAACCAAAACAGAACCTAGGATTTCAAGGTTTTCAAACCTTAAAAACCTCATGAAACAAGACGTGCCTTAACCACAAGATTAAGGTAGGCCTTCACAATCAAATGGAACTCAGAATTAGGCTACTCAAACACCAAACTTTTAACTAAATCAAAAAGAGATTTCAAATTTTCAGAAATTCAAATTTTATTTAACTTAAAAAGGAATTACAAAGATTAATAGCCTAAAACTGGAACAAAAGCTCTCTCACATGTTGAGGAGTCTTTATATAGGCAAATGCCTGGCTACACTGTTCACAAACCCTAGCAACTGAATTCTCTAAAATTCCCTTGGTTCTTGAGTACGTTTGTTGTTGTTGAGCTGTCCAAAATGATCCTACATGTTCATTTTAGCTTTGTGATCAAGCAAAGGCTCTCAGCTGTTGATTTGGACACGTCACTTTGCTTGGAGGCCAAGTTGAAATCTGATTGGTGGAAAGGGTATTGGGGTGGGGTCCATAGTGAGTGGAGATGAGGGTTTTATGTGTGGGATAGGTTCCTGCACATGTGAATCAAACGTGTGCCTGGGTAATTTCATTTTACCCTTTGTTTTAAGTTGTGTAAAATCTGGGCTGTAAAGGTGAATAGTACTTGTGTTTGATCCGTTTTTGTAGGAGTGGGAAGTTGTTTGGCGCAAAATGAGTTTAAATGTTTCATTTGCACAAGTTCACCCCTTGTTCTTCCTTTCTTTTGTCACTTGGATGCAAACTTCTATCAGCGCCCATTTTACATGTATCAACGTTTCACCTTTTGTCATTTTTGGCACAAACTTTATAAAAAGGGTTTCAAGGGTTATATTTGACATTTTTGAATATTGCAAGGGCTGATTTTGAACATTGTTGATCTTCCAAGGTCTTCATTGTATCTTTGACTTTATGAGGGACCATTGTTGGCAATTTTGATTTGTTGAGGGACTATTCTTGCCATTTCTTCAAAGTTGAAGGACCTTTTATGTAATTTTGACAAACTTAAGGGACCAAACTTGTAATTATGAATATACAAGGGTTTTAAGTGTCATTTCTTCAATAAATGAGGATCAATCTTGTTTGTCTTCAAATCTTCAAGGTATTTTGTTGAGAATTCCATGATTAGGGCCCGGTTCTTTGTACGGCTTTGTTTCTCGTGTCCGTTTTTCCTTGTAACTTGTGATCTTTTGTCTTTTTCACGATATCCATACCTAAAATACACAAGTAAACAAACCCAAGCATATATATGGTATTTTATGACATTTTTATGCATTTAAAGCCCGAAAAGAACGATGAGATCATGTATAAATGCCATCTCATCACTCCCCCATACTAAACCATTGCCGTGCCCTCACGCAATGCTAGAATAAAGTATCTAAGCATCACCAAAGTTCAATTTTATTACCCTTTATTGAAGTGTAAAAACACTTGCAACATACTACGAAGATGTGTAAAGACATAATGTATGATTTTCATCACAAAAATGACTTTTAGGGTCAAAGAATAGAAACAAGCTAATGTCCCTTAGAGTAAACTTCGTCATCCTTGATTGTCGTACATTCCATGCTAAGTGAAAAAACAAGATCATTGTTGGTACAAGTCACAATGCTAACACTACTCATACATCCAAATTGTGTAATACTTTTTCTCCCCGCAATCCTAGTTATTATAAAAGGAAATGGGTTACTAGCATTTTTTATCTATTTGTCATGGATCACAAGTGATTCATTTTGACTTATTTGAGTAGTTATTAGTCCGAAAGCAAAGTAGCACGATTTGATCAATAGTTAGCCGAAGGACAAAATCTTTTAAAACGACTTCTCGTGTATCTCCTTAAGTTCATATCTTGGCATAACTCGTTTCATGATTTGAGACCTTTCTCGGACCGATATTTGGCATGTACTTCATACTTCAAATCTTGGGAAGACGTTCTTGAAATAATGGTCTTCTCTTCATATATTTGGAATTTCTTCACTTGATGTTTTTGAGAGATTCTTCATATAGGACCACGACTTCATCATTTTTCTTCAATCTTTACTTTTGGATTTTGATATACAACGATCCGCCTCCTTTTCGGACTTGGATATATTTATCCTCATACCTTGTTAGGGTCTTTTTGGATAGACTTTCTCCATTCTTTAGGGGAGTAATTGCTTCTCGTCGTGTGTCTTGATACTTCACATCATCTTGGATCTTTAGCAACAAAATAGAGCTCCTCATGCCTTGTTAGGGCCTTTTTGGATGATCGCCAATCTTCGCGTCCCGCTTCAATAAGTTATGCCTTGGCTATGAACTCTATTCAACCCCAAGCAACTTTTAAACGATCTTGCGCTAGAGGCTAAGTAACCTTTCAAATCGTACGACCTTACTTATTGCAATTATGATTTATTCCTAATGCATTGACCTTATGGGAAGAAAAAGCCACAATTAAAAACATATGAGTTTTTGAAAGAACATTTTCATGTTCTACGTTTAGCATGATCACTTGTCTAACTCTATCATTTCTCGTTCTTCACTATATAAAGACCTCTAATTAAAGAGACTCGTGAATACTTAGCCATGCAAGTCAAAATTAAGCCAAATTTGGATTAGCTTTCATTAAGACTATATCAAATCAAAGTTTTGGGTTTTCAAGCCACCTATAGGATCTTGCACTATCTTGGACTTTTTCAAGTTTAGAGAATGCGTTTTAAAGTTCCCTTGATAAGTGACTTTCTAGAATCAATTATAGGAACTTGCGAAAAGTTCTTGTTCTTAACCCGTAAGAGTTAAGACTTTCGCGTTTTAAAGCTCCCCATATAAAATTCTAGCAAAACTTGAATTGAGCGGGTTAAGGAATGTAAATGGCTCCAAATGCCCATCAAGTCAAAAATTAACTCTTATTCTACCCATCGGAAAATATACATTCGTGTCTTAAAAACACTTATGAAAACTAAGAAAATTTTTAAAATTTGGCCATTTTTAGCCTTATAAGCAAAACAAAACATTGAAAATTGGAAAGCGTGAGGGCGTAGCAAAGCAAGTATCTATTCACCCCCCCATACTAAAAGTAAACATTGTCCTCAATGTTTCGAGTCTAAAGGTGGAGTACCCCCATACTAGAGACGAAGAGTCGAATGCTTAGGATCTAGCATGGAAAGGGTGATCAACAATATATCTAAAGCCGTTTATTAAGTATGCTAAAAGATAATTGTTAGAACAATAAAGGATATGTCATGGAATCGTGAAAAACTTCTTCAAACGAACGATGGAGGCTCACGTAAACGAACACGAGAGTCTTCAATCGTAGATGATGATGATGATCTAGATAACACAATCACAAACAACCACGAGACAACGAGTTGAAAAGGTACAAATCCCCTTATTAGTGAATAGTAAGCATAAAGATAAGCATGGGATCTCCCCCACGAGGCACCTCGTTTTTGATTACCGAGTCATGAGCTCGACTCGATCCCCTCAATATGTGAACATTTAGGGAAAATCATGGTATGGTCAATTTTTGATGGGGCTTATATGATAAACAAGGCCCAAAAAGCAACCGGTATTAAGGACTAAGTCCTTAGATGATGCAAAATACCGGGGTCGAAAATGGCGTTTTCGTTTTCATTGGAAAAACAATTCAACCCCACTTCAACATGTGCCATAAACTCAAAGAGTTTGAAGAAAATAGATGAGAAGTAGAAGGGTGGGGCAATTGGTAAGACAAACTTTCGAGCTACTCGAGGTAGACTCGCACCAAGCAAATAGAAAGATTTTCCATTTATTGCATCGGTGGAAGACCGAGATTTCCCTTTACATGAAATTCCGGGATCGAATATCTCGTCCTCGATGGACAAGGATGAGGGAACATAAGGGGCTTCCCCCATACTAGAACCACACAAAGCATCGTCAAAAGGAGTAGACGAGCTTGTAGCACTCAAAACACGTGGTGATGACGAAGTTAGATTTGTAGAAAAATCAATTAAATCATATTTAAGATCTTTTCCTTTTTTATCTTTTGAACTCTCCTTATGAAAACCCTTTTTGATTATGTCGAAAATATTCGGTGTTTCTAAGACGATGTTAGTTACACTAAAAATTCTCACATTTTGAAACCGTTTTGGTTTTGTTGGTGGCAAGTTCTCAAAACGTTTATCGACGAAGAAAACCTCCCCATCGGGGTCTACATATTCATCATCCAAAAGATCTTCCATAGAAACCGGCAACTTATCAATACTTTTCAAGAATGAATGTTCGAGGTGAGGTGAAGGATTTTTCGATTCAAGTATTGATGGTTTCTTCTTTGTAGGCTTTACACTCATAACCTCCACCGGTGGAGGAAATGGTAAATTGTTTTTGGCGACATTTCCTAAAACTCTTGGTGAAAATTCTTTGCAAATGACATTGGTAGAATCACCGTGATTTAAAGTTGCAATAGAATAGACATGAGAAAGATTGGAGTTTTGTGTTGCATTGATGACAAGTTCTTCTTCATTGAAACGAAGGGTGATTTTTCGAGCATGAACATCGATAAGTGCTCTTGATGTATCCAAAAATGAACGACCCAAAATTAGAGGAACTTTTCGATCGATAGGAATGTCTACAACGATAAAGTCAACGGGATAGTAAAACTTTCCGACTTTAACGAAAACGTCCTCGGCTACTCCACATGCTAAGATCGTAGAATGATCGGCCATCTCGATAGACATGTTCGAAGGAGTAAGAGCCGGAAGCGAAAGCGATTTGAAAATCTCAAGAGGCATTAAATTAATACTAGCGCCAAGATCGGCCAAGGCGTAGCATTCCTCCATATCTTGAATAGCACACGGAATCAAAAATTTACCGGGATCACCGACTTTTTGTGGTATGCGGCTTAGAAAAACCGATGAACAACTAGACGATTGTTGTAACTTCTCTTTGTTGTTTAGCATACTTTTGAAGTTTGCGGCAAATCGAGGCATCATGATAAGAGCGTCGGCAAAACTTATGTTAAAATGTAGATCACGAAACATTTTCATAAAGAGCTCAAATTGATAATTGTTCCGTTCTTGTGCTTTCTCTTTGTTTCGTCTCGAAGGGTAAGGTAAAGGTGGTGTGGGTTGGTCATTAGGCAACGGCCTTGGAAACTCGGGTTCCACAATTGGTATTGGTTCAACCGTAGGTGTGGTATGAGCGGTACTTCGTGGGATTGTAATGTGCTCCTTTTCGACCATCACCTCGGGTTCTTTCTAGATTTCCTTCTCCTTAGAAGTACTTGTACGAGAGATTGGTTCCTTGAAAGTTTTACCACTTCGTGTAGTAGTAACCTTCATTTCTCCCCTCGGGTTGTTAATGGTATCACTAGGAAGACCACCCGAAGGAGAGGGCTTACACATGATTGCTTCAAACATCTTAGCCATTCGGTCCTCAAATTTTGATTGCCTAGCATCCGCTTTTAATAACTCTTGCTTAATCTCATGTTGTCCCAATTCCATCTTTTGTTGATTTTGTTGAAGACGTTGGACATGTCCTTCCATTTTATTTGCATGAGTTTTAAGTTCATTAGCAAGTTCATTTTTAAGCTCGTTTTTCAACTCGGATCTTAAGCTAATCATCTCACGTTGCATATTATCAAATTTAGCATCATTTGCTTTAGCATAATCCAAAAATTCTCCTTGCAAATTCTTAGTGTGAGCATTTTGAAAACCTTGTGTAGTGTTTTGAAAATCACGGTTTTGGTTTTGATTAGAGATTTGTCCATTCCCACTTTGATAATTCCCTTTGTTGTAATTGCGTGTATTGCCTTGGTAATTACCTTGGTTGTTGTTTCGATAATTGTTAGCATTTTGGTTTGGTGGAGCTTGATTTTGGCGGGAACCTTGGCCGTTTTGGTTGTAAGTTCCCGTTGCTACATAAGCACTCGAAGTGTTACCATCCGCGGTAATGCACTCGGAAAGATCATGAGCTCCCCCACAAGATAAACAACTCTTAGCAACCGCTTTAACCGAAGCGGAATTGGAAGCTTCTTGAGCCTTCCAATGGGACATAAGATTAGCAAATCTATCAAAAAACCGATTTTCCTCATTAGCTTCATCATGTATGGCGTTAATGCTACGAGACGATTGTGACGAAGATGACGAACCCATATTGGCAACACTCGGTATGTTACGAGGGTTATAAACCTTAGATCTATTTTCAATGATTTGTAAAGCCTCATTTGTCGTCTTGCACAAACAATTACCACCCGCGGCGGCATTTAAATAATCTCGTTCATGATCATTAAGCCCATTATAAAAAGTATCCACTTGATGTAATTCCGTAAAATCATGGTGTGGACATTCATGTAAAATCTCTTTAAATCGTTCCCATGTCATTGAAAAACTTTCATTATTACGTTGCACAAATCGTGAAATCTCATTTTTCAAGTGTGTTGTTTTAGATGGTGGAAAAAACTTGTTCACAAACTTAGAAACGAGATCGGCCCATGTCAAAATCGAATTTGGTGGTTCTTTCTCAAGACAAATTTTTGCGGGTCCATCCAACGAGTATGGAAACAACATCATCTTAATGGCGTCATGTGGAACATCCTTAAATTTGCTAGTGGCGGTGAGACGGTTGAAATTCCTAATGTGGTAATGCGGGTTGTCTTTCTTGTGACCTCTAAACTTATTTGCTTGCAACATCGACATTAAACCCGTCTTAATCTCGAAATTCTCCGCAAGGATGGCGGGAATCACAATAGCCTCTCCAAAACCCTCGGTGGGTGCTTGTAGCAACTCCATCATAGTACGATTAGCCATGATGACTTCTTGTTCTACAATAGGTTCAACAATTGGAGTTTCTTCCTCAATCAACGTCTCTTGATTGGCTTGCTTTTGAAGTCGCTTACGAGCTCGTTTTGCTTGATTACGAGTGATCATAAACTACACGAAGAATGGGAGGTGAGCAAAGAAGATTCTTTTTGGGTGTTTTGTGAATTTTCAATTTTTTGTGTTTTTGATGATATTTAATTTTTTTGGATTTTGGTGTATTTTCGTAGACAACAATCTACAAAATCTCTCCTCGAATCAAACTCTTGATTAAAGAAGCCTCAAAGGAATGAAAACGATCACGTGGAGTGAACGCCTTCGAATGACTTTAGAACTTTGGTGAAAACCAAATTGTTCAAGAGGTTTTAATCACAAAGAAAACCAAGCAAATATATTATACGTAATAATACTTTGGGCGGCAAAACCCTCGATTAGCCTTCAATCTCAAAATACTCACAAGCAAGCGGGGAAACGAGGCGGCGCGAAGCACTTAAGAGCCTTTTTCCTTAGGGTATATTTTATAATACCCGCCTTATACCCACCTTATTGTTTGTATCTTTCAAAATCGAGCTTCACGAAAGTATTTATCTATTTTTGCCTTTTCTTTTTTTGTTTGAGATTCGAATACAATAATTAGGAGATCAAATCCCAATTAAGGTTGTGTTTTCACACTTTTGGAGATATTGTATTTTGATTGTGATACTTAATACAATATATTAATAATATTTGTACAAGAAAAACCAAGGAAACCGATAATACGTATTAGTAGAGTTCTACTAATACAAATACTATTTGGTTAATATTAAAAACAACAATGCAAATTATTCACGACACACCTCCCCGGCAGCGGCGCCAAAATTGATTGTAGTATTTTACTACTCCTTGTTTAGGAAAACAAAAGAGCAACAAAATAGCGGAAAGTATCGAGTGATGATTTTAGGAAAAATCAACACTAATGACCCTTAATGGTTTGTAAGTTCGTTTCCCAAGGAGGTATATGTGTGTGAAAAACTTGCCAAATGTTTGTGATTAATGATTGGTTTAGAAGGGGATTAGAAGAGAAAATGACGAAGTCGTAAAAATAAAAAAATAACTAAAAATCACTATTAGAAAGTTAAAACGTAGAAGCTTAAAAACCACAAAAATAAAAATAAATTCTAAAAATTACCAAAAATTCACCAAAAATCAAAAAATAATAAACTAAGAGTTTACCAATTATCAAAACTTTTTCAAACCTTTTAAGTAATTAAATATTCAATTTTTAAATGCTAATTAAAGCCCTAAAAATCAAATAATCACCAAAAAGCCCAAATAAAGATTTTTCAATTGATAAAACTCTAAAATGACCTAAAAAGATTAAAAACTATTTTTAGAAATTTTAAAACTAATCAAATCTATTTAAAATGAATTAAAGACTATTAAAACATAAAATAATTATAAAAATTAATCTATAAGTGATAAAATTAATCTAAAAGTTGCTAAATTCCTATTTTAATGTATTTAATGTAAAAAGTTAGAAAAAGTGAAATTTGAAAAATAATATTAAAATAATAATAAAATAATATTAAAAATCCATAAATTATAAAAAATTCTAAAAACTTGCAAACTAGTTTATTTTAACCTAAATAATCAGAAAATGAAAGTGAAATTACCAAAATACCCCTAATGGGCCCTAAAATAGGCCAAATCCAAATTCAGTCAACACAAATGGGCTTTTGGGCCCAAAAAGTCAAACTTGGCCCAATTGACTTGTAAAAGCCCTATCTGACTTAAATTTTAATTCTAAGAACAAAACTCTAAAGGCCCAAAAGCTGAAAATGTGCTTATCAGAGCTTATTAAACACAAAGCTTATTCTTATTGGGCTTTTCAGCCCATTAAGCCATAAGCTAATGCCATAAGCTCTAATTTGACACACAACCCTCTTTTTGGATGCTTAAGAGATCTGTCAAAAGAAATTTTCAATAAGCTCACTCAATAAGCCAGAAAATAGAACAGCAAAAATCCACAAAACGACAAAATAGTCGGGTTTGAGATTTAGGACACCTCAGAAGCTCTAGTTTGTTGCAAAAGCTCACAAATAGCTTAACTAAGAATAATCAATCAAGAAAATCACAAGAAGTCAAGTAGAATAAGCTGTAGAAGCAAATAAGCTGGCTGAAAAAGCCAAATAAGCTAGTTTTCTAGCAAAAGCTTAACCAAAAGACTTGTAAACTTCCAGACTTGATATTAAGCTGAGAAAAATGAGTTCTATTACAAAAACTAGGTTGTTGCATGTACCAATAAGCAAAACAGATTCAATAAGCTTATAACCAAGTTTGACCAAAAGTCAAACGCTGATAAGTTAAAATCAAACACTGACAGGAACAAAATGGGCGTTGACAGACTTAATGAAGTGTAAGGACTTCATTTTCACCCTGCTGGTCAAGGTTTGAGTGCAAACCTTGTGAATCAAGGCTTACCAGTTGGGTAAACTTGATGTATTTTGGCACAAATAAGCCAATAAGCCAGTGAGCTTATAAGCTATGAACAAAGCAATCCAAATAGCCAAATATCCTCACAAGCAGCAAACAATTAAGATCCAAGCAACAATACAACAATCCTAATGCTAGAAATAACAATGCAACACCAAATGAGGTGGTCACTTTGCTGATGCAAATGACCACTTCAGCAGACTTTGATAAGCTATAAAAACCACAATAAGCCACCAAATTCAACAAGCAGATAACCAGTAGATAGCTTATCACCCAAACTATTCCCAAACCTGATTTCAGACCTTAGATCCAACTAACAAAAAAGTTATTGGATCTGATGTGTTTGACCAAATTCAAAACCACTTTTATCAGATTTTTGCAAAACTCCAAATCTCTTTTCCAAACTTTCAGAAATTTAACCAATGGCAAAAACTTGTGTATTATGACTTGTTTAGACCACCCAAACTCAAAGAACCAAGGCACTAGGCCACAAGGCCTTGATAGCCAGTAATCCCAAACAACCCTTAATCAAGCAGTTAACAAAGGAACTTCTGATTTCTACACACAACCAATTGATTTTAATGATCAAAAACACTTAAACAATAGCAAATAACACAAACAAACTCAAAAATCACCAGCACAAACACCAATACTCAAAATCAAAGCACCAAATCAAAAACAGTCATAAACATGAAATTTTTAGGGGAATCTTAACAAGAGATTATACCTGCCTTCCACAACATCCTAGGAAGGCCAGCAATGCTCCTTGGACCTTGTTCAACAACTAGAACAAGACCAAGGTACTTCAATGAAGATGATGCAAACTGCCTTGGTTGATGGTTCAAAGTAGAACCTCAAGGACTTTATATCTTCAACACAAACAGCAAACAACTCAACCAAGGGCTCTAATCCCTTCACAAGCTTGGTGTCAACAAGCTTGTAAGAGCTTATAGCTAATGGTCAAGGGTTAGTACACAAAATAACCAAAACAGAACCTAGGATTTCAAGGTTTTCAAACCTTAAAAACCTTATGAAACAAGACGTGCCTTAACCACAAGATTAAGGTAGGCCTTCACAATCAAATGGAACTCAGAATTAGGCTACTCAAACACCAAACTTTTAACTAAATCAAAAAGAGATTTCAAATTTTCAGAAATTCAAATTTTAATTAACTTAAAAAGGAATTACAAAGATTAATAGCCTAAAACTGGAACAAAAGCTCTCTCACATGTTGAGGAGTCTTTATATAGGCAAATGCCTGGCTACACTGTTCACAAACCCTAGCAACTGAATTCTCTAAAATGCCCTTGGTTCTTGAGTACGTTTGTTGTTGTTGAGCTGTCCAAAATGATCCTACACGTTCATTTTAGCTTTGTGATCAAGCAAAGGCTCTCAGCTGTTGATTTGGACACGTCACTTTGCTTGGAGGCCAAGTTGAAATCTGATTGGTGGAAAGGGTATTGGGGTGGGGTCCATAGTGAGTGGAGATGAGGGTTTTATGTGTGGGATAGGTTCCTGCACATGTGAATCAAACGTGTGTCTGGGTAATTTCATTTTACCCTTTGTTTTAAGTTGTGTAAAATCTGGGTTGTAAAGGTGAATAGTACTTGTGTTTGATCTGTTTTTGTAGGAGTTGGAAGTTGTTTGGCGCAAAATGAGTTTAAATGTTTCATTTGCACAAGTTCACCCCTTGTTCTTCCTTTCTTTTGTCACTTGGATGCAAACTTCTATCAGCGCCCATTTTACATGTATCAACGTTTCACCTTTTGTCATTTTTGGCACAAACTTTATAAAAAGGGTTTCAAGGGTTATATTTGACATTTTTGAATATTGCAAGGGCTGATTTTGAACATTGTTGATCTTCCAAGGTCTTCATTGTATCTTTGACTTTATGAGGGACCATTGTTGGCAATTTTGATTTGTTAAGGGACTATTCTTGCCATTTCTTCAAAGTTGAAGGACCTTTTATGTAATTTTGACAAACACTTGTAATTATGAATATACAAGGGTTTTAAGTGTCATTTATTCAATAAATGAGGATCAATCTTGTTTTTCTTCAAATCTTCAAGGTATTTTGTTGAGAAATCCATGATTAGGGCCCGGTTCTTTGTACGACTTTGTTTCTCGTGTCCGTTTTTCCTTGTAACTTGTGATCTTTTGTCTTTTTCACGATATCCATACCTAAAATACACAAGTAAACAAACCCAAGCATATATATATGGTATTTTATGACATTTTTATGCATTTAAAGCCCGAAAAGAACGATGAGATCATGTATAAATGCCATCTCATCAGCCCAAAATTTGTTTAAGCTAGCTTATTTCAAAGCAGCTTATTCTTAATGGGCTTTTTGGCCCATTAAGCTATAAGCTGATGCCATGAGCTCAAATTTGACGCACAAGCTTCTTTTGAGTTACTTATGATATCTGTAAAAAGAAAATTGGAAAAAGCACAAGAAATAAGCATGAATAAGTAATAAACGAATATTTCAATTCTTTTTATCTCTATTTATCGTTCCTTTTGTCTCTCGACTCGACTCGAATTGAAATCAGATTTTATCGTTTCGATATAATTGTTTTTGGTTAATAAAAGAGCGTTTTTGGTAATTATAACTATTTTTGACAAAAACGTAAATGACACAGAAATTGAGAAATTACACTAATATAATATTATATTATTATTATACTATTATTAATTCTAACAGTACAAATATAAAAACAATTATTAAGCTAACACAAGTTATCAAAACAAATGGACCTAAATCTACATATCAGAAATCCTATTTAATACTAGTAGCCGAATACCAAATTGAAATTTTAAATATAAACGTAAGTCCAAAACTAACTATATAAGCCCAAAATGAGACTTAGCCCAACTAACTAACGGGGTACTAATCACATCAAATCTAATATAGCTAACAAGGACTAGAGACGCAAAAGGTTATTAAGGGAAGGGCCTAACTTATTCAATTACAAAAGTCTAACAAGATGGTTTGATAAACATATCAAACATTCGAATATTATCTATCCCTTTTTTATTATCTATTTTGTATGTACAAGCTATCAAAAAGCTAAATTTCTTAAACTGATTTGTGCATCCAACTAATGAAACCAAATTTGTGCAATCTAAAAGTGAGCATTATCAAGCAAAAATAGCAAATGAATCCAAATAATAGACTAAAGTGCTTCTGATATTTTGGACTGCAAATCTCAGTAGTAAACTAACCCGAAAGTGTAAACTATATGATTTATCTTGGATAAAACTTTGACAGTGAATAAAGGAATGACTCAAATGAATTTTAAACCTAAAACAGTATAACAAATCTATGGCAACTAACCAAAAACAACTTTTATCTTTCCCAGTAGTGCACAAAATCCAAATGATTATATTCCCTAAAACATTAAGGATTCACACCATTCACTTTGCAAAATCTTGTTACTAAACCAACTGTTACCATCCTTGATACAAAATGATTTCTATAATAGTGGCCACTACTAGAAAGCTTAATTCGGAGCTTAATAGAATAGAAAGTGAACTTTAACAAATTGAATTTACAGGTTGTTACGGAGTGATTAAAAACAGATCTAGTATTATAACAAACAGCTATAATAAAGATAAATTAAAGCAAATTGCAAGTAGTTCCTATATTACAAAGCAAGAAAACAGATTACACTAAATCAAGCAGAAATGTAAACAGAATTTACGCTACACTTACAACTAGCAGATCATACTAGAAAGAAAAATGCAGAAAATTAAATTTGAAACTCCCCTCATCCCGGCCAGCCCGCTGATGACGAGTAGCTAACTGCTCGAACAAAAACGAGCCGATACCGAAGCTACGAACCGAGCTTAACCAATCGAAACAGTCAACGAGCTTTACTGAACGAATCGAAACTGCTACAATGAACCGCAAACTGATTTCGGTGCTACTCCAGAAAACTGTAATCGAAATAGAACCTGCTTCGAATCAACTGCTTCTGAAGCCAGTCCACTGATGGAGACGCAACTCGGATCTGAACAACTAAACTATATCCTAAACGTAAATCACAAAAACTCCAATCTTAACATCTACTGAATCCAACAACACACTTGTTAACCAACCGCATCAAAAATCTTTCCAACTGCTTGACTTGAAACTTTCATAATCAGAACTTGACGAATATAGCAGAATCAAATCAGCAACGACAAATCTCCACGGAAACTCGATTCTAGGAGCTATGTCAATCCGAAATTTTATATAAATCGAACACTAATACGAATCAACACCAACTTTAATGAACAAAAATTAAATCTTCAGTATAACCAAACTTAAATCAAACTATCGTTAACTGAATCGAAAACAATCTTTATTAAACCGAATCGAATTTATTGAATCAAAACTGAAGCTGAAAACTAATATAAAGGAGAATCGCAATAAACAAGAAGCTAATCTGATACTACTAAAACCTACGAATGAATAAAAAAACACAGTAAATATATATATATATATATATATATATATATATATATATATATATATATATATATATATATATATATATATATATATATATATATATATATATATATATATATATATATATATATATATATATATATATATATATATATATATATATATATATATATATATATATATATATATATATATATATATATATATATATATATATATATATATATATATATATATATGTGTATATATATATATATATATATATATATATATATATATATATATATATATATATATATATATATATATATATATATATATATATATATATATATATATATATATATATATATATATATATATATATATATATATATATATATATATATATATATATATATATATATATATATATATATATATATATATATATATATATATATATATATATATATATATATATATATATGTATATATATATATATATATATATATGTATATATATATATATGTATATATATATATATGTATATATATATATATATACATATATATAAAAAGACTTTTTTTTGTGAGAAGGATAAGAAGGATTTTTAGCCAATCATTTAAAATTAGGATAAGATCAATCCATATTCCTAACTAACTAACTAACTAACTACCAAAACACGATTTTAAAAAAGTCTTCAAAAAATTCTGAAAAAATTCCAAATGGTCGGATTTGTTGGTGCCTAAAAAAGTTGTGAATAAACGTTTTTTAATTTTGAGTTTTTTACGTTTTTCTAATGCACAAAAAACAAAATTTGATGCACAAACACGTGAATTTTGGTGTACAAAATTTTTTCATTCAAAAAATTTTCAATTTATTATAGTTTGATGCGGAATCATATTTTAAAGCAAAAAGTCAAAAGAACTTGGGCATAAAAATGAATTCTTGATGCACAAAAAACCTAAAAAACGTAAAAGAAAACGTTTTTGTGCATCAAAATTCAGTTTTTTACATTAAAAAGGCGTAAAAAACTTCAAATTAAAAAAACTTTTTTCACAAAAATTTTTTGCACCAACATACCCGATCTACTGAAATTTTTTCATAATTTTTGAAGAACTTAAAAAAAAACACGTTTAGATGGTTAGTTAGTTAGTTAGTTAGTTTGTTAGGATTTTGATTTAATCTCATCCATTGATTTTAAATCAATGGCTGAAAATCCTTCTTATCCTTCTCACCAAAAAAGGTCTTTTTATTTGATCTCTCCCCTATATATATATATATATATATATATATATATATATATATATATATATATATATATATATATATATATATATATATATATATATGCTGCGTATCTACGCTACCAAAGATAAACAGGGAAAGGTACTATGCGTATATTCTAAGCTGCCTCCCTTTTCTATCTATATTTGATCTTCCGTTTATTTTTGGGCTTCAAAATCGGGCCTCATGGGCTGTAGTGTGAACAAAGTGGGCTAGCAGCTAAAGGCTGGACAAACTAAGCCCAATAAGTGTTATTCGGTCGGTTCGACTCATTTAAATGGTGTCGGGCCGACCCAATAAAAGATGAAGGCGCCGTCGAACTCGATCTTTGTCATCTTTTTATAATTCGGCTCGGGTTTTGACTTTGACTTCTTGAAAATCTTCAAACATTGTCGAGTTGATTCCATTCGATTTTGATAGATATAATTCCGGCTTTAGTCTTGTGCATTTTTTCATTTCTCGTGTCCGTTTTGGCTCTTTGACTTCATTTCTTGTGATTTTCTTAATACCCGTACCCGTACCTGCACACGCACAAACGACAAAACAAGCATATATGTGGCAATATTGATGATTATTTGACCATTTTGAGCATTTTGAGCATGATTTACGAGGAAATATGATGTGTAATTAGAGTCACATCACACCCCCCTACTAAACCATTGTCGTGTCCTCTCGCAATGCTAGAATAAGGTATAAAGCAACTCCGTTTTTCATTTATTAAAAGCATTTATCATTTTATTAATATTTAATGTGTAAATGACATAATGTATCACTATCATTATTTGAAAATAACTTTTAGGATCACAAAATTTGAATAGGTTTATCGTACTCGACTTTTCACTCTTTCCATGCCAAGCTCAAAAACAAGATCATTGTTGACAATAAGTTCTCATGTTAAGACCACTTATATAAGATATTTGTGTAGAACTCTTTCTCCATTATTCCTAAATTGTATCTATAGATTTTAAGGATTGTCATTCACCCGTAGGCTCATTTGACTTATTTAATAGTTAGCAGTCCAAAAATGAAGGCAAAACGGTGTAAACCCGACACTAAGAACCTAACCTCATCCTCAAAAACCATTGTCACTAAAGAAAGCCCACATCAAGGATAATTTAACACGATTTAGGGAATAGATTCTCGGATTCAAAATTTGACCAATAGTACTACTTATTATTTAATCCTCCAAAGTCATTTTGACTTTATAATGGAGTTAGCAAATTTACATCATATACCCTTAGGCTCTTTAAGATGTAAAAGTGCTCCTTATCTATGATCCACACCCTAAGGCTCCTTGAACCATAAACAAGGGAATTGACATTCATCATCACTCCACACCCTAAGGCTCTTTGAAATAATGATGAAGCAATTTTTATTAAACACTTACCATGCCATACATCCGAAGGCTCTAATGACAAGGCTCGTGCTACATGTCCCACACCCGAAGGCTCCTTGAGATCATGTTTTAATGTTATTCTTCTTTATTTATGATATATATAGTAGGCCAAATTTCGTAATCCCATGGTCTGAATACCTCCTACTTAGTGGTTATGAGCCACCTTAGTCGGAAGTCCACGACGTTGGCACCCTCAATGTGTTCTCGCTTTAATTACAAGGGTATACACTACAACGATAAAATAAGCTAAAAGCTAAAAGCTAAAATAAGGGTATACCCTCAATGTGTCTCAATAAGCAAAAAGTTATCTTCACAAAACGACAAAATAGTCGTTTTCGAGTTCTAGGCCACCTCAAGAGCTGATTCAACTTTCAAAAGCTTTTAAATGACTTAATTAAGCTAAATAATCAAAAAGTTTTCCAATAAGAACACTTAATAAGATGAAATAAGCAGATAAGCACTTAATTAAAAGTCAACCTTATGTGTTTTCTAGTAAAAAGTCAAAGCCAAGGTCTGATAAGCTCCAGATCAAATGAATGGGTCAAATAAGGAAGATCTATTACAAAAAATAAGTTGTTACAAGTCTGGATAAGCCAAATTGGCTTAACAATAAGCTGAATGAGAATTAACACTAGCAGGGGCTAGTTTTTGGTGTTGAGCAGTGGGAACTTTTCCCACTACTTGACTTTCTTGACTTTTTGTCTTTAGTGACTTTTTTGTGGATTCAAGTTAAGCAAAGGAACCCAAAATGATCAGTTAATAATAAGGAGTCAATATCAATCACAAAAACACAATTACAAACAGTCAATCAGTGCAGTTAATTCAAAAGATCACCAGACCTCACACAAACATGAACAATAAGCAGTTATGAACTTAATAACTGTTTAAGCAAAATTCAGCCAACCAAATTGCACCAAAAGCATACACAAGCTATATTTAATTCAAATGATCATAAATTAACAAGTTTCATGCATTGGTTCAAGGCCTAAATCAAGATTCAAGCACAAAATAGTTACTGATGAACACTAAACAAGCAGATTTTTCACTTTGCTGAAATACTTGACCACAAGTCCAATTTCAAACATTCAAATCTTGTTAACAGGTTATATAAACTATGATTTAACACTTTTTAGCCCAAAGTATGCATATACTCTAGGTATTTCCAAAATATTAGGTCAAAATTAGTTAAAACAAGTGAGATATAGCACAATCTTGGACTTGATGTTTTAAAGCCAATAACTTGCAGCAATGAGCACTCAACCAAGTGAATAGCAGATACAAACCATAAACAACAACTTCCAACAACAAAATGACAAGCTATGATCTTAAACAGATAATCCCAAACACCCTTTATCTTTTTCAAATCACAATTTAAACAAGTATAAGTGTATTCCAAGGTTACCCAAGCCCAATCAAACACAATAACAGATGTATAATGCAGTCTTAAGCAAGATTAAGCCACAAATTAAGCAAGAACACAAGCAATGCACCAAATCACCAAAGTATTTAAGCAAATTTTGGGTAAAAAGGGTTCAAACTCATGGATGTACATCCACACCCACGAATTTTAAGCTTATGTGCTAACAAGAACAAGCACAAGCTTCCACAAACAACCCTTCTAAGATTCAACAAAGTTAGAAGCAAAAATCATAAATAGAAAGGTGAAAAATGGCAAAATGAATCTGATTGATGCAACCTTGTTCCCACACTTGATTATCCCAAAATATAAGCTCACAACACCTTAATAAGATCCTTATCAAGGTGTATAGATCACTTATAGCCCAAGAACTCCAAGGTTTAAACCAAGCCTTAGCAATATATCAGATTTTTAACTCTTGTGCAATTTCTTGCACAGGGTTTGAAAACACGTTTTGAGATTCAAGTTTAGCAAACATTAAACATAAACAAGCAGTAAATAAGATTGGAACTTGACTTTTCTTCACAATTTCAAACACAATTCATTAACTTGAATATGAGATTTACAGAAAAGTGGACAAGGAAAAATTCAAGAGCAAATGTAAATGTAGCAGGTCCTATGCCTTATATAGGCTACATTGTGAACTAGAAAGCAATAAAAAACGTAAAACCCTAGTTGTAGAAGTCCCAAAAATGCCCTTGAGGATTTTGGCATTTTGCTTGATCATGTGACTGAATTGGCAGTTTGTGTGACTTGTCAACCATGTAGAAGTGATCAAAGGCTCACAAGGAGCTTAGGATGTAAGCAGGAATCTTGTACGTTGGATGGCTGGCAAGTTTTGGCCTTTTCTTCATAAACCTTGTGGGAGGGTTATTCATGTGACCAAGGTGATGATGTGGCATGGGTTTTTAAGGTTGGGTTGTGTTTAGGGACACCCTAATCTTAATTCTGGAAGAGATTAGGGTTTGATTGTTGGTAATTAACAAATGCCCAATTTTGTTCAAGAACATGAAGAACACTAGTTTAATCCGTTTTGGGTTTAAAATGGGGTGTTTAGCGCCATTTATTAAACTAATCATAGATTAGTTATAAACGGTTTATAGTGGAAGGTGACATGGCTAAAGGCTGAGTGGTGATTGGTGGTTTTAGGTGAGTGGGGCACGTGTCACCCCACCACTGGTTAAGGTAAGTATGAATGTTTGACAGATTTAATCCCTTGTTTCTCCTTTCTTTGTCACTTTGGTTTAAACATGCTTAAATCCGTTTTCCTTTGTTAATGAAGTTTCACTTTTCACACTTTTGCCCCAAATACTTTTCCAAAGTATTTTTTGGGGTATTTCTTGCCAATTGTTGATTCTTGAAGGGCTGATTTGGCATTTTCTTCATGGATAATGGTCTTGACATGTATGATTCATTTCTTGGAGGACTGTAATTGACAAGTAATGATTTATGAGGGACCATTTTTGCCAATTCTTCAAAGTTAAGGGTCCTTTTTGTAATTTTGACAAACTTTAAGGACCAATCTTGTAATTATGAATATACAAGGGTTTAAAGTGCCAATTCTTCAATATTGGAGGACCCTTCTTGCATAATCTTCAAATCTTCAAGGGTTTTTCTTGAAAAATCTTCATTAGGGCTTGGTTCATTGTGCGGCTTCGTTTCCCGTGTTCGTTTTTACATGATTCTTGTGATCTTTTGTCATTTTCTCAATATCCGTACCTAAAATACACAAGTAGCAAACACAAGCATATATTTTCCCATTTTCATCACATTTAATGCATTTAAAGCCCGTTTTGGACGATGAGACTATGTATAAAAGCAGTCTCATTAATGGAATAAACATAAGAAATTGGAGAGTTTTGTGTTGCGTTTATAACAAGTTCCTCGTCGTTGAAACGTAAGGTGATTTTTCTAGCATGCACATCAATCAACGCCATTGACGTATCCAAAAACGAACGACCTAAAATGAGAGGAACTTGATGATCCGTGGGAATATCGACAACGATAAAGTCTACCAGATAATAGAACTTTCCCACTTTCATAAAAACGTCTTCGGCCAATCCACATGCGGGAATCATGGAATGACCGGCCAACTCGATAGACATTAGTGAAGGATTAAGATTAGGAAGATTGAGCAACTTGAAGATTGCAAGAGGAATCAAGTTAATACTAGCACCAAGATCGCCCAAGGCGTAACATTCTTCCATATTTTGGATAGCACATGGAATCAAGAATTTACTGCGATCACCAACTTTTTGAGGTATGCGGTTAAGATAAACCGATGAACAACTAGACAATTGTTGCAATTTCTCCTTGTTGTTTAACATACTCTTAAAGTTAGCGGCAAATCGAGGCATCATGACCAATGCGTCAAAAATTATATTGAAATGCAAATCACAAAACATTTTCATAAAAAGCTCAAATTGGTAATTGTCGCGCTCGTGACGTTTCTCCTTATGAAGTCTCGATGGGTAGGGCAAAGGTGGTGTGGGTTGAGGCATAGGCATAGCCTTTGGAATCTCGGGTTCCAATTGTGGTAATGGGTCAACCGTAGGTGTGGCATGAGCGGTACTTCGTGGGATTGGGATATGCTCCTTTTCGACCACCACCTAGGATTATTCCTTAATTTCCTCCACCGTTGGAGTAATTGGTTGAGGAGTCGGTTCCTTAAGTGTCTAACCACTTCGTGTGGTAATCACTTTCATCTCTCCCTTAGGGTTCGATATGGTGTTGCTAGGAAGACTACTCGAAGACGGTTTACACATTATAGCCTCAAACATGGATGAAATTTTATCCTCAAACATAGATTGCCTCTTATCGGCCTTAAGCATATCTTGTTTTATTTCATGTTGCCCTTGTTCCATCTTTTGTTGGTTTTGTTGTAACCTAGTCACATTACCCTCCATTTCGTTGGTGTGGATCTTAAGTTCATTTGCTAACTCATTTTTCAACTCCTTTTACAAGTCATCTTTAAACTCGGATCTTAGGCTAATGATCTCTCTTTGAATATTATCAAACCTAGCATCATTTCCATTTGTGTATTCAACAAATTCATTTGAAAGATCTTTCAAGTTTTGTAAACTCTTGTTGTTGTTTTAAAAATAATTGTTTTGATTTTTGTTTGAAACTTGATTGTTATTAGCCCCTTGATTCCCATAGTTGTTACCCTTGTAATTGTTTTTGTAACCAACTTGATTGTTCCAATAGTTGTTAGCGTTTTGATTAGGAGCAAAACCCGGTGGAGTCATTTGATTAGAGCGGGTAACTTGACCGTTTTGGTTGTAAGTTCCCGTGGCCGTGTAGACACTCGAAGTCTTACCACCGTTGGTAATGCACTCGGAGAAATCATGACCTCCACCACAATACATGAAAGAAACCTCAACCGCTTTAGCCGTAGTGGGAGCACTTTGTTAACCAACTTTAAGTTCAATCAAAAGTACTTTAAGCTTATCAAAGATTTTGTTTTCCAGATTTGCCTCAATTTGGCAAGCATGATGGTATGAGACAATGAAGGTGAAGCCAAAGACGAAGCCTTACGAACAACTGACGTGCTACGAGGACTATATACCGTAGACCTATTCTCAATAATCAACAACGCTTCCTCAACCGTTTTACAAAAAAAATTACCACCCGCGGCGGCATTAAGATAATCTCTCTCATGATCGTTCAATCCATTGTAAAACGTGTCAATTTGATGCAAGTCGGAAAAACCATGATGAGGACACTCGTGCAACATTTCCTTAAACCGATTCTAAGCCGTAGAAAAACTCTCATTAAATTCTTGTGAAAATTTTGAAATCTCGTTTTTCAAATGCGTAGTCTTAGAGGGCGGGAATAATTTGTTCACAAACATTGAAACGAGATCCTTCTACGTCAATATAGAATTAGGTGGCTCTTTCTCTAATCAAAATTTAGCGGGCCCTGCTAAGGAATACAGAAAAAGCATCATCTTAATCGAGTCATTAGCAATGTCCTTAAACATGCAAGTGGCGGGAAGACGATTGAATTGGCGGATATGGTTGTGCGGGTTGTCCTTTTCATCACCACAGAGTTTATTGTTTTGGATCATCGGCAACAAACCTGTCTTAACTTCAAAATTCTCCGCAAGGATGGCGGGAATCATAATAGCCTTACTTCATATCAGATTCCCCTTTGTAAATAAGTTTTGGTTTTCACACTTTTGCCACAAAAAGTTTTGGAAAAGTATTTCAAGGGTATTTCTTGCCAATTCATGATATTTGAAGGGTTGTTTTGGCATTTTCTTCATTCTTCAAGGGGTTGACTTGTATTGTTGACTTCTTGGAGGACTTTTAATGACAAGTCTTCAAATTTGAGGTACCTTTCTTGCCAATTCTTCAAAGTGGAGGGTCCTTTTTGCAATTTGACAAACTTTAAGGACCAAACTTGTAATTATGAATAAACAAGGGTCTAAAGTGTCAATTCTTCAATATTGGAGGATCCTTCTTGTATGATATTCAATTCTTCAAGGGTTATTCTTGGAAAATAAACTATAGGGCTTGGTTCATTGTTCGACTTCGTTTCTCGTGTTCGTTTTTGCTTGTTTCTTGTGATCTTTTGCTATTTTCTCAATATCCGTACCTAAAATACACATGGAACAAACAAAAGCATATATGTGGCATATTTCATGATATTTTATGCATTTTAAGCCCTTTTTGGACGATGAGACTATGTATAAAAGCAGTCTCATCACTCCACCTTAAGGAGTTTGTTGAGTAGTGAAATAACTCTCGAGTAAGGTGTACTCAAGGAGTAGAGTAGGGCGAGGAGGAGCTTCATGACCGAACCACTATAAATCATCGTGTCGGTACTTTCTTTTACATTTATGTCGTTACCTTTTAGATGTATTGATAGTTGCATACTTGTTGTTGTGTTTTGTGTGCATCTCATAATCTAAACATATAAGTTGCGGAAAAGCTAAGGCTTAGTACGTGTGTGCTTCAGGTTTAGATTATGGTCCAGTGTACATCACTTAGTCTAAACATTTTCAGAAAAGCTTATGCTTAGTACGTGTGTGCTTAGTGTTTAGACTATTGCTTGATGTAGATGTGTTTGTGTGTTTCCTTACTTATAGTTATTATCTATTACAAACACATCTCATACTTAGTCAAGCTTGATCAAGAATTTGATACAAAGGATTGTTAAAGTTTAACATGTAACAAATGGCATCGTCCACTGTAGGCAGTTCCTTAAAGGGACACGCAGTTCATTAGTGATAAGGAATCACGGGTATGTTTAAAGAACCGTGCACAATGAGTTTATGTGAAATGTTTTGAAAATTAACTAGAAACTATTCAACCCCCCTTTCTAGTTTCTACACATTCAAAGTGCTTGATAAAAATCAAAACTTAAACACTTTGAAAGTTTTACATTTCCGAAAAGCTCCCCCTACACGTGCATCGATATGCGAAATAGTTTAGTATGTGCAGGAAAGAGTTGCACTTGAGTCTTTTAGATCACATGTTGCGATATATTATATTTTAATCACATTTTCTCCCCTATCTCTATTATAAAAACATAATTTTAGAGATACCAATTGATTAAAATATGACAATTTCTAAAAACCGATTGGTAGAGCAACATGAGTGCACGCATGAATCATGGAACTTTTGTAGTCGAGTAGCCCCCCCCCCCCCCAACAATATATGTGGGTCCTAATTGATCAAAATTTGACAATATATAAGAAAAAAAGACACCACAAAATATGCTAAGGTACGGAGATGAAATGCCTTTTCCGATATAATATATTACATATGACAATTTTATATCATTTTTGGAATGTGTTAGATACATAAAATATGACAATTTCAGAGATGTACCCAACAACATTAAAAGGCTTGATTTTAAAAGGCTCCCCCTAAAAAATTGATCAAAATAACATAGTGTTGTGAATTGAGATAAAGAATAAGTGATATTCTTCAATTGATATTGAAAAGAGGGTAACTACATGAGTATTTATAAGACAAAGATTAGGGTAAACCCTAATCACTATATGGGCCATGGGCCTTATTCTAGACATCCATCATTATCATAATACTCCCTCTTGGATGTCTCTATAGATAATACGCTTTGAAAATGTTTCCTCGTTAAAAACCTTGTCAGAAAAACCCAGTGGGACAAAACCATGACTAAGGAAAAGAGTGCAACGCGTATTATCTCCCTCTAATGACTACATCACTTAAAATCATTAACTTACCGCATTCCAATATTGTGAATAAGCTTCTTGAATGTCGAAGTAGGAAGTGCCTTGGTAAATAGATCCGCCAAATTGTCGCTTGAACGAACTTGTTGAACCAGAATATCTCCATTATTTTGTAAGTCATGAGTGAAAAAGAACTTCGGTAGAATATGTTTTGTCCTATCGCCTTTGATGTAACCTCCCTTAAGTTGAGCAATGCATGTTGCGTTATCTTCATACAAAACTGTTGGTGCCTCTTTCTCTGAAGAAATACTACATGATCTACGTATGTGTTGTGTTACATTTCTCAACCAAACACATTCTCGACTTGCCTCGTGGATTGCTAGAATTTCTGCATGGTTGGATGAAGTTGTTGCAATTGTTTGCTTTACCGAACGCCATGAAATTGCTGTTCCTCCACTTGTAAAAACATATCCAGTTTGTGATCGACCATTGTGAGGGTCAGACATATATCATGCATCTACAAAACCAACTAAACTTGTATTTGATGGGTTAGTAAAGTATAACCCCATATCCTTTGTACCTTGAAGGTATCGAAGTATATGTTTTACTCCATTCTAGTGCCTCCTCGTAGGACATGAGCTAAACCTTGCTAATAAGTTTAAAGAAAATGCTACATCGGGTCGTGTATGACCAGCAAGAAACATTAAAGCTCCAATAGCACTTAAATATGGAACTTCAGGACCAAGAATTTCTTCATCAACATCTCGAGGTCGAAATGGGTCCATCTTTACATCAAGTGCCCTAACAACCATTGGAGTGCTTAGTGAATGAGATTTGTCCATATAAAACCTTTTCAACAATTTCTCAACATATGCTTCTTGGTGCACAAGGATTCCATCTTTAATGTATTCAATCTGTAATCCAAGACAAAATTTTGTCTTTCCAAGATCTTTCATCTCAAATTCTCCTTTTAAGCACTCAATAGCCTTAGGAAGTTCACCAGGAGTACCAATTATATTCAAATCATCAACATATACCGCAATTATAACATATTCGGATCCGGATCTTTTCATGAAAATGCATGGGCAAACAGGATCATTCTTATATCCTTCCTTTAGCAAATATTCGCTAAGACGATTATACCACATTCGTCCCGACTGTTTCAACCCATAGAGAGATCTATTCAGTTTAATTGCATATCTTTCTCGAGAACTACTTTTACATGATTCAGGCAATTTAAACCCTTCAGGGAGTTTCATATAAATTCCACTATCTAGTGAGCCATACAAATAGGTTGTCACTACATCCATTAATCTCATATCAATTCCTTGTTGTATTACCAGACTAATAAGATAGTGAAACGTTGTTGCATCCACCACAGGAGAATATGTCTCCTCATAGTCAATTCCTGGTCTTTGAGAAAATCCTTGTGCCAGTAGTCGAGCCTTGTATCTCGTGATTTCATTTTTCTCATTTCTCTTTCGTACAAAGACCCACTTATATCCAACAGGTTTGACATCTTTAGGTGTCTGGACTATTAGTCCAAATACTCCTCTTTTTTTAAGAGATTTTAATTCTGCCTGAATTGCTTCTTTCCATTTTGGCCAATCATTTCTATTCATGCATTCTTGTATAGACTTTGGTTCTTGATCCTCGTCATTTTCCATTACTTCTAGCGCTACATTATATGAAAAAACATCGTCGACTTTAATTTCATTTCGGTTCCAAACTTTTCTAGACATGATATAGTTTATTGAGATTTCTTCATTTTTAGGTACCTGTGGTTCTTCTTGAACCAACATGTCTAGTGTCTCTCTCGGAGACCCTGGCGTTTTTCCTACCTCGATTACACCATCTTGAATATTTGCTCCTTTTTTCTTTCGAGGATTTTTATCTTTGGGACCAACTGGTCTACCACGTTTCAAACGTGCGTTAGACTCATTGCCTATATGAGGTTGTCCTTCTTGGACATCAATTTTAACAGGAGCATTAACAGCTGGTATATGTGACTTTGTCACTTTCTTTGGATCAGTAAATGCGTCTGGTAATTGATTTGCTAATCTTTGTAAATGAAGAATCTTTTGAACTTCTAATTCACATTCCTTAGTTCGAGGATCAAAATGAGATAATGATAATTCTTTCAAACTTATTTCTTTTTCCAGCTGTCTCATCTCTCCCCCCAATGTTGGAAACGTTGACTCATCAAAATGACAATCTGTAAACCGAGCCGTAAATAAATCCCCCGTGGATGGTTCTAAGTATTTTATTATCGAAGATGAGTCATACCCAACATATATTCGTAACCTCCTTTGAGGTCCCATCTTTGTGCGTTGTGGTGGAGCAATTGGAACATATACCGCACAACCAAAAATCCTTAGATGAGAAATATTTGGTTCCTGACCAAAAACCAATTGTAATGGGGAGTAAGTATGATAACTTGTTGGCCTGATGCGAATTAAGGTTGCTGCATGCAGAACAACATGACCCCAAGCAGAAACCGATAATTTAGCTTTCATAATCATTGGCCGTGTAATCATTTGAATCCTCTTTATAAGCGATTCAGCAAGCCCATTTTGTGTATGAACATGAGCTACCGGATGTTCAACAGTTATCCCAATAGACATACAATAATCATTAAAAGCTTGGGATGTGAATTCTCCAGCATTGTCTAAACGAATTGTCTTAATCGGATAATCTGGAAAATGTGCTCTCAATCTTATTAATTGAGCAAGTAATCATGCAAACGCCAGATTGCGACTTGACAATAAGCACACATGTGACCATCTAGTCGATGCATCTATTAAAACCATAAAATACCTAAATGGTCCACAAGGTGGATGTATTGGTCCACATATATCCCCTTGTAGCCTTTCCAGAAAATTAAGTGATTCATGCTTTATTTTAGCTGGTGACGGGCGAGTAATCAACTTTCCTTGTGAGCAAGGAATACATGTAATATCCTTACTTTGTAGGATTTTGTGATTTTTTAATGAATGCCCTTTAGAATTATGTATGATTTTTCGCATCATTATAGACCCGGGCTGTCCCAGCCGGTCATGCCAAACAATAAAATTATCATTGTTCATAAACTGATGGTTTATGACTGCATTTGATTCAATAACACTGATCAGAATATAATATAAACCGGAGGAAAAAACAGGTAATTTTTCTAGTACATGCTTTTTACCTGAAATCACATTTGTAATATGAAGGCATTCAACATGTCCTTCATTATCTGTCTCAATATGATATCCATTTTTACGAATATCTTTAAAGCTCAACAGATTCCTTTAAGACATGGGGGAAAATAATGCATTATCAACTTTAAGTTGTGTTCCACCCGGTAATAATATATGTGCTATGCCTGAGCCTTTAATCAGTTTGGCTCTACCAGATATTGTACTCACATCTGATTCATGTAAACTCATATGTGAAAAATATTTCTCTTTTTAGAGAATTATATGATTGGTTGCACTATCCACAAGACATATATCTTCGTCGTCAATCATTATACGTTCCATTTTCTAAAAGATATAACAAAAGAAAATTAACATGTAAAATAAATATTAACATCATATATAACATTAAGAATAATGTCGCATGCTAGCATTCTTACAAAAATATTAAGTCACGTGATGTATATATGATGGTAACTATAATCTTAATAATGATGTATAACAACAACCCATACTAATCAGTATAAATATAAGGCTAGATCATTTGTTCACAAAAATCTATCCTACGGCAAATTAGTCCTACGCATGTTATTAAATTTACACAGGCTACAAATTGGTCCTACATTTTGATTCTCTATAATATATCTTGTCTACCAATATGTAAACTATTCTTAGATAATATATTATAAGTCATCTTTATAACCATTTAAATATATTATGTATTAATATTTTGATTCTCTACAAATAAACGAACACAGACAATAACAAGCACAAATACTGTAGAATATAACATATCAGAAAGAAAGAAAAATTATAAGCCACGAATTATTGAAATTCAAACAGAGTAAAGAAACATAGAAAAATACGTAAACATATATCCAAACGAAATCTTAAAAAAAATTAAAAAAAAAATTATTCATGGCTTCAAACTAGCAATTACTCATGTGTGAGAAAATCCCCAACATTCAAGTGAGTTGCATTTGTGGACTTCTTAGGATCATCAAGGCTATCATATGCCTTGATATAAAAAACATTTTATGAGGAAAGGAGTGTTGAACACACAATTTTGAAAGATTTAGAAAAACCTTTTGAGAAATTCTTGAAAAGTTGTCTTCAACGGTTTTAAAATAAATTCCGATTTACATGAGCTCAAAACTTTGAATGTTTTGTGACTAGCTCATGACCGAGAAATATTAATTTCCCGTTGTAAGGATAAGTTATCATCCGTGATAAACTTTCCCGTAGTTGAAGTCAGAGTTCTAAGCTGACATTACTTAGAAGTCGTTTCATGAACTTAAAAACTTTGAATGTTTTTCAGAGAAGCTCATGACCGCGAAATATGAATTTCTCGTTAAGAATGTTAAGTTATCGTCCGTGATAAACTTTCCTTAAGTTGAAGTCCGAGTCCTAAGATGTGATGCGCTTAGAAGTCATTATAAGAGAGTATCAAGCAGCTTCATTTGCCAAAACCTCCAAGTATTCTAGAGTCATATACTTCATACCAAGACGACCAACGAGATACGCAAACCTATCTTTCGATAGAGCTTTTGTAAACAAGTCTGTGATAACGCCCAAATCCAACATGTTTTTTGGAGCCTTATCCGTACTTTTTCACATGTATATTCGTAATATCTATGATACTTTTGTGCATATTTGTGCCCAATTGTGTTTGCAAGTCTTTCTGTAGCCTGATAGGTGTAAAAACACCCATCCTTTTACCACTTAATTATGATAATAACCAAGCTAAAACGTGTATTTTATGTCGTAAATATCGGAATTATGCGTGGTTTGTGTTTTTGTTGAGATTTAGGACTAAAATGTGAAAAGGGAAGAAAACGCGGGCTTTCACGGGCTTTTTCGAAGAAAACGAGAAAAGACGAAGTCAAAAGATCAAGAGTGCAAAAAGAACGGAAGTCCTAGGCATATTCTGAAGATTTATCGAAGAAAAAGTCTAAAGACGGAAGTTTAATGAAGTCGAAGAACCAAGTCTAATTAAAGAAGAAAATTATAAGACGAGTTCAATTTATATCGACAAATCCCGAGACGACGTCGAGAAAGACAAAGAATTTAAATCGAGTCGAGACAAGAAGAAAGAAAGAAGAAAGCATCAACACTCCTCCTCTCCTCCTATATAAACCCTCCTAATATGTCATTAGAAGGTGTTAGTCATTTTAGGAGTAGATTAGTTTAGGAGTAGGAGTAGATTAGTTTAGGAGTAGGAGTAGATTACTTTCTCTCTCTAGATTTATTTCATGTTCTTAAGCTTTTCTTTCAAGTTTTCTTAATCTTTAATCTTTAATCTTGTACTTTTGAATCTGTAATCTTCATCTTATTTCAAGCTTTTTTATCATTCTCATTCTTCTCTTCTTGTTTTAAACATCTATTGTCTTGTTTGGTTAATCTTCAAGTTTTCATTTTTATGCTTATTTTTAATTAAAGTGCTTAACTTTCTATTCTTATCATTTTTATGTGATTCATGGTTTTAGATTATAGTGCTTATTGCTTATTTTATGTTTTTCTTATTTTTAAATATTTTGATTATTTAGTGTTTTTATAAGTTTTTAAATTTTGGCTTATTTGTTTTTTCTTAAAGTTGATTTGGTTAAGTTTTTAGATAAATAAGTTGATTAGGTAGATTAATATTTTTATAAAAAGTTGATTTTTAATATTTAGTTTATTTTGTGTTTTTAAAGTTTTTAAATTGTGGCTTATTTAGTTTTTCTTAAAATCTTTTTGGTTAAGGTTTTGATAAAGTGCTTATTTGGTCTTTGCTTATTTGCAGTTCATCGGATTAGGGTTTTACTTTCCGACCATTATTCCGATTACCATCATCGGAAAGGGGTTTGTGTTGTCCGATACTTTTTCCGATACACATTCCGATAGTATTATAATTCGATATTCCGATAGTTTTTCCCCATACACATTCCGACAGATTTTATAATGCAACATTCCGATAGGTTTTGTGCTTACTTATTCCGATGAAATGACAAGAATGTCTACATGCTTGCTTCATTTTCCCGCCTAAATTAGCTGCTAGCCTGGGTGCTTCCAGCTACTAGCTTGCCTGCTTGCTTATTTATTAATATTGTTCCGTAATCGTTTAGCTTTATCTGAAAGTTGTTCCGATTTTAATTCTGAAAGTCACGTATTTTTAGTTAAAATTTTCATCAATTTTTAGTATTAGTATTTTTTTCGAAAAGTTTATGTTTTATCTTTTATTTAGTGCCCGCTTTAGCTTTTACTTCGCTTAGTTTTAAAGTAGCCACTTAGTTTTATTTCCTCCTTTTTCATTAGGTAAACTTTATTTTCAAGTGGAAAGTTAATTTCTTCTTTTAGTTTTATTTTTATTAATTGTTTTGTTTTAAATTTCGTTTTATTATTTGTTTCGCTCCTTTATTATTAGTTACTTGTTTTTGGTTTATTTTTATTACGTTTCGCTTTTACCTTTTAAGTAGAAATAGATAACCAAACTATCCTTTTAGTACCAAAAACGATTGAGTCATAATTTAAACCGGAGATCAATTCGATTAGACACCGAGAAAACGAACTTTTTAACCTAGCAAAATATTACTTTCAAATGGCACCGCTGCCGGCTCTTTTCGTGAAGATTAACGGTTTTTAGTGAGAGACGCGTTGGATTTTGGGATACGTTCACTCTTGAACGTTATTTTTCTTGCTAAAAAAAATTCTAAAAAAAATAATGAAATTTTTTTTTCAAAAATCCCAAAAAACATTTAAAAAATCATAAAAAGCATTTCTTTTTCGAAAGTTTTGCACCAAAAATATTCTTCTTGCTCATCTATTGTTCTTAATGAATTCGCATGTTGCTTGTGCTGTAGGGTGTGGAAGACCATTGTATGGCATTCAAACATGTCAATGGTGTACATGTGAGCGGTGTGGAAATGATATCGACAATACACAATTTGGATTTTGTCCCTCGTGCAATTCGATTAACTCATCCTTTGCTTCTAATGCACTTACTCCACCCTCTTGCATATATTGTGGAGGCGATTCTCATTGGCATGTTTCGTGTCCGATTCGATACCCGTCTCATGACGAGCAGGAACCGGGTTACAATTATGACAATGGTAATAGCTATCCACATACGCACCCAGTTTTCCTCAATACCCATATTGCAACAATTGTGGGGGCCCTCACGATACTTCTTATTGTCAGCCGATGAATTATTATGAGCCAAATCCGTGTTCTAATTCTTTTCAACCGATGATTTATGATGGACCACATCCATGCTATAATTCTGGTTTTCATAATTTTGAGCCCCCACAATACACCCTCGATCATCAACCTTCTTTGAATCCGAATGACGAAACACACGACCTTATTTTGCAAGTTCTAGAAGCCATGGTTCAACTAAAAGAAGCATGGGAGGAGGAAAAGCGACAACAACAAGAGAAAGTATCTAATCTTAGTGATTATGATCCTCCTCTTGTGCGTCCATACTACTATTATGATGATGACGAGGATGATATCTATGATCTCAACCCATCTTCTGAGATTACTACTCCTACTCTTGATATCCCTAATGCGTCTAAGGATAGTGATACATCGAGTGAGATTAGTGATTTTGGTCTTGATAAATTCTTTGCTGAGGTTTGTGATGCACCGAATTTTGTTGAGCCTACGGACGAGGTCGCTCTTAATGATGATTTTTCTCCATGCTATGAGAATTTCACTTTTGAAATTTCTTCCTCTCCTCCGGGCGATGAAGGCGATGTAGATTTATTCTCTCCGACATACGAGAAGTTCACCACTGAACTTGGTCTTGTAGATGAGGTGGAAGAAGTTATTTTCACGAAAAATTACTGAAAGTTCATCTTCTTATTGCTAAAATTGAAGCGCTGAATTCTTCTCATATTTCCGAGTCTTTACCTCCGTCTATTAATTCATTTGAGAATAATGATACAGCTATGGAGGAAATCGACATTCTCTTAATACCTCCGGGTATTGATGATGATGACATGGAGGGGGATATTCTTTTTGATAATTTGCTGCATTAAGATATTGTCCCAAGTCCCCCTCCCGAGCACCTTTTATCCCAACCTTTAGAAACCATTACCGAGGATGAGTGCTTTGACCCGGGAGGTGACATTGAATATTTTATGAGTGATAACTTTATGGCTTTGCCGTTTGGTCAGCATCCATTGTCTTTGGGGGATGACAATGTGCTTCCTTTACCCACCCACCTCTCGTGGATCACAACCTCACATACTTTTCGTATGTTGAGAGGACTTTTCTACCCTTTAAGACTTATCCTCCGGCCTCTCCTTCATTGATGTCCTCCGGGAACGAGGACAAGGTCTTTGATCCCGGTATTACATTCGAGGTTTCCCCATGGACCATTTAATTCGGGGATGAGTCAGGCTCGTGACTCGGTTAACAAAAACAAGCGCTTTTCAGGAGGCAACCCGATTATCTATCCTTTTACTTTGTTTTTTTTCTAATAAGCGTAGGGGAGACCTTTGTATGTGTTTGTTGTTTTCTTTCTTATTATGTGCAGGGATTCGAGCCTTCAAAGATCCATTCTTGATGACTTTTGATGAACCGTGATCCTGTGTACCCGTCTTCCCGGTTCTATCCTAAACTCTTGTGATTCAATATTTCATATCTTATATGTTGACATTGAAATCACTTTAGTTGTCCTTTCCTTAGCAAGATTTAAACAAAGTGCACAATGTCCTAAGTGTAGGGGAGTTCACTCCCACATTCTTAAACATTGAGGACAATGTTTATCTCAAGTTTAGGGGGGACTTCTATCAAAGTAAGTGGTCTTTTCCATGAATTTGTCCTCATTTTAACCGGAAAATTTGATTTTTCGACATTTTTCAAGGATTTTAATCTATTTTCGCCTAATAGTTTTTCCTTTGTTATCGTTATTTACTTTCTTTGCTAAAAATAAAGTTTAATAAAATCTTACGGGTTAAGAACAAGAACTTTTCGCAAGTTCCTATAATTGATCGTAGAAAGTCGTTTATCAAGGGAACTTTAAAATTCAAATTCTAAACTTGAAAAAGTCTAAGAAGATGCAAGATCCTATAGACGACTTGAAAACCAAAAACTTTGATTTAATTGGCTAAGCATCTACGAGTCTCATTCCTTGAAATTTTAAATTATGGAGAACGAGAGATGATAGAGTCAATTATAAGTTTGGTATTCTTTCATGAATTTATGTGAGTTAATTATGAGCTTTTCTCCCATCCCTTGCTAACAAATTTAATTGAAATAAATAAGGTCGTACGATTTGAAAAGTTACTTAGCTTCTAGTACAAGATCGTTTAAAAGTTGCTCGGTATTAATTACAGTTCATAGCGAAGGAATAACTTATTGAAGCGGGATGCGAAGATTGGCGAGTCCGAAAAGGCCCTAACAAGGCATGAGGGCTACATTTTGTTGCTAAAGATCCAAAAGTGATGTGAAGAATCATTTATCATAAATCAATATGAAGGATCGAGACACACGACGAAAAGCAAATACTCCCCAAAAGATCATGGAGAAGTCTATCCGAAAAGGCCCTAGCAAGGTATGAGGATAAATAGATCCAAGTCCTAAAAGGAGGTGGATCGTTGTATATCAAAATCCCAAATAAAGATTGGAGAAAAATGAAGAAGTCGTGGTCAAATATGAAGAATCTCTCAAAAAGTTCAAGTGAAGAAATATCTATTATGAAGAGAAGACCATTATTTCATGAACGTCTCTCAAGAGTTGAAGTATGAAGTCAATGCCAAATATTGGTCCGAGAAAGGTCTCAAATCGTGAAGCAAGTTATGCCAAGATATGAACTTTATGAGGTCCCGAGAAGCAGTTTTAAAAGATTTTGTCCTTTAGCTAACTATTGATTAAATCGTCCTATTTTATTTTCAGCCTAAATAACTATCAAAACAAGTCAACAATGCATCCTCGTGATCATTCAAGACAACAATAATATATAAGAGATACACCTAGGAATAAGGGATTCTAAGTAAATAATTGGGCCACATGAATTTGTGATAGTTTGCTAACTTATAATAACAATGATCTCGTTTTTAAGCTTGGTATGGGGAACGTGAAACTTGAGGGTGATAATCATTCATGACATTCCAAAACCCTTAGGTAAGTCTTTGATCTTTTTACTTGTTTTCTTCCTCATGACATGCGTTGTTTGTGTTTTTGTTGTGATTTAGGACTAAAATGTGAAAAAGGAAGAAAACGCGGGCTTTCACGGGCTTTTATCGAAGAAAACAAGAAAAGACGAAGTCAAAAGATCAAGAGTGCATAAAGAACGGAATTCCTAGGCATATTCTGAAGATTTATCGAAGAAAAAGTCTAAAGAAGGAAGCTTAATGAAGTCGAAGAACCAAATCTAATTAAAGAAGAAAATTATAAGACGAGTTCAATTTATATCGACAAATCCTGAGACGACGTCGAGAAAGACAAAGAATTTAAATCGATTCGAGACAATAAGAAAGAAAGAAGAAAGCATCAACACTCCTCCTCTCCTCCTATATAAACCCTCCTAATATGTTATTAAGAGGTGTTAGTCATTTTAGGAGTAGATTAGTTTAGGAGTAGGAGTAGATTACTTTCTCTCTCTAGATTTATTTCATGTTCTTAAGCTTTTCTTTCAAGTTTTCTTAATCTTTAATCTTGTACTTTTGAATATTTAATCTTCATCTTATTTCAAGCTTTTTAATCAATATCATTCTTCTCTTCTTGTTTTAAACATCAATTGTCTTGTTTGGTTAATCTTCAAGTTTTCATTTTATGCTTATTTTTGATTAAAGTGCTTAACTTTCTATTCTTATCATTTTTATGTAATTCATGGTTTTATATTATAGTGCTTATTGCTTATTTTATGTTTTTCTTATTTTTAAATATTTTGATTATTTAGTGTTTTTGAAAGTTTTTAAATTTTGGCTTATTTGTTTTTTCTTAAAGTTGATTTGGTTAAGTTTTTAGATAAATAAGTTGATTAGGTAGATTAATATTTTTATAAAAAGTTGATTTTTAATATTTAGTTTATTTTGTGTTTTTAAAGTTTTTAAATTGTGGCTTATTTAGTTTTTCTTAAAATCTTTTTGGTTAAAGTTTTGATAAAGTGCTTATTTGGTCTTTGCTTATTTGCATTTCATCGGATTAGGGTTTTATTTTCCGACCATTATTCCGATTGCCATCAACGGAAAAGGGTTTGTGTATTCAAATACTTTTTCCGATACACATTCCGATAGTATTATTATTCGATATTCCGACAGTTTTTCCCTATACACATTCCGACAGATTTTATAGTGCAACATTTCGATAGGTTTTGTGCTTACTTATTCCGATGAAATGACAAGCATGTCTGTATGCTTGCTTCATTTTCCCGCCTAAGTTAGCTGCTAGCCTGGGTGCTTCCAGCTACTAGCTTGCCTGCTTGCTTATTTATTAATATTGTTCCGTAATCGTTTAGCTTTATTGGAAAGTTGTTCCGATTTTAATTCTGAAAGTCATGTATTTTTAGTTGAATTTTTCATCAATTTTTATTATTAGTATTTTTTCGAAAAGTTTAAGTTTTATCGTTTGTTTAGTGCCCGCTTTAGCTTTTACCTCGTTTAGTTTTAAAGTAGCCACTTAGTTTTATTTCCTCCTTTTTCATTAGGTAAACTTTTTTTTCAAGTCGAAAGTTAATTTCTTCTTTTAGTTTTATTTTTATTAATTGTTTTGTTTTAAATTTCGTTTTATTATTTGTTTCGCTCCTTTATTATTGGTTATTTGTTTTTGGTTTATTTTTATTACGTTTCGCTTTTACCTTTTAAGTAGATATAGATAACAAAACTATCCTTTTAGTTACCAAAAACGATTGAGTCACTCTTTAAACCGGAGATCAATTCGATTAGACACCAAGAAAACGAACTTTTTAACCTAGCAAAATCTTGCTTTCATAGCCAATTGCATGAACGAAGTGTAAACCAACGCAAATGTGAAGATTATTATGAGTACGAAGAATCCTAGTAAAGTTCAAGACCCGTGTACAAGTTACAAGCCTTTGAAGATCAATTTCGGGTGAAAGACCAACTGTTTCCAAGGCGCATACAAGACACTCAGCATGAAGGTGCCACCAGCACCATCAAGTTGCCACTTGCAAAAATCATTAAAGATGCCACCAACATTTGTGTAGGCAGAAATTGTGTCTACATTCATACAATCTCATACAAGAAGCTTCTAGACTCTCTTTGGCTCCAAGCACTTGTCTTTGGCTCCAAGTATTTGTCTTTGGCTCCAAGCCATGCATTCACTCTATGCCATCAACTTTGCCTATAAATAAGACCCTTGGGGTCATGTAATCATATATCTTTTCACAACTCAAATATCTCTTCAAATCATCTCATAAATAACTCTCTCAACCTTGTCCAAACCTCCATTCCCGGATTTGAGCAAGGTGGTGCAAGAAAAGTCACTTTTGGAGTCCGAAAAGCAATGTTAACATCACGAAACTCTTAGGGATCATTACCCTAATCATTAGCAACATATTTTCACTTTGTAAGGCTCTTGATTATGACTTGTAAGACTATTATTTCAGAGTTTATTTCATCATTTGTTATGAGTAGCTAAATCTCATTCTACACTTGGTAGGATGATGTTTGTGGTATGAAATAGTGGTTGTGATTGTGATTTATGTTTATTTCAATGTCAAGCTTTCCTTTGAACCATTAGTACTTATGTTTCATGTGACATTTGTTATCAAAACTTAATTTGTTGGTGAAGATTTCATAGGTCGAAAGGGTTATTTTCTATCAACAAGTCATAGCTGGTTTGTCTATGATTGGCTATCTTTTGTATTGATCATTTCTTAAGATGTTTTTGATTATCAAGAAACATAATTATAAGTGTTAGCAAATTCATGAAACGACCCTGAATCGAATGTGTTGAACTTGGATTAAGTCTTGAATTGAGTGACTGAGTCTAATGCTTGTTTTCTTTAACCAAAGTCTTGACGAGGATTGAAGCTTTTGAAAACTATAGACTGGATTATCCATCTAATTATCATAATCATATTTGTTAAACGTTTCATCACAATCATACCACTACGGATGCTCAAACTAGTCCTTACCAAGTGTTGCCTTTAATCTTATTATTAATATCATCATTTTACTTGTTACTTGTTTGTCAACAATTGCTACAATCAACGATTATAGTTTTATTTTTGAATGATCATAGGTTTTGCAAATCCCCGTGAACGATCTCGGTATTACCACATAAAATCTATACACAAACGAAGGGCTATACTTGCCCGTGCGTTTTTAGTCAATCCGGTAATTCGTGTTTATAAATTTTAAACTTGTTCTACAAATCCATCACACGACAGACGCATCAAGTTTTTGACGCCACTACCGGGGATTTGATTGTGTTCTTAGTTCAAAAATCATCCTATAATCAAACTAATTTTAGAGTTCTTGTTGGCAAAAAGCCCAAACATCAAAAAGTAAAAAAAAATCAATTTTTGCAACAAAGTCAGTTTTGTTGTCGGCAAAACAGACTTGCCGCCGGCATCTCCCAAACAGAAAGTTTTTAGCCGGCCAGAAAAACCTTCTGCCACCGGCATCTCCCAAACAGTCCCCACTTTACCGACCGACACGGATAGTTGCCGGCGACAACTTTCTTAAAAAAATTATGTTTTTATTTTGTTTCGTTTATTTAATTTCCTATTTACTTATTTTCCTATTAGTTATATTTTGTTTGTTTCTATTTTTGTTACTTGTAGTCTTTTTCAAAAGTTCTTCAAGACTTGAATGACCACGTTCTTCTGGTCAATAATTACTTAGTCCATACACCGATCCCGAACGTTATATTCATCAATCTCGAAAGAAAAGCCGCAAGAAGCAACCCTTTGTTTCTTTTGACGACCGAATTCCAAAAACCAAAAACCCACCGTTTGATAATCTCTTAGACGTAATTGTCGTATATAACCCATTTAACGATCTACCATTCCCAATGGCCGACGATCAATCCATGTGGGCAGCCAACGGAGTAGTAGCACCTACCCCCGAGGCTGCTATTGTTCAAGTTGAGCTTGGAGAAAACTTCACCGTGAAAGGTCATCACCTTTCAATGATCAAAGACCGCCAATTTGACGGCCGTACGCGGGCTGATCCGCATAAGCCTATATCCAAATTTATAGAAATATGAGGCATGTTCCGATATGGAGCCGACGTCGATGGAGACGCTATTAAACTCAAACTCTTCCCATCAACTCTATCTGGAGATGCAAGAGTTTGGTATAATGAGTTGACGCCCGATACCATTGAAACATGGGAACAAATGAGAACCGCTTTTGTTAGCTGTTTCTTTCCACCTGCCATGTACGAAAGACTCATGGGAGAAATCTGAGGTTTCTCCCAACTTCCACAAGAAACAATCATTGATGCGTGGAACCGAATGAAGGACCTACTTCGTAGTTGTCATGGACATGGTTTATTAAAAGGAACCATCATCCAGATCTTTTATCATGGTCTCAATGAACCGACGCAAGCAATCCTTGATGCCGGTGGACTCTCTCTGTATAAGAATCCCAACGAAGCATATCAATTGCTCGAGGACCGAGTTCTCTTAAAACTCGATTGGTCCAAAGATAACCGTTCCAAACCTTTCAAGAAAACCGTTGCTTTCGTTGAGAGTAACGAAAATTCTAAACTTATGGAAAAGATGGACGCTCTCACATCTAAATTCGAATCGCAGTTCAAAACTATCAAAGACGAAATGAAAGAGATGTGAGGCGAATGTACTCTTTGTGGAGGACCACACCCATCTAGGGAGTGTGATCACACACCAATAAGAGAACCACCACAAGAAGCAAACTACGCCCAAGGATACCGTTAGGTGGTTATCGAGGTAACTACTACGGTAGAAACCCCGACATTTGGCGTGAGTACCCCAAAAACGAAAATCGTAACTCACAACCTCGTGAGAACGATAATTCCGTTCCATCAAATGAAAAGAAACCCGAAGGATCAAACTTAGAAAAAACGTTGTTAGCTTTCATAGAATCTCAAAAATCAACAAACACGTTCATTAAGAACCAATTATTCGATCTCATAGCCAACGTTGAAAGAGGACAAAGACACCACACCGCCACTATTAGTGATCTCGAAACCAAGATCGGTCGAATCACCGACCAATTAGCCAATCGACCAAGTGGTTCGTTGCCAAGCAACACTCAAACAAACCTAAAACCATCTACGGATAAACCATACCGCCCAGCCTCCTCCCGTAATGAACATGTGAATGTCGTATTCACAAGGAGTGTTTTAAGTTATAATCCACCATAAAACCCGAACGCCAATCCTCACACTTTCGCCGATGAAAGTGAAGATGAAGCCAATGAGCCCGAGAAGGAAGAAACCGTTCCTCCTTCCAAACCAAAACAAACCACACCCATTCCAACACCAACACCAAAGGCGTATACACCTAAAATTCCATATCCTCAACGCCTACGAAAGGAAAAGATGGAGGCTCGTAATGCCAAATTCCTTAAGATGATCAAAGAAGTTAAGATCAATGTTTCCCTTGTTGATATCTTAAACGGCATGCCCAACTATGGGAAATTCCTCAAAGATCTTGTGAGCAAATTCTGCTGCGTTTCTAAATGAAGAATGTTCTGCAACCTTGCAAAGCAAACTTCCACCAAAGTTCGGAGATCCGGGAAGCTTTCTCATACCATGTACCCTAGCCAACAATGTTGAATGTCACGCCTTGGCCGATGTAGGCGCGATTATCAATCTTATGCCATACTCATTATACAAGAATCTTTCAAACAATACTTTGAAAACTACAAGTATGAGTATACGTTTGGCTAACCACACATACCAATATCCCATTGGGATAACCAAGAACATGCTTGTTCAAGTTGGAAAATTCATATTTCCTGTCAACTTCATAATCCTTGAAATGGAGGAAGACCATCATGTCCATCTCATTTTAGGACGACCATTCTTGCACACCGCCGATGCTATCATTCGTGTGAAAAATAAAGAACTCAACCTTAGATTTGGTGACGATCGAGTCACATTCTAAGTCGATAAAGCTATGCACATTCTCATTCCAATGATGACACGTGCTTCCGCGTGGATGTTATCGATGAAGTAACGGAAGAAGAGTTGGATGCATTGCTTGATGACAACGCACCATTCCAAACAACTTCAGAAAAGATTAGCGATACTAATCATGATCATGAATTCGAAGTATTCATGGCCGTTGATTCTGAAGTAACTCTCAAAGAATAGGAAAACTAACCATTCGAAGTTTTACCTTCGAAGTCGAACTTTATAGTTCACAAATCTATTCATGATCCACCGACGGATCTTGAATTGAAACCTCTTCCAGAACATCTCGAGTACGCTTATCTAGAGAAGGATTCACTCATTTCAGTGATTATCTCAGCCTCACTCGAGGAATATCAGAAGAAACATCTTGTTTCTATGCTCAAAAACTACAAAGAAGCGTTTGCATGGAAAACATCCGATATACTTGGAATTGATTCGCAATTTTGCAAACACAAGATCAATCTTGAAGATGATGCCAAACCCGTTATTGAGAGGCAACGTCTACTTAACCCAAATATGAAGGAGATTGTAAAAGCCAATGTAATCAAACTCCTTGAAGCAAGAATCATCTTTGCCATAGAAGATAGTCCTTGGGTTAGTCCTATTCACTGCGTTCCTAAGAAATGAGGAATGACTGTTGTGTCCAACGAACATAACGAACTTGTTCCTACAAGAACCGTTACCGGTTGGCGTGTGTGTATTGATTACCGCAAATTGAATGATGCCACACGAAAAGATCATTTTCCTCTACCATTCGTGGACCAAATGTTGGAAAGACTATGGGGGAAAAAATTCTTTTGTTTTCTCGATGGATTTTCCGGATATTTCCATATACCTATCGAACCATCCGATCAAGAAAAGACCACTTTCACGTGTCCTTTTGGAACATTTTCTTATAGGCGTATGCCTTTTGGTCTTTGCAATGCACCTTCGACTTTTCAAAGGTGTATGATCGCGATCTTTCAAGACATGATCGAAGTATCCATGGAAGTTTTCATGGATGATTTCTCAGTCTTCAGAAACTCATTCGAGTCTTGCCTTTTTAATCTAGAGCACATGCTCATCCGATGCAAACAAGATAATCTCGTGCTCAATTGGGAGAAATGTCACTTTATGGTGATAGAAGGAATTGTGCTTGGACACAAAGTCTCCAGAGCCGGATTGGAAGTAGACAAGGCTAAGATCGAAGTGATATCCAAATTACCACCACCCACTAACGTTAAAGCCGTTAGAAGTTTTCTAGGTCATGCGGGATTCTACCGCCGATTCATAAAAGAATTTTCCAAAATCGCTAGACCGATGACCAAACTCCTTGAAAAAGACATAGTCTTTGATTTCAACAAAGAATGCATAAAGGCATTTGAAAAGCTAAAAGACAAGTTAACGAATGCACCAATCATGGTTTCACCAGATTGGCCGCGACCGTTTGAACTTATGTGTCATGCAAGCGATTTCGCTGTAGGATCCGTATTAGGACAACGCGAAGGAAAACATTTTCGTCCTATACATTTTGCGAGAAAAACTTTAAATAGCGCGCATCTCAACTACACAATCACCGAGAAAGAACTACTTGCCGTACTTTTTGCTTTTGACAAATTTCGGTCCTATCTCGTGTTGTCGAAAACGATTGTATTCACCGATCATTCCGCGTTGAAATAACTATTCTCTAAACAATATGCTAAACCACGTCTTATTAGATGGATTTTACTCCTCCAAGAATTTGACATAGAAATTCAAAACAAGAAAGGAGCTGAAAACGTCGTAGCCGATAATTTGTCGCAACTTAAAAATCCAAACATGGAAGAGTTAAGGGACGAAGATATCGATGACTATTTTCCTGATGAAACTCTTATGCAAATCTCTACGCACGAATCTCCGTGGTTTGCAGAATTTGCAAATTACCTCGTTGGAAGAATTTTAAGCAAAGGTTTAACCTATCACCAACGATATAAATTGTTTTCTGACCTAAAACACTACTTCTGGGAAGATCGCTACCTTTTCAAGGTATGCCCCGATGGAATGATTAGGAGATGTGTTTATGGTGCAGAAACAAGGAAGATCCTTGATGAATGTCATCATGGCCCTACTATGGGACATTATGGTCCTTCCACCAGCGCGAAAAAAGTGTTTGATGTTGGTTTTTATTGGCCAACAACTTTTAAAGAGGCCTATACTCTAGTCGAAAATTATGATGCTTGCCAACGTACTGGTAACCTCTCACGAAGAGATGAGATGCCTCAAAACATCATCCAAGTTAGCGAAATATTTGACGTATGGGGAACTGATTTCATGGGACCCTTTCCCAAATCCCGTAAGTTCGAATATATCTTAGTCGCTATTCATTAGGTGTCCAAATGGGCCGAAGCCGAAGGTTTACCCACGAACGATTCACGTGCCGTAATCAATTTTCTAAAAAAGCTTTTCTCTCGTTATGGAATGCCGAAAGCTTTAATTAGTGATCGAGGTTCCCATTTTTGTAACAAACAAATGGAGAAAATATTAAAGCGTTAGGGAGTCACCCATCGCTTTGCCACCGCATATCATCCACAAACGAGTGGACAAGTTGAGAATACCAACTCCTTAAAATGAATACTCGAAAAAAAGATTACAGACAATTCTTCCATTTGGTCAAGGAAACTTGACGATGCTCTGTGGGCATTCCGAACAGCTTATAAGACACCAATTGGCACAACACCTTATCGTTTATTGTACGGTAAAACGTGTCACTTGCCCTTCAAAATTGAGCATCGTGCTTATTGGGCATTGAGAAGCTGTAATCCTGATCTCAAAATCGCTGGAGAAAACCGATTGTTGCAAATGCATGAACTCGATGAATTACGACTCCAAGCTTATGAGAATTCCTAATTTATACAAAGCACGTACCAAAGCTTATCATGACAGGAAACTTCGAACCCGAAAAGAATTCAAGAAGGGAGACAAAGTTCTCTTGTTTAATATGTAATATAAATTCAAAGCTCCAAAGTTTAAACAAAAGTGGTACGGTCCTTTTATAGTAAAACATGGATACCCGTCCGGTAATGTTGAATTATATGACAAGAATGGAGGAAGCTTCATTTTTAATAGACACCGTGTTAAACTATACCATGAGGAGTGGAGTGAACACTTTCCGTTCGATAAAAATAAATAAAACTAAAAAGAAGTACGAGTCAGGCTGATGACTCAATAATAAAATAAGCGCTTCTCGGGAGGCAACCCATGTGTTTTGAATTTTTAAGTGTGATTTTCCTTTTTAAAATAAATTCATGCTTACACCCCACAAATTTTTAACCAATGTTTTGCTTAAGTCTGAGAGGGTGTAGCATGTGTCGCTTTTATAAAAACCTATAAAAAAATAGAGTGTTTTCGTATTTGTGTGTGTTTTATCTTTTTTGTAGGTACCGCAAGTTGAAGGCGAAGACAAGACTCTTGTATGATACATGATATGCCTGTGATTCTGGTTTTTCTCTCATTCCCTATACTTTTGTTCAGTTTCATCACATTGAGGACAATGCTAAACTTAAGTGTGAGGGGGTTGTAGGGAAATCGAGAAAAAAGATGCTTAATTGCCATATTTTTAGGCTATTTTAAAATTTTGTTCTCTTTTGCCCTCATAAATAAAAAGTTTCAAGAAAATGTGTATAAAATCAAGAAATTATCCAATCGGTAATTCTTGAAGATTTGAGATATATTTTTGTGTCAAACTTACCCAAGTCAAAGTCTCATATAATAGTAGAAGAAAAATCCAAAAATAGGAGAAAGTTGTAAGTTCCATGTTTGTCAATACAACATGAAAGTATGTTGATCCATGGCTTGGAGTTTTAGCCAAGAAAAAAAAATATAAAAGAAAAGTAAAAAAAAGATAGAAAAAGATGGAAAAAGTAAAAAAGACAAATAAATAGCCAATGAGCTATAACGTTATGAAGTCGAAGGAAGAGGAAGAAATAAAAGGTATCGATTAGCCAATGTGCTAAGTGGGGATTCATGTTGCTTCAGTTCATATGTTATTAGTGTAGTTAGAAATAAGACTTTCTAGACTTTTATGGGTATTGACTTTATATCTCAATTTTTCAACCATAAAAACTTAAGACGATGAGTTTTCTCTTGTACTTGTACTTGGTAGACTTGCATCGAATTCTTATAAAATACATGTACCTTTGGATTTAATTTTCTGTTCTTCTGGCTTGAGGGCAAGCAAAACTTAAGTGTGAGGGGATTTGATAGCGTCCAAATCTAACATGTTTTTGGGAGTGTTATCCGTACTTTTGTACATGTATATTGGTTATATCTATGATACATTTGTGCATATTTGTGCCCAATTGTGTTTGCAAGTCTTTGTGTAGCCAACTGCAGGAATGAAGTGTAAAACAACGCAAATGTGAAGATTAGTACGAGTACGAAGAATCCTAGTCAAGTTCAAGACCCGTCTACAAGTTACAAGCCTTTGAAGATCAATTTTGGGTGCAATAACCACTACTTCCAAGGAGCATACAAGTCACTCAGCATGAAGATGCCACCAGCACCATCAAGTTACCACTTGTAAAAATCATCAAAGATGCCACCAACATTTGTGTAGGCAGAAACTGTGTCTAAGTTTATGTAAGCTCATAAGAAGCTTCTAGAATCTATTTGGCTCCATGAACTTGTCTTTGGCTCCAAGTATTTGTCTTTGGCTACAAACCATGCATTCACTCCATGCCATCAACTTTGCCTATAAATAAGACCCTTGGGGTCATGTAATCATATATCTTTTCACAACTTAATTATCTCTTCAAATCATCTCATAAATAACTCTCTCAACCTTGTCCAAACCTCCATTCCCGGATTTGAGCAAGGTGGTGCAAGAAAAAAGTCACTTTTGGAGTCCGAAAAGCAAAGTTAACATCACGAAACTCTTATGGATCATTACCCTAATCATTAGAAACATATTTTCACTTTGTAAGGATCTTGATTATGACTTGTAAGACAATTATTTTAGAGTTTATTTCATCATATGTTATGAGTAGCTAAATCTCATTCTACACTTGGTAGGATGACGTTTGTGGTATGAAGTAGTGGTTGTGATTGTGATTTCTGTTTATTTCAATGTCAAGCTTTCCTTTGAACCATTAGTACTTATGTTTCATGTGACAATTGTTATCAAAACTTAATTTGTTTGTGAAGATTTCATAGGTCGAAAGGGTTATTTTCTATCAATAAGTCATAGCCGGTTTGTCTATGATTGGCTATCTTTTGTATTGATCATTTCTTAAGAAGTTTTGATTTTCAAGAAACATAATTATAAGTGTTACTAAATTCGTGAAACGACTGTGAATCGAATGTGTTGAACTTGGATTAAGTCTTGAATTGAGTGATTGAGTCTAATGTTTGTTTTCTTTAACCAAAGTCTTGACGAGGATTGAAGCTTCTGAAAACAATAGATTCGATTATCCATCTAAGTATCATAATCATATTTGTTAAACGTGCCATCACAATCATACCACTACGAATGCTCAAACTAGTCCTTACCAAGTGTTACCTTTAATCTTATTATTAATCTCATCATTTTACTTGTTACTTATTTGTCAACAATTGCTACAATCAACGATTATAGTTTTATTTTTTAATGATCATAGATTTTCCAAATCCCCGTGAACGATCTCAGTATTACCACATAAAATCTATACACAAACGAAAGGGTTATACTTGCCCGTGCGTTTTTAGTCAATCCTATAATTCGTGTTTATAAATTTAATACTTGTTCTACAAATCCATCACACGACGGACGCATCAGTTTGCCAGCTGGTACTCAGTTCTGACAAAGTATAATTCCACGATGTCGCGTTCCACTTGTTCCTTGATGAATTGATATCTAACATCGATGTGCTTGGTGCGAGAGTGCTGAACCGGATTTCAAGAGATGGCTATGGCCGACTTTGAGTTACAATACATAGGTATTTTATCAAAGTGGAAGCCATAATCTATGAGTTGAGTTCTCGTCCAAACGACTTGATCACAACACGCGGATAGAGACACATATGCTGCTTCTGCAGATGATAGCGAGGTGCATTCCTGCTTCTTTAACGACCAACTCACGAGCTTGTCTTCCCCTATAAATTGTACGCCACCAAAAGTGCTCTTTCTAGTATCAAGGCAACCTGCATGATCAGAATATGAAAAATCAATTAGATGAAAACCGGTTTCCTTCGGATACCAGAGTCCCATTTGAATAACATATGGCATGATGAATATCAGGCCTGCTGGCTGTAAGGTACATGAGAGACCCGGTCATACTGTGATATGGCGTTTGATCTACGGGCAGTGAGTACAAGTCAACGTCTAGGGATGAGGTCGACAAAGGTGTACCAACGCGAGCACATGAGGTCATACCATGCTTTTTGAAGTATCTCTTGAGTATACTTAGCTTGGTTAATAAAGATACCATGTGGGGATTGATTAATCTGGAGGCCTAAAAAGAATATTAGATCCCCCATCATTGACATTTCAAATCCGCTGTGCATTAGTTTTTCAAAACATTTTGAAAGTTTTGGGTTCGTAGAACCAAAAATAATGTCATCAACATAAACTTACACCAGCAGTATGTCATCCCCATATTTGTTAATAAAGAGAGTAAGATCAATAGAACCTTTGTAGAATCCTTTGGAAACCAAGAAGTTTGATAGTTCTTCGTACCACGCCCTTGGAGCTTGTTTAAGTCCATATACAGGCTCTTGAGACGGTAGACTTTTTTAGGATGATGAGGATCTTCGAATCCTTCCGGTTGATTCACATACACTTCTTCTTTCAAATGACTGTTGAGGAAAGAAGTTTTATTGTCCATCAGATAAACCGTGAAGCCCGTATGTGCAGCATAAGCCAGAAATATCATGACTGCTTCCAAACGAGCGACTAGAGCGAATGATTCATCGTAATCTATTCCTTCTTGTTGACGGTATCCCTTAACCACAAGACGCGATTTGTTTTTGATGATTGTTTGTTCTTCATCCAATTTGTTTTTCTAGATCCATTTGAAATCGAGAACTGATGTTCCATATGGTCTGTCGACAAGTTCCCATACTCCAAGTCTTTCAAATTGATGAAGTTCGTCTTGCATTGATTCAATCCACGCATGATCAGTCATGGCTTGTTGGATGTTTGTAGGTATAGTGAAACTCACGGTGAGTGCATACATACATAGATCGCCATCGGTTTCGAGTTGTCTGCGTGTTCGAATCAGTTGTGAAGGATTCCAATCAATGGATGATCACGAGTCCATTGGTGAGTCGATGGATATCTTTGATAAAATGTGTGCATGTTTGACGGATCAACATGTTGAGTAGAAGACTCTCCGACTTCGCGTACCGGTATACCGAATGGGTTGATAAGTTCTTCTTCATCAGACTGTGCATCGACTGCTTGATTGTTGTTTCCTCCTTCAGCATTACCGGTTGGTGATGTTGGTTGTATGACGGTTTCTTGAGTTTGTTGAGTATCCAATGGAATTGTCTCTTGAGCAACGGTTGCTGAAGTAGATGCAGTGTGTCTTGTTGACTTTGTTCGGGTGCATCAGTAGTACTGACAATGGAAGGCTTTGACACAACTTGATTGTTTCGATAGTAATATTCATCAAACATTGGATCATATAACTCAACCAACTCATTCATTTGTGTCGTATCGGTCGAGTCTGCAGTAGGAGTACTTTCTTGACGTTCTTGCACGGGACGTACACGGTCGTGTGTAGGTGCCATAGTTGGACATTGAGGTGCGGGACTTGAGCTGTTGTGATCAAGTACCATTTGTGGCAATTCGTCAAAGTTCACATGAATTATTTCGACAATAATCCTTGTTCTCTTGTAATAGACCCGATATCCTTTCAACAAAGTAGCATACCTAAAAAAAACATGCATTACCTTTTTCTTTCCTCTTGTCGAGATTCTTACCATCTTTAAGAATGTAGCATAAAGATCCAAATACGTGAAAGAATTTAACAGTAGGTTTCCTGCCATTTATGATGTGGTAAGGTGTCTTTTCATGCATAGGGATTACGAGAGAACGATTCTGAGTATAACAGGCAGTTGCAATTGCTTCAGCCCAGAAGAATAGTGGTAATTTTGATGCAGAAAGCATTGTTCGAGCTGCCTCAACCAAAGTACGGTTCCGTCTTTCCACAACGTCGTTTTATTCAGGAGTTCGAGCAATAGACGTTTGATGTTCGATGCCTTCTTCTTGAAAGTAAGATTGCAAAGTCTTGTTCAAAAATTCAGTACCCCTATCCGTTCTTACCGTTAAGATTTGAGCTTGAAGATTGCGTTGTGTCATCTTGAGAAAGTTTTTGAGAACCTCTAGTGTTTCATTGATTGTAGGTATGTTTCCACTTGTTTAGGAAAACAAAGCGTAAAAGCGGTAAGTATTAAACAAATGATTAAAGAAAATCAAATGCTAATGACCCAAAGCTAAAAGTTTGTTTCCCAAGGAGGTTGATTGTGTGTGAACAACTTGAATGATTTTGGATTAATATTTGAAGAAAGAAAGGGTGAGAGAAGAAAATGACGGATACGTGAAAATTACACTAAGACGTACAAAATATAAAACCGTGAAGAGTGACAAAATAAAAATTAACTTTAAAAATTCTCAAAAAACTACCAAAAATCCTTAAAAAGAAACTAAGGGTTTACAAATGATTAAAACTTTTTTAAACCTTTTATTTAATTAATATTTAATTTTTTAATGCTAATTAAAGCCCTAAAAAACAAATAAATTAAACAAAAGCCCAAATAAAAAAATTTTAATTTGTAAACCTCAAAAATGACTTAATAAAACTAAATAGTATTTTTCCAAATTTTTAAACCTATTAAATCTATTAAAGATAATTAAAAATAAAATTAAATATTAAAAATTCAAAAATTATTATAAATTCTAAAAATTTGCAAACTAGTTTATTCTAACCTATTTAAACAGAAAATGAAGGTGAAATTACCAAAATACCCCTATTGGGCCTCAAAATGGGCCAAAACTCAAAACAGTCTACTTAAATGGGCTTTTTGGCCCAATAAGAATCAAAGTAAACCAAATAAGCCCAAAATCACCAGTCTAGCTTAAAATTCAATTTTAAACAAAAAACACTAAAGGCCCAAAAGCTGAAAGTGAGCTTATCACAGCTTAAATGTCACACAACTTATTCTTAATAGGCCAATAAGCCCAATAAGCCATAAGCTGATGCCATAAGCTCTAATTCAATACACATTCTTCTTTTTTGATTATAAAGCTGTTTGTAAATTTTTTTTTGAAAAAGTTCAACAAATAAGCCAGAAATAAGCAAAGTACTTTTTCACTAAAAGACAAAATAGTCAGGTTTTAGTTCTAGAGGGTTTCAAAAGCTGATTCTTTTTGCAAAAGCTGAAAAATAAGCAAACTATGAAGATTCAACAAAGACAATTCCAAAAAGCTAAGTAGAATAAGCTGTAGAAGCAAATAAGCTGGCTGAAAAAGCCAAATAAGCTAGTTTTCTAACAAAACCTAAACCAAATAAGCTGAAACCTTCCAAGAATGATATTAAGCTGAGAAAAATGACACCTATTAAAAAAAAATTTGTTGCATGTACCAATAAGCAGAACTAAAAAATAAGCCAAATTGAGCTTATTTGACCAAAAGTCAAAGTGATCCAAATGTTACCAAACTTCCAGGACTTGTTTATGAGCTTGTTTTGAGCAATTTTTGTGAAGGAATCAAGGATGAATCCTTTGAATCAAGCAGGCCAGTTAGCCTACTTGATTTCAGTTTTGGTACAAAATTGGCCAATAAGCCAGTTGGCTTATAAGCACTCAAATAAGCAAACCAAGTAACAAAACAGGTACACAAGCAACCAAATAACAAGTAACAAGCAATAAGATAGTAGGACAATCACTAGATAATCAAGTGCAAAGCAAAATAGGAGTGGTCACTTTGTTGATGCAAATGACCGCTTCAGCCAACTTCTATAAGCTATAACTTCTTCAACAAGCCACCAAAGTTAAAAATCAAATATTGTACAGATAACACACCACAAAAACTCTTTCCAAACCAAAAATCAGCTTCTCAATCCAACAAATGAAGATTTGAGAGTTGCTGATATGTTTGACCAATTTCAAACCACTTAGACTGATTTTTCCAAAAACTTGCAAATCCCTTTCCAAACTTTGTGAGACTTAACCAATGACAAAAAAAGCTTCCAAATGACTTGTTCAGAGAATATCAGCCCTAAGAACCAAGGGCACAAGGCCACAAGGCCTTTTTATCCTAAAATCCCAAACTACCTTGTTTTAGTACTTTTTGAAAGAAACTTTTTATTTTCACAAATAACCTACTGATTTTATGCTTCAAATAACTCAAAAGGTGACAACTAACAGGTTTAAACACTAAAACTTATAACACAAACACAAGAACTCAGAATCACATAGCAAATAACATAGCAGATTTCAAAACAAAATTTAAAGAGAGAAAAGTGAAACAGAGTGAACCTCTTCCCCACAACTTCCTAGGGGAAGTCAGCAAAGCTCCCTAGAGTGTAGATCAACAACTAGATCACACCTAGGGTACTTGAACAAGAAATGGATGTGCAGCCTTGGCTGATGGTTCAACAGCTGAACCACAAGGCTGAGATCTTCAACACAAGCAACAAACAATCCAACCAAAGGTTGATAAACCTTCACAAGCTTGGGGTTAACAAGATTGCAAGAGCTTATAGCATTTGGTTGGGGTTAGAACACGTAAAATAGCAAATCAAAACCTTATATTTTCAAAACTTTCAAACTTGAAAACCTTTTCAAAACCAAATGTTCTTCAATCCAATGATCAAAACACTTTCAAAACACAAAATGGAACTCAGAATTTGCCTCTCCTTAACAACTTCAAACAACAAAAAGGAATTACACTTTCAAATTTAGAAAATACCAACTTTTATTAATTTTAAAGAAAATTACAAGAGAGAATGCAAAAACTTGAACAAGGGATCATCACAGGTTGATGTCTCCATATATAGGCCTTAGAAGGCTGAGTTTACAATGTAAAAAACTAGAAACCCTAGCTATAAAATCTTAGAAATGCCCTTGAAGCCTTCTAGACGTTTTTGGTGTTGTGAGTTGTCCCTTTTGATCTTGAGTGTTCATTTATCCTAAGGGATCAAGTATGAAGCTTTGGCCATTGGATTTGAAACATGGGATGGCTTGGAGAGGAAGTTGCACTTTCATTGGTGGACGAGGTTGATGGTAGGGGCTACTTGTTGATGGGATGTATGATGTGAGGCGTGTGATGGGTTTATGTGAGGGTGAATCACACGTGGGAAGTGACAATTGGGTTTTACCCTTTGGTTTAAGTGGGGTAAAATCTGGGGGTGAAGAAGGGTGAACAATGGTAAGTTTGATCCGAAAAAGAGGGGTGTTGGGTGTTTGGGGCGTATTTGTGGGATTTAAATGTTTCAGTATACACCTTTGGTCCTTGTTCTTTGGCAGAGTTTGTATAAGAAGTATTTTTAGCCTATAAACCCGAATCCTTTGTTAAATAACTTTCATTCTTAATACTTTGGCCACAAAAAGTTTCTAAAAGGGATTTAGGGCTTATTTATCTTTGCCATAATTAAAATACTAGTCCTTTTGTAATTTTAAACATTTAATAAGGACTAGATGTGTAATATTCTTGAAATTCAATGTCTTTTTTGTAAGTTTGACTTTGAGGAGGACCCTTGTTGACAAATCTTCATTTTTGAGGGACTAATCTTGCCAATTTTTCAAAGTTGAGGGACCTTTTTGTAATTTTGACAAACTTAAGGTACCAACCTTGTAAATATGAATATACAAGGGTATTAAGTATCATTTTTTCATTGATGAGGGATCATTCTTGAACATCTTCAATACTTCAAGGTCTTTTCTTGGGAAAATCATAACTAGGGCCTGGTTCATTGTGCGGCTTCGTTTCTCGTGTTCGTTTTTCCTTGTTTCTTCTGATCTTTTGTCGTTTTCACGATATCCAGACCTAAAATACACAAGTAACAAACACAAGCATAATATATGGTATATTTATGACATTTTATACATTTAAAACCCGAAAAGAACGATGAGATCATGTATAAATGCCATCTCATCACTCCCCCATACTAAACCATTGTCGTGCCCTCACGTAATGCTAGAATAAAGTATCTAAGCATCTCCAAATTTCACTTTTATGATCCTTTATTTAAAAGTTAACTTTTTATACTACTACTACGATGTGTAAAAGACATTATGTATGATTTTCATCACGAATGTGACTTTTAGGGTTAATGAATAGAAACAAGTAAATGTCTCATAGAGTAAAGTTCGTCATCCTTGATATACATTCCATGCTAAGTGCAAAAACGAGATCATTGTTGGTACAAGTCACAATGCTAACACTACTCATACGTTCAAATTGTGTAATACTTTTTCTTCCCGTAATCCTAGTTATTATGAAAAAAAGGTATCTAGAATTTTGTAACTATTTGTCATGGATCACAAGTGATTCATATTGACTTATTTGAGTATTTATTAGTCCGAAAATAAAGGAGCACGATTTAATCGATAGTTAGCTAAAGGACAACATCTTTTAAAACGACTTCTCGTAATCTCCTTAAGTTCATATCTTGACATAACTTGTTTCATGATTTGAGACCTTTCTCGGACCGATATTTGGCATGTACTTCATTCTTCAAATCTTGGAAGACGCTCTTGAAATTATGGTCTTCTCTTCATATTTGTAATTTCTTCACTTGACGTTTTTGAGAGATTCTTCATATTTGGACCACGACTTCATCATTTTTCTTCAATCCTAATTTTGGATTTGGATATACAACGATCCGCCTCCTTTTCGGACTTGGATATATTTATCTCATACCTTGTTAGGGTCTTTTTGGATAGACTTTCTCCATGATCTTTAGGGGAGTAAATTGCTTTTCGTCGTGTGTCTTGATCCTTCATATTTTGGAATAATGATTCTTCACATCATCTTGGGTCTTTAGCAACAAAATAGAGTCCTCATGCCTTGTTAGGGCCTTTTTGGAACTTCGCCAATCTTCGCGTCCAGCTTCAATAAGTTATGTCTTGGCTATGAACTCTATTCAACCACGAGCAACTTTTAAACGATCTTGGGCTAGAAGCTAAGTAACCTTTCAAATCGTACAACCTTACTTATTGCAATTAATTTATTCCTAATGCATTGATCTTATGGGAGAAAAAGCCACAATTAAAACATATGAGTTTTTGAAAGAACATTTTCATGTTCTACATTTAGCATGATCACCTGTCTAACTCTATCACTTCTCGTTCTTCACTATTTAAAGACCTCTAAACAAAGAGACTCGTTAATACTTAGCCATGCAAGTCAAAATTAAGCCAAATATAATAGCTTCATTAAGACTATATTAAATTAAAGTTTTGGGTTTTCAAGTCACCTGTAGGATCTTGCACATTCTTAGACCTTTTCAAGTTTAGAGAATGCATTTTTAAGTTCCCTTGATAAGTGACTTTCTAGGATCAATTATAGGAACTTGCGAAGAGGTCTAGTTCTTAACCCGTATGAGCTAAGACTTTCACGTTTTAAAGTTCCCTATATAAAAGTCTAGCAGAACTAACTCTTATTCTACCCATCGGAATGTAAAGGGCTCCAAAAGCCCATCAAGTCAAAAATTAACTCTTATTCTACCCATCGGAAAATATAAAATCGTGTCTTAAAACACTTATGAAAACTAAGAAAATTTTTTAAAATTGGGCCATTTTTAGCCTTATTTGCAACAAAACAAAATGAAACAATGAAAATCGAAAAGTGTGAGGGCGTAGCAAGGCAAGTATCTATTCACCCCCATACTAAAAGTAAACATTGTCCTCAATGTTTCGAGTCTAAAGGTGGAGCACCCCTATACTAGATAGGAAGAGTCGAATGCATAAGATCTAGCATGGGAAGGGTGATCAACAATATATCTAAATCCGTTTATGGATTATGCTAAAATATAATTGTTAGAACAATAAAGGATATGTCATGGATTCATGAAAAACTTCTTCAAGCAAACGATCGAGGCTCACGTAAACGAACACGAGAGTCTTAAATCGTGGTGATGATGATGATCAAGATAACACATTCACAAACAACCACGAGACAACAAGTTGGAAGGGCATAAATCCCCTCACATTAACTACATTAGAAAGCATTAATATGAACATGGATAAGCATGGGAACTCTCCTACGAAGCACCTCGTTTTTAATTACTGAGTCTGTTAATGCAAAGCAATGCCTAAAAAAATTGTTAGTATTAATTAATCTTTCTTAGTTTTGATCACGACAAATTACAAAGACATTTATTATCAAACACAATTATAAAATGAATTATCTAAAAAACACTATCATCAAGGTAATAATCATTACACTAACATATCTTAATCATGCTTAGTGATCATAAAAGTGATTAGCCTTAAAACTCACTTTTGTCAAATGTAACAAAAGATTTTTAATAAACTTTATTTTTAAGAAAATGTTTTATTAAAAGGAAAATGTAAATTTGAATATGGCATATTCCAAATGCCATAAGAATATCCTTTGAAGGTTTAAACAGCCTCAGATATTTCAAATTCACTAAAATAAAAAAAGGAGCAGAGTCTAGTACCCGCGGTTCCTTAAGTGCCTACGCGGTTTCTTATTGATAAGGAACTGCCTGGGTAGATAAAGAACCGCCCCTAGATAGCCGTTGGCATTTGTCTTCTATAAATAGTGGATCAAATCTGCATTCTCATTAACCCTTTTTGGACATCTCTTTTAGCCTTCTTTCTCCTATCTAATCCTAGTCATTTGTAAATGATCACTTAATGTGTTAAGTATGTTTACTCATGATTATCCTCTTGATCTCCTTCTTTACCTTGTCCAAAGAGAAGATCACTCACATACTTGTGATGTGATTAAAGATGAAGCATTGATGAAGATCACCTCCTCCTAAAGATCTAGTCATGTTGAAAATAAGCCTTTTAAATTACTAATATTGCATCTTATTTAGATTAGTAGTATTAATGCATTTTAGATCTACTATTGAAATGTATCTACTAGTTTGCATCTTGTTATGTGTAGGTACTCATGAAGATAAATCATTCTATTGATTGTGGATTGAGTTACTTACATTTGTATAAGACTCATGTTCTTTGATTTCCAACATCATTGAATGATGATATCAAGATGGGTAGGAGTGATACTAGTCTTTGAAGACTTTGTAGTCACTATTAGTCATAGTTGAGCTTTGCATTGGTTCCTTGAAAGCTCGGAATGCATTTTGTGGCCAAGGTACGCTTTCGTTCTTCCAAACGCCCTATTGATCATTCTTTTGATCATTAATTGACTATATGCTTGTTACTTGACATTTATTTGTGGTTTGTGATTCTTTCCTTTTTTCCTCTCAAACCTTCGTTGCTTGGATGGTTGACTTACTATGGAGATGTAGGGTGAGTTAGTAGAAGCTTAAAGTATCAAGCATGATTTCCATGGTTTGTACCCTTACGGTTAGTAGGCCCTATATCATGTGTAACTTGTGCAATTAAGCTTATCGCTAGGATGAGTAGTGAATCCCTTGAGATACCAAACTACTTCATTAAGTTGTAGGTGGATTTTACACATTTGGAATTGAAATATTCCAAGGATAATGTTATTGTTAATTCTAGCAATAGTTATCCGATCATGTGGGAGAGAAAGTGAATCTATTCTTTGCTCATGTTTTGAAACAGAATAATTCTACTCTTGAAAATGATCTTATTCTATGCATCAAAATTGCTTGGTATAATTCATTACCAAAGTCGTTTAGACTTTCGCCGAAAAGGCACGTCTTAAACCACTATATATGACACAAGCTCTTCGCCTCCTCAATTTGAAGAATGTCATTTGTCTCTTGAGCAATGTTCTTGGTCTTGATTCACTTCCCTTGACACCTCTCCCCTTTGTTTCTTTGCTACGAGTATTCGTTTGTTCGTTTAGGTCTTTTCCTATCTCGATTCAACTTGTAATCCTTCAACAAGGCATTATTATGACACAAGCTCTTAAACCACTATATATGACACAAGCTCTTCGCCTCCTAAATTTGAAGAATGTCATTTGTCTCTTGAGCAATGTTCTTGGTCTTGATTCACTTCCTTTGACTCCTCTCCCCTTTGCTTCTTTGCTACGAGTAGTCGTTTGTTCGTTTAGGTCTTTTCCTATCTCGATTCAACTTGTAATACTTCAACAAGGCATTATTACCTTGTGTTGTGGTGGTCCAATGATATCCTAAAAGGTTTAACATATATTTTTAAGTAATTTAAAAATTTTGTTTTTCAAAAATTCTTTGTTTTTCTTTGATAAAAACTGCCTAATGTAGGCGGTTCTTTATCTCTGGCGGTTCCATAAGGTGGTTCCTTATCGATAAGGAATCGCGGGCAGAAACTTTGTCAGAGCGTCAGTTTTTATAAAATATCCTTTTTCAAACAAAATCCTATCTCTCCTTCACACACACAGTGACGAAAACACCCAGTTTTTCCACCATTTTTGTTCTTCCAAAACATTCAATTACTCAAGATTAGTTGATTTCGATTTGTGGGTTTCACTCATCCATCATCCAGATCAATTAATTGTAAGTTATTTCTTTCAATTTCATCTAATTTGTTCTAGGGTTCATACATTCATAATTGGGGCTTTTTAAAATTGACATTGAATTAGAACCTTACTAGGAATAAGAGTTGACATAGTATTGTTACTATGATTCCTTAGGTTCATATTCATTGAGATTTCAATAAAACCCATTTGTAGAACAAATCTAAATTTTTACTAAATAATTTGGTTGATTGATGGAATTGATATGAACCCATGAACAAGTTGGTAATGGCATTGTTAAATGCTTACCTAAAAACCTTGTTTTGAAAAACCAATGTTCAAGTTCATTATTGATCTTACATGGTCAATGTGTCATTGTTGATGATGAACTTGGTACATTGTTAATATGAGAATGATAAAGATTAAACCTTGGTTTGTCAAGAGGTTGATAAAACACATTCTCACTTTCTTTGATTTTTAGTTTATATGTAACATATGAGTAATTGGAGAAATATGTTTATATGTTATTTTTAGGTACTATCATGACTTCAGGATATCAAAATGACCATCTACTTACCAGAAGATACATGCCTAATCCTTCTTTGACAAATCAAACTCGCTCTTTTCAAAACACCTATCATAATATTGAATCTCGTTGTTTCCATGAAAGACGTGTTGTTCCTTCTAACCTTCTTAGACTTGACTTCGTTCGATTCATGTTCAATACCATTGGCTTTGATTGTTTGCTTGATATAGATGAGCCAATCTTTACTTCTTTCCTCATGGAATTCTTTAATTCGTTCAAGCTAATGTGCATCAACAATGGTCTATCTATAAGATTTTCCATCAAGGGAAAGACCTTTGTGTACACTCTTGAGGAATTTGGTGATATTCTCGGAGTTCCATACGAAGGTCAATGTAGGTTCACTAATGCTTGGGGTTTAAACCACTTAGAATCGGCCCCTATTGATGTGCACTATGTGATCGAGATTCCTTCAGCTTCGGCCATCTCTCGTGCCCTTGCTACACCTTGTGAACATCTTATTCTTGGTAAGTTTGAAGGAGAATTTCGTGCTCTCACTCCTTGGGAATTACTAACTAGCGATCTTAGTGATTTTATGGTCCCTTGGGCCGAAATCATTAGGGAAACTGTAATGTGTTTGGCTGGTGATGGCAACCATGTGCATGCTTGTCTTGCACATATGTTGTATTGTGTTGCTACCACTACTCCATACAACCTTGCATTTTTCATAGTTAGAAGGATAAGATTTGTTCTCAATGGATCTCGTTCTACTCTTCCTTATGCCATGATTATCTCACGGCTTCTTAAGAGTGTTCTTCTTGACTATCCTCTTATAAATCCTTCATCTTTTCACTCCGTGGTTCGAGTCATGCTTCCTATTAAAGGGAATGTCTCTTCAGTTCCCACGCATGATTCAAATGAAGATGAAAATGTCTCTCAAGATAATTCTCTCATTTCTCCTTATGACTTGTCATCATCTATCTCTTAATTGTCTTCACTAGACATTGATTCAGACAATCAGTATTGTCTCAATCTTCATCTTCAAGATTGAATCAGAGGTGAATCAAGGCAAGGAGGAAATGCTCATAGATGAATGACATATACCACTCTGTGTGACTAACATGTGTGTAAGCATGAATGGATTGTTGATCTTCATCTCCTTTATCTTTACTCTTAGGATGTTGTGTATTCTTTTACTAACAATTTGTGTTTGGATTATCTAGTATTCTATCCTATTTATCCATGGTATCGATATTTTGATTTGCATGGTTTTGTGCATCTTGTGTGTTAGATAGCCTCCTAGTTTTTGATTACAAGTTCACTTTGGCTTGATAAACCTTGGTATAAAATCTGGGCTAGCAAAAGTTTGAGGAAGTGCTATTTTTGAACACCTCTAGTCGCGGTTCCATATCAAACTCGCGGATCCTTAGCGATAAGGAACCGCGGACCTACGTAAGGAACCGCCTAGTAATGTTTCAACAAAATCTTTGCTTTACACTGTTTTCTTTAATCTTTGTAAAGCTTTGATAAAACTTTTGCAAAAACCTGCACTTTCCTAAACTAGGCTACCTAATTTCATTGTTCACATAAAATGATTTTAACCTATTACTAGTTTGGATCATCCCCTTCTCTTCTTAAAACCTCTCTTGTTGATTTTGTTCTTCATCCCTTCAACTCTTCTCTAAACCTTAACACAACCATGGTGTCCACTAGAACATCCACTTCCTCCAAAACTTCCTCCTCCAAAAGAAGCCTCAAAATTAAGATTAAGATACCTAATATTCGTTCTTCATCTTTTCACACTCCCAAATATTAGATCTCTCCCATTCTCATTTCTTCTTCACCTTCACCACCCCTTGCTCCATGCACGACAAACTCAACCCATGGTACTAACAATTCACATGGTTCTACCTCTTCTTCATTCCAATCAAGAATGAATGAGCTTTCTTCACCTTTCACCCCTAGTCCTCATTTGGATGGGATTTCTCTACCAGAACCTCTACAAAGTATCCCCCTTTCTACTTGAGCCTTTGGTTACCTCTCCTTTCACTCCAACAAATTCTCCCATCTCACCCTTGGACACTATGCCTCCACCACCTCCTCTACCCTCAAACAATAATGCTCCTATTTTGGGCATTCCTATTCCCTACTTCATGGGTGATCCTTACTTCTTTGGGTTCCTAGAAGCTCATGGTGCAAATTGCCCATGTTGTCTCTATAATAACTACATCGTTCAAAACCTAAGGATGGAGATGTTTGGTCTTCATAGAAGGTTGCATGATTTCTTGCTTGCCTTGTTCTCCATGCCTCCTCCTAGGAGACGAAAAGAGAGCAAAAATTGATGTAGTGTTTTTATCACTCTTTAGGAAAAGAGAGCAAAATAGGGAAAGTATTAAGTGTCGGTTTAGGAAAACCAAGTACTAATGACCAATGAAGTTCAAGTTCGTTTCCCAAGGAGGCAAGTGTCTTGTGTTGAGAGATGCTTAATAGTTAGTGATTATAATTTATGAAGAATTGAAAAAAAGAAAAGATATTAGAAGAGAATGACGGTTACAATTATGGATTAAACTAAGACGAATAGTCGTACACGTAAAACCATAAAAAGTGACATAATTAAAAATTTACCCTAAAAATTCCTAGAAAATTGCAATAAATCCTAAAAATTGTAATTAGAGTTTACAAGAAATCAAAAATCACTCAAACCTTTTATTTAATTAAATAATAATTTTTTAATGCTAATTAAAGCCCAAAAAATCAATTTAATTAACAAAAAACCAAAAATGAGATTTTTTTTACTTGTAAACCTCTAAAATGACTTACTAAATTTATGACTATTTTTGAAAATTTTAAATTAATAAAAACTATTTAAAAACAATTAAAAACTATTAAAACTTAAAATAATTCTAAAAATTAATCTAATGACAATAAAAATATTCTAAAAATTCTAAAATTCCTAACTTAATGTATTTAACCTAAGAAAAATGAAAAACTTTGAAAAATATAAATTTTAATTTTTAATAATAAAATAATAATAAAATATTAATAAAAATCCAAAATTTATAAAAAATTCTAAAAGGTTGCAAACTAGTTTATTTTAACCTAATAAACACAGAAATGAAGTTGAAATTTCAAAAATACCCCTATTGGGCCTAGAAATGGGCTAAAAGTCCAAACAGTCCCTTAATGGGCTCAAATAGGCCCAATAAGAAAAATATTGTCTAAATAAGCCCAAAAGCTCCTATCTGACTTAAATTTTAATTTTAAGAACAAAACTCTGAAGGCCCAAAAGCTGAAAATGTGTTTAAGTTAGCTTATTTCAAATCAGCTTATTCTTAATGGGCTTTTTGGCCCATTAAGCTATAAGCTGATGCCATAAGCTCAAATTTGACACACAAGCTTCTTTTGAGTTACTTAAGAGATCTGTAAAAAGAAAATTGGAAAAAGCACAAGAAATAAGCCTGAAATAAGGCAAGACTCTCTTCACAAAAAGACAAAATAATAGTTTTTGAGTTCTAGACCACCTCAAGTGCTGATTCAACTTTCAAAAGCTTTTAAATGACTTAACTAAGAAAATTAATCAAAAAATTTTCGAATAAGCACAAGCAATAAGCCAGAATAAACAAATAAGCACTTGTTTAAAAGTCAACTTAATGAGTTTCTAGTAAAAAGTCATAGTCAAAGTCTAATAAGCTCCAGATCAAATAGATGGGCCAAATGAGGAAGATCTATCACAAAAATCAGTTGTTGCAAGTCTGGATAAGCCAAACTGGGTTATGAATAAGCTGAATGGTAATTTGCACTAGTAGGGGCTAGTTTTGGATGTTGAGCAGTGGAAACTTTCCCACTGCTTGACGTAATTGACTTTTTGTCTTTAGTGACTTTTTTGTGGATTCAAGTTACAAACAAGGCACCCTTGTGATCAGTGAATCACAAGGAGCCAAGAACAACAAAAATATCACACTTCCAATCAGCCAATCAGTGCAGTTAATTCAATTTATCACCAGATAAGCACCAGATATGAACAATAAGCAGATTTCACTCAATAAGCAGTTCTAGCAAAAATCACCCAGCCAAACTTCACCAAATGCATACACAAGCTATAATAAATTCAGATGAACAAATTCTAACAGGTTTCATGCATTGATTCAAAGTCTAGATCAAGATTCAAGCACCAAAAAGTTACTGATGAACACTAAACAAGCAGTTATGAACACTTGCTGATATACTTGACCACAAGGCCAGATTCAAACACTTAAATCTCTTAATCAGGTTATACAAACTATGTTTAATCACTTGTTACCCCTAATCATGCATACAAACTAAGTGTTACTAAGTTCTTAGGTCAAAACAAGCAGATTTCAAGTTTTTATAGCACAATCTTAGATTTGATGTTTAAAAGCCAACAACTTGCAGATTTTAGCACTCAACCAAGTGAATAGCAGATACAAACTCAAACAAACCACTTCCTATAACATAATAGCAAGTTATGATCTTAAACAGGTTAACCCAAACACCCTTTTATATTTTCAAATCAAGATTTTCAAATCAAAAGTTGGATTTAGGTTAGCACATGCATACATAAGCATCAAAACATCAAACATAAACAGAAACAACACGATTTGGAGCCCAAGAACAACACATACACAAGCAGAACTCAAATGTCACAAATATCCAAATTTTTGACAGATTTTGAGATTAGGGGTTCAAACCTCATGGATGTACATCCACACCCACGTATGTTTGAGTTGATGTACTAGCAAGAATAAGCACAAGCTTCCAATATCAAGCTGCTAACATGGAACAAAGTTAGAAGCAAAAATAACAAACAGAAAGGTGACAAATCCTTGATTAATGCAACCCTTGTACCCCACACATGATTATCCCCAAGTTATATGCCTCACAACACCTTGATATCACAATATCCGGATGCTATGATCCACTTATAGCCCAAGAATTCCAAGGTGTACCAAGGAACTTAGCAAAATATCAAGTTTTTAGGACTTTGAGCAATTTCTTGCACAAAGCATAAGGAAAACATTTTGAGATTCAGTTTTAGCAAACATGTAACATAAACAAACAGAATAAGAGATTCGCACTTGACTTTTCTTCACAAATTCAAACACTTTTCATTAAACAATGAACAATGATTTACAGAAATGTGAACTAGGAAAAATCCAAGAGCAAGGATCAAAGTGAAACCCTAATGCCTTTATATAGGCTACAAGTGAACTACTAAGACATAAAAACGTAACCCTAATGCTTGGTGAAGTCCCTGAAATGCCCTTGAGAGTTTTGGCATTTTGCTTGATCATGTGACTGATTTTGGCTGTTTGTATGAGTTGGCAAGGTGAAATAATGGTCAATGGCTTACAATGAAGCTTAGGATTGAAGCTGAATGTGGGTGGTAGATTCTCTGGCAAAATTTGGCATTTTCTTCAAAAACCGTGTATGAGGGTTATTCATGTGACCAAGGTGATGATGTGGCATGAGTTTTCAAAGTTGGGATGTGTTTATAGGACCCTTAATCACTAATCTGGAAGAGATTAGTGTTTAATTCTTAGTAACAAATGCCCAAACTTGTGAAGAACATGAAGAACAACTATTTTGATCTTTGTTTTAGGTTTAAAAGATGTTTAGCTCGTGTTTATATTATTAATTAACATTTGAAAAGTTAATTAATAATAAACGGTCAGTGGATGGTGAGGTGGAGGCAGGATGGATTGTGATTGGTTGGAATGGGATAGGTGGGCACGTGGCAGATGGTGGTTGGTCTAGGTAACTATGGCTGTCTGCCCATTTCAGTCCTTCACTTTCTTTCTTTCTTTCACTTGAAGTTTAATTTGTTAGCAAAGTTCTATTTTTCACACTTTTGCCCTAAATACTTTTCCAGAGTATTTTCAGGGGTATTTCTTGCCATTTGTTGATTCTTGAAGGGTTATTTTGGCATTTTCTTCAAAGGTAATGGTCTTGACTTGTATGGTTGACTTTTTGGAGGACTAATATTGGCAAGTCATGATTTATGAGGGAACATTTTTGCCAATTCTTCAAAGTGGAGGGCCCTTTTTGTAAATTGGACAAACTTTAAGGACCAAACTTTTAATTATGAATATACAAGGGGTTAAAGTGTCAATTCTTCAATATTGGAGGACCCTTCTTGCATAATCTTCATATCTTCAAGGGTTTTTCTTGGAAAATCTTCATTAGGGCTTGGTTCATTGTGCGGCATCGTTTCCCGTGTTCGTTTTTGCATGTTTCTTGTGATCTTTTGTCATTTTCTCAATATCCGTACCTAAAATACACAAGTAATAAACACAAGCATATATTTGGCCTTTTTGGACGATGAGACTATGTATAAAAGCAGTCTCATCACTCCCCCATACTAAACAATTGTCGTGCCCTCACGCAATGCTAGAATAAAGTATCGTAGCAACTCCAAAATTCATTTTTATTCATTTTATTGAATGATAAACTAGCTACACCACTACTATTACTTCTACTTGCGTTTTAGACCTAATGTATGATTTTCATCGCAAAATGGGACGTTTAGGTTCATAGAATAAGAACACGTGAATGCTTTGTTAGAAATAATTTCATCGTCCTCGATTTTCACCACAATTCCATGCTAAGAGTGCAACGCGATCTTTGTCATTATAAGTTAGTAATGCTAACACTACTCATATGCCCTAATCACGTACTTATCCTCCCATTTTCCTAAGTTGTATCTCTTATATTTTATTTTGTCTTGAATGTTTCACGAGGATACATTGTTTGACTTATGCGATGATAGAGATTTAGATCTAAAAATAGAGTCCTAACGGTGTAACCAAGACCATCGAATTAATAACCCCTCCTAATAGACAATGATGTCAAAAAATTAAGTCAACAAGAAGGATCGATAGACACGGTTTTATAACGGTTTTGAACATGAGACTTATTACCAAGACTTTTATACGCCCCCTAACGGAAAGGCCTTATTATCATAGGTTTACCTCCATCTTTTATTCAACTTCGCCATGCAGCTTTTATTATGACTTCGGTCTTGCCTTGTGATAGGTGTGAAAACACCCATCCTTTTACCACTTAATTATAATAAAAACCAAGCCAAAACGTGTATTTTATGTCGTAATGTCGGAATTATGCGTGGTTTGTGTTTTTGTTGTGTTTTAGGACCAAAATTTGAAAAGGGAAGAAAACACGGGCTTTCACGGGCTTTTATCAAAGAAAAAGACAAAAGACGAAGTCAAAAGATCAAGAGTGCAAAAAGAATGGAAGTCCAAGGCCAATTCTGAAGATTTATTGAAGAAAAAGTCAAAAGACGGAAGTTTAAGAAAGTCGAAGAACTCAAGTCTAATTAATGAAGAAATTATAAGACGAGTTTAATTAATCCCAAGACAAAGTCGAAAAAAGTCGAAGAATTAAGAAGACAAAAAGACGAGAAAGAAGAAAGAAAGAAAGAAAGGAGCAACACATGCTTCCCTTCTCCCTAGAAATAGAACCTATTTCACTTCATTTCATTTTGTTAGCTAATTTGCAAGTTAGTCTTTCCACCATTTTAATTACTTGCACCATTTCTATTTTCATGTCATTTTAATTTCATGTCTTAAATTTCTTGCCTTTTAATTCCAAGTAAGTTCATTTTGTTGTTGAATCTTAAATTTCCTTTAATCAAGCTTTTTATTATCCATCTTATTCTACTTTTCTTGCTTTTGATTTTGATTATTAATTCGGATTAAGCATTAATTTGTTTAATCTTTTTGCTTATTTGATTAAAAAGTTCATCTTTTTATCAATCTTTAAGTTTTTATACGACTTAAGCTTTAAGCTTATCATGCTTATTGGCTTATTTAGTATTTAGCTTATTTACCTTTTTTTTTTAGTTTTCTTAAAAAGTTTATTCTTTTTAAAGTTTGATTCATAAAGTCTGCTTTTTAAAAGTTTTCAAATTTGTGCTTATTGAGTTGGTTAAGTTTTTGTTAAGTGTCCTTTTTAGAAGTGCTTATTTGATTTTTAGCTTATTGTACTCCATCCGAATATTGTGATTTTTCCATCACAATAGGGTTTTGACATTGTGATAGCTTTTTCCGATAGCTTTATTGTGATCGCAATAACCCTAGGGGTTCTACTTTGCGATCTTAGTGTAATATCCTCTTATTCCGATCGAGGATTGTGATTGCCCCTGGCATCGTGGATTGCGATCGGGATTTAAGGTATATTGCGACGAAGTGCTGCCCAAATTTTGACTGCCACATTCAGATAGATTTTGGCACTTTAGTTATTCCAACAGTTTTGATTTTTTAGACATTCCGATAAAATTTTTGTTTGATATTCCGACAGTTTTTGTTCAACATTACGATAGCTTTTTCTTTTAAAACATTCTGATACATGTAACTGTTCTTATATTCTTATGTTTCTTTTTTTTTATTCCGATGGTTTTTTTTATCAACATTCTGACAGTTTAACAAACTTTCCGATAGAATTAAAGTTTAATGTTACATTCCGATAGAATCACCAGCATGCTTGCATGCTTATATTTTTTTCCCGCCAATTTGAGCTAGTAGGCTGCAAGGTTGAGCTAGCTGCCTGCTAGCTTGTTTATTTATTATTTTTTCGTAATTGTTTAGTTTAATCTGAAAGTTGTTCCGATTTTAATTTTGAAAGTTACGTATTTTTTGTTGAATTTTTCGTCTAATTTTAAAATTAATATTTTTTCGTAAAGTTTAAGTTTTATCTTTTATTTAGTACCCGCTTTAAGTTTTGCCTCGTTTAGCTTTAAAGTACCATTTTAGTTTTATTCTCTCCTTTTTCATTTTGTAAACTTTATTTTCGAGTCGATAGTTAATTTCTTCGTTTAGTTTTATTTTTATTAATTGTTTCGCTTTAAATTTCGTTTTATTATTTGCTTTATTATTCGTTTTAATATCGTTTTAATTTTTAGTTTTTAATATTCACCTTGTTTTACTTTTATTATTGTACTTGTCTTTAGTTTGTTTTTAAATACTTTTCGCATTTATTTTTTTAATTAGTTATAGATAATCAATTTCCCTTTTTCTTAACCAAAAACAACTGAGTCGCACTTTGAACCGGAAATCAATTCGTTAAGATACCGAGAAAACGAACTTTTTAACCTAGAAAAACCTTAATTTCAAATGGCGCCGCTGCCGGCTCTTTTCGTGAAGATTAACGGTTTTTTGTGAGACACGCGTTGGATTTTGGGATCCGTTCACTTTTGAACGTTATTTTTCTTGCCAAAAATTTTCATAAATCCAGAAAAAAAAAATCAAAAATTTCAAAAATCCTAAAAACATTTTAAAAAAACCATAAAATGCATTTCTTTTCTAAGTTTTGCAACCAAAAATATTTCTCTTTATCCTCTATTGTGTTTATATTTTTCTCTTCCCCTCTTACTTTTAATTCTTCATGGATTCGTCTTGCGTACGGTGTGGGAGACCATGGCATGGTTATCAAACATGTCAATGGTGTACTTGTGAGCGTTGCGGCTCTAATATCGACAATACACAATTTGGATTTTGTCCATTTTGAAATTCAACAAATTCGTACTTCTCCTCTTACAATAATTTCTCACCCTCTCCCGTATATGACGATCATTATCCTCAAAATGCATCGGGTTTTTATCCATACCCGTGGTGCAATATTTGTGGGGGCCCTCGCGATGCTTCTTCTTGTCAACCAATGAATATCTTTAAGCCAATTCCGTGCTATGATTCCGGTTTGTATAACTTTGAGCCCCCACATCACACCCTCAATCATCAATCCTCTCAGGGAATTAGTCTTGACCAACAACTCACTACTTTGAATGACGTTCTAGAATGCTTAGCTCAACTCCGAGCTGACTTGCATCAGGAAAGGCAACCTTTGCTTGATGGTGACCAAATCTTGAAATCCACCTACACCTTTTTGAGCCAATTTGGTCGTTTTCCCTTCTTTTCTACACCAAAATTTTTAATTAAAGCGTGGGATAGAATGAGTTTAATTGAACATACTCGGGGAGATGATCAACAAAAGTTGCTTCATGAGCCTCTTAAAGATGTGGAGGTTATCAAGGAGGAGTTAGTCGACTATATCACTCCTAACTGGAATGGTCCAGTCTATTATGATGATGATGATAAGGATGACGTCTACGATCTCAACCCATCTTCTGAAGTTACTACTCCTACTCTCGATATTCCTAATGCGTCTAAGGATAGTGATTCATCGAGTGAGATTAGTAATTTTGGTCTCGAAAAATTCTTTGATGATGAGGTTTGTGACATACCGAATTTTCTGGAGCTTACGGGCGAGGTCGCTCTTAATGATGATCTTTCTCCATGCTATAAGAATTTCACCTTTGAAATTTCTCAATCTCCTTCGGGCAATGAAAGCGATGTTGATTTATTATCTCCGACATACGAGAAGTTCACCACTGAACTTGCTCTTGTAGATGAGGTGGAAGACGTTATTCTTCGCGATAGATTGTTGAAAGTTCATCTTCTTATATCTCATATTGAAGCGTTAAATTCTCCTCCTATTAAAGAATCTTTACTTCCGTCTATTACACCCGTTGAGTATAATGACCCATTGCTGGAAGAAATCGACATTCACTCAATACCTCCGGGTATTGACGATGATGACACGGAGGGGGATATCCTTTTGATAATTTGCTACTTGAAGACATTATACCAAGTCCCCCTCCCGAGCACCTTTCATCCACTCCTTTAGACACCATTACGGAGGATGAGTGCTTTGACCCGGGAGGTGACATTGATTATTATATGATTGATAACCTTACGGCTTTGCCGCTGTCTGAGCGTCAATTGCCTTTGGGGGATGACAATTTGCTTACTTTACCCACCCCACCTCCCATGGATCATGACCTCACATACTTCTCGTATGTTGAGCGGACTTTTCTCCCATTCAAGACTTATCCTCCTGCCTCTCCTATAATGTTCTCTGGGAACGAGGGCAAGGTCTTTGATCCCGGTATTACATTCGAGGCTTCCCCATGGACCATTTAATTCGGGGACGAGTCAGGCTCATGACTCGGTTAACAAAATCAAGCGCTTCTCGGGAGGCAACCCGATTATCTATCCTTTTATTTTGTTTTTCTAATAAGTGTAGAGGGAGACCCTAGTATGTGTTTGTTGTTTTCTTTCTTATCATGTGCAGGGATTTGAGCTTTCAAAGATACATTCTTGATGACTTTTGACGACCCGTGATTCCGTGTACTCGTCTTCCCGGTTCTATCCTAAACTCTTTTGATTCTCTATTTTATATTCTTCAATATTAAAATAGGAATCACTTTAGTTGTCTCCTCCTTAGCATGATTTAAACAACGTGCACAATGTCTTAAGTGTAGGGGAGTGTACTCCCACATGCTTAAACATTGAGGACAATGTTTATATTAAGTGTAGGGGGGATTTCTATCGAAGTTAAGTGGGGTTTTCCTTGTATTTGTCCTCATTTTATCCGGAAAATTGATTTTTCGACATTTTTCAAAATTTTTGATCTATTTTGGCCTATTAGTATTTACCTTTGTTATAGTTATTTTATTTCTTTGCTAGAATAAATTTTGAATAAAGTGCTTTTAATTTTTCAAAGTCATGAATCTTTTGACTCAACCCGAGTTTACTTATCTAAGTTTACTCTAGCTAGTATCCTTAACGTGTTTAAGTCAAGTTTTGCTAGGCTTTTATATAGGGGACTTTAAAACGTGAAAGTCTTAACTCTTACGGGTTAAGAACAAGAACTTTTCGCAAGTTCCTATAATTGATCCTAGAGAGTCGTTTATCAAGGGAACTTTAAAATGCGAATTCTAAACTTGAAAAAGTCTAAGAGTTTGCAAGATCCTATAGATGACTCGAAAACCCAAAACTTTGATTTAATTGGCTAAGCATCCACGAGTCTCATTCCTTGAGATTTTAAATTGTGGAGAACAAGAGATGATAGAGTCAATTATAAGTTTGGCATTCTTTCGTGAATTTATGTGAGTTGATTATAAGCCTATTCTTCCATCGCTTGCTAATAAATTTAATTGCAATAAATAAGGTTGTACGATTTGAAAAGTTACTTAGCTTCTAGCCCAGGATCGTTTAAAAGTTGCTCGCTATTAACTAGAGTTCATACCAAGGCATAACTTATTGAAGCGGGATGCGAAGATTGGCGAGTCCAAAAAGGCCCTAACAAGGCATGAGGGCTACATTTTGTTGCTAAAGATCCCAAGTGATGTGAAGAATCATTTATCAAAAATCAATATGAAGGATCGAGACACACGACGAAAAGCAAATACTCCCCAAAAGATCATGGAGAAGTCTATCCGAAAAAACCCTAGCAAGGTATGAGGATAAATAGATGCAAGTCCTAAAAGGAGGCGGATCGTTGTATATCAAAGTCCAAAATAAAGATTGGAGAAAAATGAAGAAGTCGTGGTCCAAATATGAAGAATCTCTCAAAAACTTCAAGTGAAGAAATTCCTATTATGAAGAGAAGACCATAATTTCAAGAACGTTTCTCAAAGGTTCAAAGTACGAATTCGCTGCCAAATATCGGTCCGAGAAAGGTCTCAAATCGTGAAGCGAGTTATGCCAAGATATGAACTTTAAGAGGTCCCGAGAAGCAGTTTTAAAAGATTTTGTCCTTTAGCTAACTATTGCTTAAATCGTCCCACTTTATTTTCAGCCTTAATAACTATCGAAATAAGTTAAACAATGCATCCTCGTGATCATTTAATACAAAGTTAAAATATAAGAGATACACCTAGGAATAAGGGAGTCTAAGTAAATAATTGGCCCACATGAATTCGTGTTAGTTTTCTAACTTTTAATAACAATGATCTCGTTTTTAAGCTTGGTTTGGGAAACGTGAAACTTGAGATGATAATCATTCATGACATTTCCAAAACCCTAAGGTAAGTCTTTGATCTTTTCACTTGTTTTCTTCCTTTGAATATTTTGTAATTTTCTATCTCTTTAATAAAGGCAAAGGTGGATTGATTATGATGGAAAATGTAAAACTTGTTTTGTAACTAATGCATTGCATGAGGACATTACAATGGTCAAGTGTAGGGATTTCATAGGTGTGAAAACACCCATCCTTATACCACTTAATTATAATAAAAACCAAGCCAAAACGTATATTTTATGTCGGAAGTCGGAATTATGCGTGGTTTGTGTTTTTGTTGTGTTTTAGAACCAAAATGTGAAAAGGGAAGAAAACACGGGCTTTCACGGGCTTTTATCGAAGAAAAAGACAAAAGACGAAGTCAAAATATCAAGAGTGCAAATAGAATGGAAGTCCAAGGCCAATTCTGAAGATTTATCGAAGAAAAAGTCCAAAGACGGAAGTTTAATAAAGCCGAAGAACTCAAGTCTAACTAATGCAGAAATTATAAAACGAGTTTAATTAATCCCGAGACAAAGTCGAAAAAATTCAAAGAATTAAGAAGACGAAAAGACGAGAAAGAAGAAAGAAAGAAAGAAAGGAGCAACACCTGCTTCCCTTCTCCCTATAAATAGAACCCATTTCACTTCATTTCATTTTGTTATCTAATTTGACAAATTAGTCTTTCCACCATTTTAATTACTTGCACCATTTCTATTTTCATGTCATTTTAATTTCATGTCTTAAATTTCTTGCCTTTTAATTCCAAGTAAGTTCATTTTGTTGTTGAGTCTTTAATTTCCTTTAATCAAGCTTTTTATTGTCCATCTTATTCTACTTTTCTTGCTTTTGATTTTGATTATTAATTCAGATTAAGCATTAATTTGTTTAATCTTTTTGCTTATTTGATTAAAAAGTTCATCTTTTTATCAATCTTTATGGTTTTATACGACTTAAGCTTTAAGCTTATCATGCTTATTGGCTTATTTAGTATTTAGCTTATTTACCTTTTTTTTAGTTTTCTTAAAAAGTTTATTCTTTTTAAAGTTTGATTCATAAAGTTTGCTTATTTCGTATTTTAAAAGTTTTCAAATTTGTTCTTATTGAGCTGGTTAAGTTTTTGTTAAGTGTCCTTTTTAGAAGTGCTTATTTGATTTTTAGCTTATTGTACTCCATCCGAATATTGTGATTTTTCCATCACAATAGGGTTTTGACATTGTGATAGCTTTTTCCGATCGAGGATTGTGATTGCCCCTGGCATCGTGGATTGCGATCGGGATTTAAGGTATATTGCGACGAAGTGCTGCCCAAATTTTGACAGCCACATTCATATAGATTTTGGCACTTTAATTATTCCGACAGTTTTTACTTTTTAGACATTCCGATAAAATTTTTGTTTGATATTCTGACAGTTTTTGTTCAACATTACGATAGCTTTTTCTTTTAAAACATTCCGATACATGTAACTGTTCTTATATTCCGATGTTTCTTTTTTTTTCTTCCGATGGTTTTTTAATCAACATTCCGACAGTTTAACAAACTTTCCGATGGAATTAAAGTTTAATGTTACATTCCGATAGAATCACCAACATACTTGTATGCTTATATTGTTTTCCGCCAATTTGAGCTAGTAGGCTGCTAGCTTGAGCTAGCTGCCTGCTAGCTTGTTTATTTATTATTTTTTTCCGTAATTGTTTAGTTTAATCTGAAAGTTGTTCCGATTTTAATTTTGAAAGTTACGTATTTTTAGTTGAATTTTTCATCTAATTTTAAAATTAATATTTTTTCGTAAAGTTTAAGTTTTATCTTTTATTTAGTACCCGCTTTAGGTTTTGCCTCGTTTAGCTTTAAAGTACCATTTTAGTTTTATTCTCTCCTTTTTCATTTAGTAAACTTTATTTTCGAGTCGATAGTTAATTTCTTCGTTTAGTTTTATTTTTATTAATTGTTTCGCTTTAAATTTCGTTTTATTATTTGCTTTATTATTCGTTTTAATATCGTTTTAATTTTTAGTTTTTACTATTCACCTTGTTTTACTTTTATTATTTGTACTTGTCTTTAGTTTGTTTTTAAATACTTTTCGCATTTATTTTTTTAATTATTTATAGATAATCAACTTCCCTTTTTTTAACCAAAAACAACTGAGTCGCACTTTGAACCGGAAACCAATTTGTTAAGATACCGAGAAAACGAACTTTTTAACCTAGCAAAACCTTAATTTCACCTTGCCTTTTATTATCCTCCTCATCGGTGGTTTTATTATGGCCAAAGACGTATATCCTCACGCTAAAAGCGAATTTTGGATCTTTAAATCTTCAAAGATTAAGGCTTGATTCACTTTCAATTTTGCATAGATTTTTCGGCCTTGTGAGCTTCAAATTGTTTGCTTGATTTAGGTGAGCACTTGAAATCTTATTATTGGGTGAAGCTTTCGATTATTCGGGTTGCCAATACATCAAAACCGTGACGCTGGCAATACCTTAATGTCTTCCCAATTTAATTACATGGAAGCTACTGGAAAAGACTAGAAACCAACAATCAAGACTAAACCGCTAAGTCAATATTTTTTTAAGCAAAAAATATTTACAAGCGAGGGGAGAATAAGCAAACAACGAGAACACATGAGTTTTTGAAAGAATAAGAGTACTCTACGTTTAGCATAGTAACTTATAATTAACTCTATCATTTCTCGTCCTCATTTAAGAGACATAGCCTAATATAAAGTTAAGGAATCAAAGCTAAGTGCTCAACACGCACGGTCGAGTCAAAAATTACTCTTATTCTCGCCATCAGAAAACCTACATTCGTGTCTTCAAACACTTATAAAACATGAGAAATTTTTTTAAAATTTGGCCATTTTTAGCCTTATTTTGCAACAAAACGATAAACAAAAAGATAAACTTTGGAAAGCGTGAAGGTTTGGCAAGGCAAGTATCCAGTCACCCCCCCATACTAAAGTTAAACATTGTCCTCAATATTTCGAGTCTAGGGGTGCAAACACCCCCATCCTAGAGACTTAGTCGAATGCTTAATCTAGCATGGAAAGGGTGTAACCATTTAATTTAAAGCCGTTTATAAAGTGTGCTAAAAACCTAATGTTAGAACATCAAAGGATATATCATGGATATTGAGAAAGTCTTCAAAGCAAACACTCGTGCTCCCATAAAATGAACACGAGAGGCTCCAATCGTGAAGATAATGATCATCTAAAATCCACAATTCACAAACAACCACGGAAGAAAGGTTGGAAGGGCACAAATCCCCACACGTGACTACATTAGAAAGCGATAATATGTACGTAGGATAAGCATGGGACTCCCCCACGAGGCACCTCGTTTTTTATTACCGAGTCATGAGCTCGACACGATCCCCTCAATACTAATTATAATTGGGGAAGGTGATTTGGTCGAGGTAGTTCAAGGATGGAACTTCCTTCCAAAAGTAGTGCTTCAACCTATGTCCATTTACCTTGAAATTGGGTCCATCATTTTGAGCTAGCTCGATGGTCCCATATGGAAAAACTTCAGTCACGGTGAATGGACCGGACCAACGGGATTTCAACTTACCAGAAAAGATTTTCAATCGAGAGTTAAAAAGCAACACTTGATCCCCAATGTTAAAAACCTGGTTTTTAATTTTTGAATCATGAAACTTTTTAGTTTTTTCTTTATAAATCAATGAATTTTCATAAGCAATGTCCCTTAATTCATCTAATTCATTAAGTTGCATTTTCCGGTGTTTTCCTGCGGTCTCCATATCATCATTACAATGCTTAAGGGCCCAATAAGCTTTATGTTCAAGTTCAATTGGCAAGTGACAATTCTTCCCATACACAAGCTTATAAGGAGTGCACCCGATGGGCGTCTTATGAGCGGTCCTAAAGGCCCATAAAGCATCGTCCAACTTATCCGACCAAGATTTTTGGTTTTCCCCAATCGATCTCTCCAAGATCCTTTTCAACGCTCGGTTTGAAACCTCAACTTGCCCACTCGTTTGTAGGTGATAAGTCGTAGAAAGACGATGTGTAACCCCATATTTCCTTAGGACCCTTTCGAATTGGTCGTTACAAAAATGGGTTCCACGATCGCTTATGATCGCACGAGGGGTTCCAAATCGAGAAAACAAGCTTTTCAAAAACTTGACTACCACACGAGCATCGTCGGTGGGCAAAGCCTTAGCTTCCACCCACTTAGATAGGTAGTCAACGGTGACAAGGATGTACTTATTACCACGAGATGATGGGAACGGCCCCATAAAGTCAATGCCCTAAACGTTAAAGATCTCACACACTTGGATGATATTTTGTGGCATTTCATCTTTTTGTGAGGCTTTTCCTTGTCGTTGGCATGAGTTGCACGACTTCATAAGCTCATGTGCATCTCGGTAAATAGTAGGCCAAAAGAAGTCGGCACCAAAAACCTTCTTATCCGGGAGATTAGCACCGTGGTGACCACCCGTGGGTCCCTCGTGGCAAGCTCTAAGGATGTTAGAAGCTTCGGTACCAAAGACACAACGTCGAATAATTTTATCCGCACAAGTTCGAAACAAGTAAAGGTCGTTCCAAAAATAGAACTTGACGTCACGAAAGAATTTTCGTTTTTCTTGAGTCGTCATACCGTTGATGATGAACTTCCCCGCCTGGTAATTTGCGATGTCCGCAAACCATGGGTAGAAGAATCAAGCATACAATTCACTACACCAAGTATCTCGAGCGGAAATGTTTCGGTGATCGCCTTGGGCTCGTAAACACTTTGGTGAGGATCTTCCAAACGAGAAAGATGATCGGCTGCTAGATTCTCGGCTCCTTTTTTGTCAGTGATATTGTGATCAAATTCTTGAAGGAGGAGAATCAAACAAAGTAATCTTGGCTTTGCATCTTGCTTATCCATTAGATACTTGATAGCCGAATGATCCGTATACACTATGCATTTAGTCAAGACGAGATAAGGTCGGAATTTCTCAAATGCATACACCACGGAAAGGAATTCCTTCTCCGTTGTAGTGTATTTTAGTTGAGCCTCGGTCATCGTCTTGCTAGCATAGTGAATAGGCAAGAAGTGTTTTTCATGACGTTGCCCCAATTTGGCCCCAATAGCGTAGTCACTAGCATCACACATGAGCTCAAAGGGGAGGTTCCAATTGGGAGCAACAAGAATGGAAGCTTTGGTAAGTTTCCTCTTAAGGATTTCAAAGGCTCGTACACAATATTCGTTAAAGATAAAACGTGCATCTTTCTCGAGGAGATGTGTAATAGGTCGAGAAATCTTTGAAAATTCCTTGATGAATCGACGATAAAAGCCCGCGTGGCCTAGGAAACTCCTAACTCCTTTAACGGTTTTGGGATGAGGTAATTTGGCGATGACATCTACCTTAGCTTGATCTACCTCAATCCCCGCTTTCGAAACCTTGTGCCCTAAGACGATTCCACTTTTAACCATAAAATGACAATTTTCCCAAATAAGCACAAGGTTGGTATCCTCACAACGCTTCAACATTCTCTCAAGATTCGACAAACACAAAGTGAGCGAACTACCAAACACGGAAAAGTCATCCATGAAGACTTCCATCGTCTTCTCAATCATATCATGAAAAATAGCCATCCTTCACCTTTGAAAGGTTCCCGGTGCATTGCAAAGTCCGAATGGCATTCTACGATAGGCAAACGTTCCATATGGACACGTAAACGTAGTTTTTTCTTGATCACGAGGATCGATGGGCATTTGGAAGTAACCGGAAAAACCATCTAAAAAGCAATAGAAATCGTTTCCCGTAAGACGCTCCAACATTTGGTCCATGAAGGGCAAGGGAAAATGGTCTTTTCAAGTGGCGTCATTCAACTTACGATAGTTAATGCACACTCTCCATCCGGTCATGAGTCTAGTGGGAATTAACTCGTTGGCATCGTTTGGCACAACAGTCATTCCTCCCTTCTTAGGGACACAATGAATAGGACTCACCCATGGGCTATCGGAAATAGGGTAAATCATTCCCGCGTCAAGGAGTTTTAGGACCTCCTTTTTGATGACGTCGTGAATTTTGGGGTTCACCCTCCTTTGACATTGGATTGCGGGCTTGTAATCCTCCTCCATTAAGATTTTGTGGGTACAAAATTTGGGATCAATCCCCCTAATTTTGGATAACTTCCATGCAATGTCCCCTTTGTAATCCATTAGAACATCTACAAGTGCGGTTTTTTCATCATCCAAAAGATCTTTCGCAATAATAACCGGTAACTTGTCGTCCTCCTCCAAAAATAAATATTCAAGGTGCGGAGGTAAATCTTTCAACTCGAGGATAGGTGGTTCCTCAATTGAAGATTTGGGCTTGATACTCATAACCTCCTCGGGTAGAGGAAATGGGAAATCGTTAAGAAAATCCTTGATAATCGAGAAGTCCTTATCATTGTCGAGGTCTTCATCACAAGTACGTGGAACATCGAATTCTTCCAACGTAAACCACCACCTTCAAATGGAGTGAAGGTTGGTGTCGAGTTATCAAGAATGGGATCTAACATAGTGGGATTGCCACTATTTTCATCATCACCAAAACCTAAAACTTCTTGTGAAAATTCCTCGCAAACAACGTCGATCATATCAACGAGGTTTATGGTTGCAACGGAATAAACATGAGAAATTGGAGTATTTTGAGTTGCGTTAATAACAAGTTCCTCGTCGTTGAAACGTAAGGTGATCTTTCTAGCATGCACATCAATTAAATCCATAGACGTATCTAAAAACGAACGACCTAAAATGAGAGGAACTTGTGGATCCGTGGGAATATCGACAACGATAAAGTCTACCGGATAATAAAACTTTCCCACTTTCACAAAAACGTCTTCCGCCAATCCATATGCGGGAATCGTGGAATGGTCGGCTAACTCGATAGACATTAGTGAAGGAGTAAGATTAGGAAGATTGGGCGACTTGAAGATTGCAAGTTGCATCAAGTTAATACTAGCACCAAGATCGGCCAAGGCATAGCATTCTTCCATATCTTGGATTGCACAAGGAATCAAGAATTTACCGGGATCACCAACTTTTTGAGGTATGCGGCTAAGATAAACCGAGAACAACTAGACAATTGTTGCAATTTCTCCTTGTTGTTCAACATACTCTTGAAGTTAGCGGCAAATCGAGGCATCATGACCAAATCATCAGATGAAAATCACATTAAAATGAACGTCACGAAACATTTTCATAAAAAGCTCAAATTGGTAGTTATCGCGCTCTTGACGTTTCTCCTTTCTAAGTCTCGATGGATAGGGAAAAGGTGGTGTGGGTTGAGGCATAGGCATAGCCTTCGGAATCTCGGGTTCCAAATGTGGTAATGGTTCAACCGTAGGTGTGGCATGAGCGGTACTTCATGGGATTGGGACATGCTCCTTTTCGACCACCACCTCGGGTTCTTCCTCAATTGCATCCTCCGTAGGAGAAATTGGTTGAGGAGTCGGTTCCTTAAGTGTCTTACCACTACGTGTGATAATCACTTTCATCTCTCCCTTAGGGTTCGATATGGTGTTACTAGGAAGACTACTCGAAGACGGTTTGCACATTATAGCCTCAAACATAGATGAAATTTTATCCTCAAACATGGATTGCCTCTTCTCGGCCTTAATCATCTCTTGTTTTATTTCATGTTGCCCTTGTTCCATTTTTTGTTGGTTTTGTTGTAACCTAGTTACATTACCTTCCATTTTGTTTGTATGGATTTTAAGCTCATTTGCTAACTCGTTTTTCAACTCCTTCTTCAAGTCATTCTTAAACTCAGATCTTAGGCTAATGATTTCTCTTTGAATGTTGTCAAACCTAACATCGTTTCCATTAGCGTACTCAACAAATTCATTTGGAAGATCTTTCAAAGTTTGCAAACCCTTGTTGTTGTTTTAAAACTCATTGTTTTGATTTTTGTTTGAAACTTGATTATTAGCCCCTTGATTCCCATAGTTTCCTTTGTAATTGTTCTTAAAACCAACTTGATTGTTTCGATAGTTGTTGTTAGCATTTTGATTGGGAGCAAAACCCGGTGGAGTCAATTGATTAGAGCGGGTAACTTGACCGTTTTGGTTGTAAGTTCCCGTGGCCGCGTAGGCACTCGAAGTGTTACCACCGTTGGTAATGCACTCGAAGAAATAATGACCTCCACCACAATACATACATGAAACCTCAACCGCTTTAGCCGTAGCGGGAGCACTTTGTTCTCCAACTTTGAATTCAATTAAAAGTCCTTTAAGCTTATTAAAGATTTGTTTTCCAAGTTCGCCTCAATTTGGAAAGCATCGATGGTATTGGACAACGAAGGTGAAGCCAAAGACGAAGCCTTACGAACACTCGATGTGTTACGAGAACTATACACCTTAGATCTATTCTCAATTATCAACAACGCTTCCTCAACCGTTTTACACAAAAAATTACCACCCGCGACGACATTTAGATAATCCCTTTCATGATCATTTAAACCATTGTAAAACGTGTCAATTTGAAGCAAGTTGGAAAAACCGTGATGAGGACATTCATGTAACATTTCCTGAAACCTATTCCAAGCCGTTGAAAAACTCTCATTAACTTCTTGGGAAAATTTTGAAATCTCGTTTTTCAAATGCGTAGTCTTAGAGGGCGGTAAAAATTGGTTCACAAACTTAGAAACGAGATCCTTCCACGTCAATATAGAATTGGGTGGCTCTTTCTCTAACCAAATTTTAGCGGGCCCCGCTAAGGAATACGGAAAAAGCATCATCTTAATCGATTCATTATCAATATCCTTAAATTTGCAAGTGGCGGTAAGACGATTGAACTGGCGGATATGGTTGTGCGGGTTGTCCTTTTCATCACCACGGAATTTGTTGTTTTGGATCATCGACAACAAACCCATTTTCACTTCAAAATTCTCTGCAAGGATATCGGGAATTACAATAGCCTCTCCATAACCCTCGGTGGGTGCTTGAAGTAACTCCAACATACTACGATTCGCCATGGTTGGTTCTTCTTCTACGATAGGTTCGTCAATAGGAGACTCCTCACTAGAAAGATTAGGAGTAGGTGTTGACTCCTTTCGGTTTTTTCGTTTATGTGCACGTTTTGCTTGATTACGAGTAAGCATAAACGTCACGTACAACGTGGGGATGAGCAAAGAAGATTCTTTTTGGTGTTTTTAATTTTTCCAATTTTTTTGTGGTTTTTGATTGTTTTTAGTTTTTTTGGATTTTTGTGATTGTATTAAGTAGACAAAAATCTAAAAATCTCCTCCTTAATCAAATCTCTTGATTAAAGAAGCCTCATGGAATGAAAACATCACGTGAAGTGAACGCCTTCGATGACTTTAGAACGTTGGTGGAACACCAAAGCGTTCAAGAGGGTTTAATCAAATGAAACCAAGAAAATATATATGATATGTAGATAATACTTTGGTTGGCAAACCCTCGATTATCCCTTTTTATCTAAACACGCACAAACAATCGTGGAAACGAGGCGGCGCGAAGCATTTAAGAGCCTTTTTCCTTAGGGTATATTTTATAATACCCGCCTTATACCCACCTTATAGTTTGTGTTTTTCAAAATTAAGCTTCACGAAAGTATTTATCTATTTTGCCTTTTCTTTCTTGTTTGAGATTCGAATACAATGACTGAGTAATGACCTCCCAATCAAGGTTGTGTTTTCACACTTTTGGAGTACTTGTGAATTTATTGTTCTACATATACAATATAGTAATAGTATTCACAAAAAAAACGAAAACCGATAATACGTATTAGTAGAGTGCTACTAATACAAATAGATATTATGGCTATATATAAAACAACAATTTCCAAATCAAAACACAACACACCTCCCCGGCAGCGGCGCCAAAAATTGATGTAGTGTTTTTACCACTCTTTAGGAAAAGAGAGCAAAATAGGGAAAGTATTAAGTGTCGGTTTAGGAAAACCAAGCACTAATGACCAATGAAGTACAAGTTCGTTTCCCAAGGAGGCAAGTGTGTTGTGTAGAGAGATGATTAATGGTTTGTGATTATAATTTATGAAGAATTGAAAAGAAGGAAAGAGATTAGAAGAGAATGACGGTTACGATTATGGATTAAACTAAGACGGATAGTCGTGCACGTAAAACCGTAAAAAGTGACAAAATTAAAAATTTATCCTAAATATTCCTAGAAAATTTCAATAAATCCTAAAAATGTAATTAGAGTTTACAAGAAATCAAAAATCACTCAAACCTTTTATTTAATTAAATAATAATTTTTTAATGCTAAATAAAGCCCAAAAAATCAATTTAATTAACAAATAACCCAAAATGAGATTTTTACTTGTAAACCTCTAAAATGACTTAACTAAATTTATGACTATTTTTGAATATTTTAAAATTAATTAAAACTATTTAAAAACAATTAAAAACTATTAAAACTTAAAATAATTCTAAAAATTAATCTATTGACAATAAAAATATTCTAAAAATTGTAAAATTCCCAACTTTATGTATTTAACCTGAGAAAAATGAAAAACTTCGAAAAATCTAAATTTTAATTTTTAATAATAAAATAATAATAAAATATTAATAAAAATCCAAAATTTATAAAAAATTCTAAAAAGTTGCAAACTAGGTTATGTTAACCTATTAAACACAGAAATGAAGTTGAAATTAAAAAAATACCCCTATTAGGCCTAGAAATGGGCTAAAAGTCCAAACAGTCCCTTAATGGGCTCAAATAGGCCCAATAAGAAAAATGTTGTCCAAATAAGCCCAAAAGCTCCTACTTGACTTAAAATTTGATTTTAAGAACAAAACTCTGAAGGCCCAAAAGCTGAAAATATGTTTAAGCTAGCTTATTTAAAAGTAGCTTATTCTTAATGGGCTTTTTGGCCCATTAAGCTATAAGCTGATGCCATAAGCTCAAATTTGACACACAAGCTTCTTTTGAGTTACTTAAGATATCTATAAAAAGAAAATTGGAAAAAGCACAAGAAATAAGTCTGAAATAAGCCAAGACTCTTCACAAAACGACAAAATAGTCGTTTTTGAGTTCTAGACCACGTCAAGTGCTGATTCAACTTTCAAAAGCTTTTAATTGACTTAACTAAGCAAAATAATCAAAAAGTTTTCAAATAAGCACAATCAATAAGCCATAATAAGCAGATAAGCACTTGTTTAAAAGTCAACTTAATGAGTTTTCTAGTAAAAAGTCAAAGTCAAAGTCTAATAAGCTCCAAATCATATAGATGGGTCAAATGAGGAAGATCTATCACAAAAATAAGTTGTTGCAAGTATGGATAAGCCAAATTGGCTTATGAATAAGCTGAACGGTAATTTACACTTGTAGGGGCTAGTTTTGGATGTTAAGCAGTGGAAACTTTTCCCACTGCTTGACTTAATTGACTTTTTGTCTTTAGTGACTTTTTTGTGGATTCAAGTTACAAACAAGGCACCCTTGTGATCAGTGAATCACAAGGAGCCAAGAACAACAAAAATATCACACTTCCAATCAGCCAATCAGTGCAGTTAATTCAATTTATCACCAGATAAGCACCAGATATGAACAATAAGCAGATTTCACTCAATAAGCAGTTCTAGCAAAAATCAGCTAGCCAAACTTCACCAAATGCATACACAAGCTATAATAAATTCAGGTGAACACATTCTAATAGGTTTCATGCATTGATTCAAAGTCTAGATCAAGATTCAAGCACCAAAAAGTTACTGATGAACACTAAACAAGCAGTTATGAACACTTGTTGATATACTTGACCTCAAGGCCAGATTCAAACACTCAAATCTCTTAATCAGGTTATACAAACTATGTTTAATCACTTGTTACCCCTAAGCATGCATACAAACTAAGTGTTACCAAGTTCTTAGGTCAAAACAAGCAGATTTCAAGTTTTTATAGCACAATCTTAGATTTGATGTTTAAAAGCCAACAACTTGCAGGTTTTAGCACTCAACCAAGTGAATAGCATATACAAACTCAAACAAACCACTTCCTATAACACAATAGCCAGTTATGATCTTAAACACGTTAACCCAAACACCCTTTTATATTTTCAAATCAAGATTTTCAAATCAAAAGTTGGATTTAGGTTAGCACATGCATACATAAGCATCAAAACATCAAACATAAACAGAAACAGAAACAACAAGATTTGGAGCCCAAGAACAACACATACACAAGCAGAACTCAAATGTCACAAATATCCAAATTTTTTATAGATTTTGAGATTAAGGGTTCAAACCTCATGGATGTACCTCCACACCCACGTATGTTTGAGCTGATGTGCTAGCAAGAACAAGCACAAGCTTCCAATATCAAGCTGCTAAGATGGAACAAAGTTAGAAGCAAAAATAATAAACAGAAAGGTGACAAATCCTTGATTAATGCAACCTTGTATCCCACACTTGATTATCCCCAAGTTATAAGCCTCACAACACCTTGATATCACAATATCAGGATGCTATGATCCACTTATAGCCCAAGAATTCCAAGGTGTACCAAGGAACTTAGCAAAATATCAAGTTTTTAGGACTTTGAGCAATTTCTTGCACAAAGCTTAAGGAAAACGTTTTGAGATTCAGTTTTAGCAAACATGTAACATAAACAAACAGAATAAGAGATTGGCCCTTAACTTTTCTTCACAAAATTCAAACACTTTCCATTAAACAATGAAAAAGGATTTACAGAAATGTGAACTAGGAAAAATTCAAGAGCAGGGCTCAAAGTGAAACCCTAATGCATTTATATAGGCTACAAGTGAACTACTAAGACATAAAAATGTAACCCTAATGCTTGGTGAAGTCCCTGAAATGCCCTTGAGTGTTTTGGCATTTTTCTTGATCATGTGACTGATTTTGGCTGTTTGTATGAGTTGGCAAGGTGAAATAGTGATCAATGTCTTACAATGAAGCGTAGGATTGAAGCTGAATGTGGGTGGTAGATTCTCTGGCAGAATTTGGAATTTTATTCAAAAATCGTGTATGAGGGTTATTCATGTGACCAAGGTGATGATGTGCATTGGGTTTTCAAAGTTGGGATGTGTTTATAGGACCCTTAATCACTAATCTGGAAGAGATTAGTGTTTAATTCTTAGTAAATAACAAATGCCCAAATTTGTTAAGAACATGAAGAACAGGTATTTTGATCTTTCTTTTAGGTTTAAAAGATGTTTAGCGCGTGTTTATATTATTAATTAACCTTTGAAAAGTTAATTAATAATAAACGCTGAGTGGACGGTGAGGTGGAGGCAGGATGGATTGTGATTGGTTGAAATGGGATAGTAGGGCACGTGGCAGATGGTGGTTGATCTAGGTTACTATGGTTGTCTGCCCATTTCTGTCCTTCACTTTCTTTCTTTCTTTCACTTGTAGTTTAATTAGCCATATTCCGTTTTCCTTTGTTAGCAAAGTTCTATTTTTCACACTTTTGCCCCAAATACTTTTCCAAAGTATTTTCAGGGGTATTTCTTGCCATTTGTTGATTCTTGAAGGGTTTTTTTTGGCATTTTCTTCAAAGGTAATGGTCTTGACTTGTATGGTTGACTTTTTGGAGGACTAATATTGGCAAGTCATGATTTATGAGGGACCATTTTTGCCAATTCTTCAAAGTGGAGGGACCTTTTTGTAAATTTGACAAACTTTAAGGACCAAACTTGTAGTTATGAATATACAAGGGGTTAAAGTGTCAATTCTTCAATATTGGAGGACCCTTCTTGCATAATCTTCATATCTTCAAGGGTTTTTCTTGGAAAATCTTCATTGGGGCTTGGTTCATTGTGCGGCTTCGTTTCCCGTGTTCGTTTTTGCATGTTTCTTGTGATCTTTTGTCATTTTCTCAATATCCGTACCTAAAATACACAAGTAATAAACACAAGCATATATTTGGCCATTTTCATGATATTTTATGCATTTAATGCCCCTTTTGGACGATGAGACTATGTATAAAAGCAGTCTCATCAACTTACTCTATAAATCCAATTACCGGAGAAAAGGAAATTCTTCCACCACCACCAAAACCTTTCAACTCTCCTCAACTCAATGACCTATCTTCTTTACCTAACCTCACTAGGCATTGTGAAAACATATCTTATCCATTATCTCCTTCTCCACCAACCTCTAATTTTGATGGACCTCCCCCATCTAACGTCTTTGTTTTGCATCATGGTTCCTCGTGTGCTTGTTGTCGTTTTCAACAAATTGAACTTGCTCATATCTATGACAAGCTAAATTTCCTTGAATTCCTCCTCACAAGACCTCCTCCCAAAGTTTTCATTCCCGTGAACAAAACTTCAAATGATGCTTCATCGTCTTTCTTTTCTAACTAAGGCACATTTTGTACTTAGTTGTTTGAGTCAATAAATCTTAAGAAATCTTGGAAGATTATCACTATTAGAGTAGTTTATGTTTGTGGTTTATTTTCCATATTTTTTGCTTTAAATATTCATATTGTGTGTATGAGTATTTCTCTTGTATGTTATTTCATATTTGTGTAATATGAATATTATGTGTGTTATCTTTCCTACTAATTCTATTTCACACATTTGTTAAAGAGTTGATCATGGTTAAAACTTAAAACTAATTATGGGTGATTCCATAAATTCTAAATTTAACCCATTGACATTTTAAATCATATTTGATTGGTTTGGATGTTTTTTTTTCTTCCTTTGTTCCACCAATTGAACTATGATGTTGCCAATACACACTCTTTGGACATACTTAGCAAATGATTGCTTCTAATTTGAGATTTCTTTTCCTTCTCCCTCTCAAGTTACTTAGTAGATAGTGCACATACATACATTGGTGTTTCTTTTATTTCTTCTAACCTTTGTGTAGCATGTCACCTAAGCTCATTTTCTTGGTGCCCCAAGCAAGGGGGAGTAAGCACCAAGGGGGAGCTTCTAGAAAAAGTTCGGTTCTTTTCTTTTTCAAATACTTGTGCTAACCTTTTTGCTTCAACAAATGGGGAGAAATGATAGTGATAAAGTCGTTAATAATTCGAATAAACTTGTATTTTACGTAAATGAGTTTATAGTTTGTCGTAATCAAAAAGGGGGAGATTGTTAATGCAAATGCCTAAAAACATTGTTGGTATTAATTAATCTTTCTTAGTTTTGATCACGAAAAATTACAAAGACATTTATTGTTAAACACAATCATAAAACAAATTATCTAACAAACACTATCATCAAGGTAATAATCATTACACTAACATATCTTAATCATGCTTAGTGATCATAAAAGTGATTATCCTTAAAACTCACTTTTGTCAAATGTAACATAAGATTTTCAATAAACTTTATTTTTAAGAAAATGTTTTATTAAAATGAAAATGTAAATTTGAATATGGCATATTCCGAATGCCATGAGAATATCCTTTGAAGGTTTAAACAGCCTCAGATATTTCAAATTCACTAAAAGACAAAAAGGAGCGGAGTCTAGTACCCGCGGTTCCTTAAGTTCCTACACCGTACCTTATCGATAAGGAACTGACTAGGTAGATATAGAACCGCCCCCAGATAGATGTTGACATTTGTCTTCTATAAATAGTGGATCAAATCTGCATTCTCATTAACCCTTTTTGGACATTTCTTTCAGCCTTCTTTCGCCTATCTAATCCTAGTCATTTGTAAATGATCACTTAATATGTTAAGTATGTTTACTCATGATTTTCCTCTTGATGTCCTTCTTTACCTTGTCCAAAGAGAAAATCACTCACATACGTATGATGTGATTAAATAGGAAGCATTGATGAAGATCACCTCCTCCTAAAGATCTAGTCATGTTCATCATTTGTTTATTTGTGTTTTGTGTAAATCCAATGTATTTGTGAATACTTGGACTAGTTGTGTTCATCCAAGTGATATGCGAATACTTGGGTTAGAGTTGTGTAAATCCATTGCACATGTGTGTGCTTGGATTTGTGTTGTGTAGATCCAAGCTACATGTGTGTACTTGGATATGTTTAGTTGAGTTGTAATTAGTTCTGTTAGTTCTCACTAAATGATAAAGTGATGTGGTTGTGTCTTTTGAGTTCTCACTAAACTATAAAGTGATATGTAGTTGTGTTGTGTGAAGTTCTCACTTAGCTTCAAAGTGAAGAGTCGTGAAGATTGGTTCTAGCTTTGGATTAGAACTCGACATCTAGCCTTGTGTTGGAAAATGGTGAAGTAGGCAACGTTGTGAAGATTAGTTCTAGCTTTGGATTAGAACTCGACATCTAGCCTTGTGTTGTAAAATGGTGAAGAGGGCGACGTTGTGTAGATTGGTCCTAGCTAAGATTAGGTCTCGACATTTAGCTTAGTGTCGGAAAATAATGTAAGCGACGTTGTAAGGTTTTCTCCGCCAAGAAGGGAGCTTGTGGATATATTGGAAATCTCGAGTAAGGTGTACTCTAGGAGTGGAGTAGGAACGAGGATAGAGCCTCGTTGCCGAACCACTATAAATCTTGGTGTCTTCCTACTAGGTAGTTTCTTTCCTTACTCATTACTTACATTAATTATCATTACTCTTACTACAAATTGTTAATGCATTAGAATTGAACCTAATCATTATGTAACTAGCTTTCAAGTAAAAGATAGTTTTATGCACTCACCTAATTGAAAGGAATTTTAATTAGGAGATAAACCGATTAGAAACTATTCAACCCCCCTTCTAGTTTCTATAGAGTCACGAGCTCGACTCGATCCCCTCAATGCTAATTATCATTGGGGAATGTGACTTGGTCAAGGTTGTCCAAAGAAGGGACTTCCCCACCGAAGTAGTGCTTAAGCCTATGTCCTTTCACCTTGAAATTTGGACCATAATTTTGAGCTAGCTCAATGGTCCCATATGGAAAAACTTGTGTTATGATGAACGGCCCGACCAACGAGATTTCAATTTCCCGGAAAATATCTTTAAACGAGAGTTAAAAAGTAATACTTGGTCACCAACGTTAAAAACACGGTTTTTAATCTTTGAATCATGAAACTTTTTAGTCTTTTCCTTAAAAATCAATGAATTTTCATAAGCATTGTCTCTTAATTCATCCAATTCATTAAGTTGTATTTTTCGGTGATCTCCCACGGTCTTCAAGTCATAATTGGCATGCTTTAGGGCCCAATATGCCTTGTGTTCCAATTCAATAGGCAAGTGGAAATTCTTTCCATAAACCAACTTATAAGGAGTACAACTGATAGGTGTCTTATAAGCGGTACAAAAGGCCCATAAAGCGTCATCAAGTTTGTCGGACCATGAAGCATGGTTTTTTCCAATCGACCTTTTCAAAATCCTCTTCAAAGCTCGGTTTGAAACCTCGACTTGCCCACTCGTTTGCGGGTGATAAGCCGTAGAAAGACAATGTATAACCCCATATTTCTTTAGAACCTTTTCGAATTGATCATTACAAAATGGGTTCCACGATCACTTACAATTGCACGAGGGGTTCCAAACCGAGAGAATAGTTGCTTCAAAAACTTTACTACCACACGAGCATCATTCGTAAGCAATGTCTTAGTTTCCACCCACTTAGATAGGTAGTCGATGACGACAAGGATATACTTGTTACCATGAGACGATGGGAACGGTCCCATAAAGTAAATGCCCCAAACGTCAAAAATCTAACACACTTGAATTTTATTTTGCGTCATTTCATCCTTTTGAGAGGATTTTCCTTGACGTTGGCAAGAATCACATGACTTCACAAGTGCGTGTGCATCACGATAGATGGTAGGCCAAAAGAATCCGGCATCGAACACTTTCTTAGCCGTGAGGTTAGCACCGTGGTGACCGCCCGTGGGTCCCTCGTGACAAGCTCTAAGGATGTTAGAAGCTTCTGTACCAAAGACACAACGTCGAACGAGTTGATCCGCACAAACCCAAAAGAGATGACGGTCGTCCCAAAAACAGAACTTGACGTCACGAAAGAATTTTCGCTTTTGTTGTGCCGTCATACCCTTGTGTGGAGTCCTATGATCATTAGACTCAATGGTTAAGAACCATTCTATCTAGGATAACCAACATTCATATGATGTTAATCATAGCGGGATAGAACATTGATTAGTTACAAGATGTTATAAGAACAAAGATGAATTCTCCCAAAGTGCTTGTATTAAATATTAACACAAACAACTCTAGGTGTGTATACATTAAATCCCACACCTAGAGATCAAACTTTACTGTAGGTTACATTGTAAAAACTGAATGAATATAAACCTACGTATGTTTTCTTTATATAATAGAAAACATAGCTTACAAAGAAATCTAACATAATAATAAAAAGACTCCACCAGCTTGCAGAATTGCTTCTTGTACATTTTAGTCCTTCTCTTCTTATTTTGTTTATTTTGTCACATCAACTCAATATTTGACCCAACAATCTTTCCCTAGTTGATATGACAAAACAAACTGCTTTCTTTCATGACACTAGTTCTTCACGTTTCCATCTTCCCCTTAATTTTTACTTCTTCCTCTTTTTGTCACATCAACAAGGAAGTAGTAAAACGTAGACAACTATGAAACATACAAGTACCATGTAAATGATGTAAGGCTTAGAACAATAAGCTTCCCCTTATACCATGCGTTCACCATTTCTTTTGAACAAAAGTAGAAGTATCTACCATCAAAAGCAAACGAATAACTAACCATTTGCAGAAACGAATACTATGTAGTACCATCCATGATGAGAGCAGCACCAAAAGTTAACATGTAGTACCATCTTTAAATGACTAATAGTATACGTACCCAAGTAGTAGTATCTTTGATAAGAGCAACTTCCAATGGTTGAATAGAACCAAATAAGATCAACTTTTGTCAAGTATCTTGAATTTTCAAATTCTGTAGGCTTTATGTAATGATCACATATGAAGAAATCTAATTATGACTTACCTGATGATGAAATAGAATAACCCGAACTTGTATTCCATGTCTTGTACTAAACATGTGACTCCAAAACTCATGGCTATAATGAGTAGACTATAAAACTCACGGCTATAATGAGTAGTCTCTTGACATAAAAGAGTTTTCAAGCAAATATGAGCATAGAGCATCTTAAGAAAAATCTCATACCTTTGCTACCTTTTTATCAAGTCCGTTATCACAAATTAAAAGAACCTACAAGTTATCTTCAAACCAAGGGCTGACATCTACGATTTAAAGATATGATAAAACACAAACCCGCGAAAATGTACTTCGTCTTCAAACAAATAATAAAAACTTTTCTTCGTAATCAATGGAAATAAAACGAGCCTTTATACCTTTAAGAACTAGTTGCTGTGAATAAACCAAATTCCGAACCAAAAATTTCCAAAACTGTCAATGGCCGCGAATAACACTGTCAGCAGCTTAAATACACGTATCAGCGGCTAGATTTCGCGTGTCAGCGCGTCTGTCAGCGGCTAAATAACTCCTATCACTGGCTTGAAAATATAATAGTGAATACCAAATACGTTACTGCGTACATTGATCACGTTTTGTACACACGTGAACCATATTTCCTTTTTATTCTGTCATCCAATCACAATGCCATCTGTTATCAAACCTAGCCAATAAGAATTTAATATAGACGCAATGTTTGACCACTTTTTCTTTTGTTGCCTTAAAGCACGTGCCATGTACAGCTTTCACAGTCGAATAGAATATTAATACCACGAGATCAATCAAATACTTCTCCAAAAGTAACACCATGGACCACATGAATCATACAAAGCAGCGAATCATTTTGCTTCAATAGTGGGCCACATGATCAATACATTATCTCAGGTTTCCAGATATCAAGACTAATTCCACATGTTTATAGATCGTCCAAAAGATATACGAGGTCAATGCAATCCCTATAAAGTAGGAAGATTACAACGAACCACAACAACATCTTTATAAATTGAAAACCTGTAAATAATCACGCCTCTTTCTTTACCTTTAAGCAACACATCTCCATTCTCCCATGTCACGTTTCTTCTATTCCTTGTTGCTTGTTCACCATAAACCGACGTGAGTTTTAGAGAGCATGGACCAATCAAGTATGAGTTGTAAATACTCCTTTTCTTTGAACCACACACATCACTCCTTGATATGCACGTAACTTCTAGTAATAAACAAAGAATAGTATCATAGTTTTGAATACCTTGACCACACCTGACATGAGATCACAACTGCAGCAAAGCCACACACACCCTATCTTTTCTTCAATAGTATGCGATAAACAACCCTAATAATTTTGGCAACTATAATTGTCACATGTTATTGCCATAATCGCGTACCTCAAAACTAGTTCCAATATTATCGTAGGTAATAACTTTGTTCAATCACAATCCCTACTACGTATTCTCACCCAATTCCGACTAACACTTTGATCATATTCATAATCAGCATATCAATCGAATTCACAGGCTCAAATATAATACAAGCATCGATACATAAAAATTCAAACAATAGCCAGAAAAATCATACCATGAAGATTTAGTCATGAAGATCATCTGCTTTACCTCGATCACAAAAATATAACAGCAAACAACAATCTAATCACCACAGCTTCTTTTCTTTAACTGCCATTACGATCTAGGGTTTGCAACAAGTGGCTGGTTCTATCACATGATCTTAGATTTAGAGTTTATCAATTAAACCCTAATCTTTTTGGCCATGCTGTAAGCGACACACAATATGTGCTTCAATCACCTTGTATACCAAGAGTAGCATCTTCAAACATAATCTTGAACATTTAAACCCTATCCGCATTCATCACAGATCGAATATTCATCACCAATTCTAGGGTTTTACCACAAACCCTAATAACAGGAAGCGTTTGTTATTCACAGCGTAAAACAACAATCATTGATGACTTCATTCAGCGAACCAATTACAGGAATAGACAAGCGGATCTAGGTCAAGTAAACCCTAAAAACGAAATTCAAATCACGCCCCTTTAGCAACAGTTTATTTGTCACTAAACTGTCACTAAAACTGTCGCTAATCCTGGACAGCGGCTTCACAGCAACATGAACACGAACATAACACCTTGTATCTCCTAGATATCACGAGCCACCTGCTCTGATACAAATTATGGAGTCTTATGATCGTTAGACTCAATGGTTAAGAACCATTCTAACTAGGTTAATAAACATTCATATGATGTTAATCATAGTGGAATAGAACATTCATTAGTAACAAGATGTTATAGGAACAAATATGAATTCTCTCAAAGGGCTTGTATTAAACATTAACACAAACAACTCTTGGTGTGTATACATTGAATCCCACACCTAGAGATCGAACTATATTGTAGGTTACATTGTAAAAGCTGAATGAATATAAACTTACGTATGTTTTCTTTATATAATAGAAAAGATAGCTTACCAAGAAAGATAACATACTAATAAAAAGACTCCACCATGTTGTAGAATTGCTTGTGGTACATTTTAGTCCTTGTCTTTTTATTTTGTTTATTTTGTCACATCAACTCAATATTTGACCCAACACCTTGATTATGAAGTTGCCCGCATGGTAACTTGCAATATCGGCAAACCATGGGGTGTCGTCCTTAGAATTCACCACACCAAAAGTCTCGAGTGGAAATGTTTCGGTGATTTATTTGTTCTCGAACTCATTCTTATGAGGATCTTCTAAACGAGAGAGATGATCGGCCGCTAGATTCTTAGATCCTTTTTTGTCAAGTATGGTGACATCAAATTCTTGTAGGAGGAGGCTTAGCATCAAACTTAGAGAAGAGGTACTTGATTGCCGAATGATCCGTATACACGATGCTTTTCGTCAAGAGAGATAAGGTCAGAATTTCTCAAAAGCATACACCACGACAAGTAGTTCTTTTTCCGATGTGGTATATTTCGTTTGGGCCTCGGTCATCGTCTTACTAGCATAATGGATAGGCAAGAAGTGTTTTGCATGACGTTGCCCTAAAACAACCCCAATTGCATAATCACTTGCATCGCACATGATTTCAAAGGGTAATTACCAATTAGGAGCAACAAGAATGTGAGCTTCGGTATGTTTCCTCTTAAGAGTTTCAAAATCTCGAACACAATCCTCATTGAAATTGAAAGGAGCATCTTTCTCAAGAAGGTGTGTCCTAGGTCGAGTAATTTTTGAAAAGTATTTGATGAAACGACGATAAAAGCCCGTGTGGACTAGGAAACTCCTAACTCCCTTAACGGTTTTCAGATGAGGTAATTTGGCGATGACGTCTGTCTTAGCTTTATCTACCTCAATCCCCGCTTTCGAGACCTTGTGCCCTAAGACGATTCCTTGTTTACACATAAAATGATATTTTTCCCAATTAAACACAAGGTTGGTTTCTTCACAACGTTTTAACATTTTCTCGAGATTAGATAAACACGACGTGAACGAATCACCAAACACCGAAAAGTCATCCATGAATACTTCCATCGACTTCTCGATCATATCATGAAAAATAGCCATCATACATCGTTGAAAAGTTCCTGGTGCATTACAAAGTCTGAATGGCATTCTACGATAAGCAAACGTTCCATATGGACATGTAAACATAGTTTTCTCTTGATCACGAGGGTCGATAGGGATTTGAAAGTAACCGGAAAAACCATCTAAAAAGCAATAGAAGTCATTTCCCGCAAGTCGCTCCAACATTTGATCCATGAAGGGCAAGGGAAAGTGGTCTTTACGAGTGGCGTCATTTACCATTCGGTAGTCAATACGCACCCTCCAACCGGTCACAACACGAGTAGGAATTAACTTGATGTTTTCATTAGGCACAACGGTCATTCCTCTCTTCTTAGGGACACAATGGATTGGGCTCACCCATGGGATATCGTATATAGGATAAATCATTCCCGCGTCAAGAAGTTTTAAGACCTCTTTTTTAATGACATCGTGAATTTTGAGGTTTACCCTTCTTTGACATTGAATTGCGGGTTTGTAGTCCTCCTCCATTAAAATCTTGTGAGTACAAAATTTTGGGTCAATACCCTTAATGTCGGAAATTTTCCACGCAATTGCCCCTTTGTGAGCTTTTAGAATTGTCAAAAGTGCGGTTTTTTCATCATTGGAAAAATCTTTCGCAATAATAACTGGCAACTTGTCATCACCTTCCAAGAATGCGAATTCTAGGAGAGGTGGAAGATCTTTCAATTCAAGGATTGGTGTATCCTCGATTGATGCTTTTTGTTCAACACTCATAACTTCCATCGGCAGAAGAAATGGTGGAATGAGAGTATCATCACCAATAATCACCTCATCTTCATTGTCGATTTCATTTAAAATAAAATCGCCTCCTTGGAATGGAGTGAGATTTGGTGTAGAATTAGAAAGAATCAGATCCATTATAGTGGGATTGCCACTTGAAGAACTATCAGAAAAACCTAACACTTCTTGTGAAAACTCATCGCAAACTACATCGACTAAGTCAATGTGATTGATGGTACCGATTGCATAAACATGAGAAGGTGTAGAATTTTGAGTAGCGTTTATAACAAGTTCCTCCTTGTTGAATGGCAAAGTGATTTTTCTAGCATGCACATCAATGATCGATTTCGAGGTATCTAAAAATAGACGACCTAAAATTAGAGGAACTTGAGAATCCGCGGGAATGTTTACTACGATAAAATCAACGGGATAGTAGAACTTCCCTACTTTTACGAAAACGTCTTTGGCCACTCCACATGCGAGAATCATAGAATGATCGGCCATCTCGATAGACATTTTTGAAGGAGTAAGAGCCAAAAGTGAAAGCGATTTCCACATGGAAAAAGGCATCAAATTAATACTCGCGCCAAGATCGGCCAAGGCGAGGCATCCTTCCATTTCTTGAATACCACAAGGAATGAGAAACTTCCCGGGTTCACCAACTTTTTCTGGTATTCGGTTAAGATAAACCGAAGAAAAATAAGATAGTTTTGAAAGCTTCTCCTTATCGGTCATCATACTTTTAAAAGTGGAGGCGAAACGAGGCATGTATAACAACGCATCGGATAAACTCACATTAAAGTGAACTTGTTGAAACATTTTAATAAAAAGCTCAATTTGTTGTTTGTTGCATTCATGTAACTTTTCCTTGTTTCGTCTAGATGGGTAAGGTAAGGGTGGTTTGGGTTGGGGCATAGGCAACATCCTTGGAATCTTGGGTTCCATAATTGGTATTGGTTCAACCGTAGGTGTGGTTTGAGAGGTACTTCGTGGGCTTGTAATATGCTCCTTTTCGACCATCACCTTAGGTTCTTTCTTGATTACCTTCTCCGTAGAAGTACTAGGACGAGAGATTTGTTCCTTGAAAGCTTTACCACTACGAGTAGTAATAACCTTCATTTATCCCTTCGGGTTTGCAATGGTATGACTAGGAAGACCACCCGAGGAAGAGGGTTTACACATGATAGCTTCAAACATACTAGCCATTCTATCTTAAAATTTAGATTGCCTTTTATCCGCTTTTAACAACTCTTGCTTAATCTCATGTTGACCTTGTTCCATATTTTGTTGATTTTGTTGAAGACGTTGAACATTTCCTTCCATTTTATTAGCATGAGTTTTCAATTCATTAGCAAGTTCATTATTAAGCTCGTTTTTTAACTCGGATATTAAGCTAATCATTTCTCGTTGTATGTTATCAAACATAGCATCATTTGCCTTGGCATAATCAAAAAATTCTATTTGAAGATTTTTAGTATGAGCATTTTGAAAACCTTGAGTAGTATTTTGAAAATCACGATTTTGGTTTTGATTTTGCACTTGCCCATTTTTCCCACTTTGGTAATTACCTTTGTTATAGTTACGTTGATTTCCTTGATAACCACCACTTTGATTGATGTTTCGATAGTCATTAACATTTTGATTTTGGGGAGCTTGATTTGGGTGGGAACCTTGGCCGTTTTGGTTGTAATTTCCCGTTTCTACATAAGCACTCGAAGTGTTACCACCGGCGGTAATGAACTCGGAAAAATCATGAGCTCCTCCAGAAGATATACAACTCTTTTCAACCGCTTTAACCGATGCGGAATTCAAAGCATCTTGTGCTTTCCAATAGGTCATATGTGTCGAAAATCTATCGAAAAACCGATTCTCCTCATTTGCTTCATCATGTAAGGCATTCAAGTTACGAGACGATGACGACAAACCCATAGTGGCAACACTCGGTGTGTTACGAGGGTTAGAAACCTTAGATCTATTCTCGATGATCGTTAAAGCTTCATTTGTTGTTTTGCACAAAAAATTACCACCCATGGCTGCATTCAAATAATCCCATTCATGATCGTTAAGCCCATTATAAAAAGTATCAATTTGATGCAATTCGGAAAAATCATGGTGAGGACATTCATGTAACATTTCCTTACATCGTTCCCATGCCATAGAAAAACTTTCGTTAGGTTTTTGCGTAAACCTTGAAATCTCATTTTTCAAATGCGTCGTCTTAGATGGTGGGAAAAATTGGTTCACAAACTTAGATACGAGATCACCCCATGTCAAAATCAAATTTGGCGGTTCTTTCTCGAGCCAAATTTTAGCGGGTCCATCTAAAGAGTATGGAAACGACATCATCTTAATGGCGTCATGTGGAACATCCTTAAACTTGCTTGTTGCGGTGAGACGATTGAAATTCCGTATGTGATAATGTGGGTTGTCTTTTTCATGTCCTGGAAACTTGTTAGCTTGTAGCATCGACATTAAACCCGTCTTGATCTCTAAATTCTTCGCAAGGATGGTGGGAATCACAATATCTTCTCCAAAACCCTCGGTGGGTGCTTGAAGCAAATGCATCATAGTACTATTAGCCCTAGTGACTATTGGTTCTACAACGGGTTCGAACATTGGAGTTTCTTCTTCAATTGGAAGGTCTTGGTTTCCTTCCTTTTGACGACGCTTACTGATATGAGTGTAATTACTCATATCATTTGTAGCTTAAAACAATGAAATATTGCACAAAATGTATCAAATATGCCTTGTATATGTGTATTTCTTGTTTTCATGTGTGTAGGTACCAAGTTCACGAAAACCAATGAAAACCGACACGAGATTGATGAAAAAGATCTTAGAAGCCAAAATCGAGCTCGACTTTGGAGGATTTAATCATTTATCGAGAAAACGGGCTTAGTGGGTTCCACAACTGAGTAAATGGGCTCAAAAGCCCATTTAAGTTAAAGAGTTACTTGAAGATCCAAATGAAGTCCATTTGGCCCAAAAGTGGCATTCTTACACGGATGATAATAAGGAGAATTGGGCCTTAAGCCCAAAATATGGAATGAAATAAGAATATGGGCTTTCTAGGGTTTTGTTTTGTTTCTACACATACTAAACTCACACGGGTTTACTTGTTTATTTTATCTCACACGTCACTTCATACAATAAATAAACACAAACCGTCACCCACTTTCTCTCACACTTTTAAATAAATATCGATGTTTCCTATGTCACCCTTCTTCCTCATTTATCTCACCCCAAAACCAGTAAAAAAACTCACTGTTCATAAAACCCTAACCAGTAAAAAGTCCATTTTAATTAGGGCTTTTTATTTATTCTTTTAATTCACATAAAAATAAATAAAACCCCCCAATTTATAGGAAGAGAAAGAATGGGGAAGGGCTTGATACGTGGCAGAAGATGATTTGATTGAACACCTCAATTTCCCAATTCCACCAATCACAAGCCTCAAAAGAAGCACAAGTAGCACACACGGATGCCACGTTGGCAATCCGTGTGCTACTTGTGCTATAACCGCCATCCGATCAAAGAAAGAGAAAGGAAGAGAAGATCAAGGGCTAAAAATCAAGTGGAATATTCCAAGATATATTCGGATATTCGTCATCAACAGCCCTTGGGGAGGCTATAAATACCCCCAATTTCTATTGTAATTTCATCCTTTTCTTTACTTTAATATTATGCTGTTAAAATAGTTTTAGAATTTACTCTTGTATTTTCTTTTAATTAAATCTTGTAATCTCTTTAAATTTAATAAAAGCTCAGTTTATTTCCTCATATTGGTGTCACGTTTTGTTTTAGTTCTTGTTTAAATTAATATATGAAGTAATCTCTATAACTGTTTTACATGAATAATGATTGAAATATTAAGTTTAAACTAATTAATAGTTTAGATTTAATATTTGGAGTAATAAAATTGGATCAAATATTTTCCCTACTGAAAAATATTCACAAAAAGTGGATGGTTCGAATGTTTGATACTGATGGTTCGAGTTAAGGTGGTAATGGTGAATGGTGGTTCTAATCTCGGTTCATAGGTAGCTCATCGCTAGCCTACTACTCAAAGGGTTCATCAAAAGGTGCAAACCCCTTTTAATTTTATGTTTAATTTTATAAGTGTTGTTTAATCTGCTTATTAGGATAAAAATTTTAGTATGTTGTGTTTAGCTTTATATGATTTAGGAATTTATATTTTAATGATGCTGTTTTAAGTAGAGTGTAAGTTTATGGATTGTTACTGTTTCAGTTTGCTTGAATGATTCGAATGTTTTTACTGCTAGATTGAAGTTAAGTTGTGGTGTTTATAAATATGAAATTGTCCTGAGTTTGTATTAATTTGATTCTTATTATTGCTTAAAAGGAATTAAGTGATAAGCTGATAAGATTTTAAATTTGTTGAATGTGCTTAACAGTTATGTTGTTTTAATGGAATCGGGGTGATATTAAGTCTGCTTAAAGGATTATTTCAATATAGTTAAGCTGAGTTCTTGATAATTTATACTGATTTGATATTCATAGTACTGGATTTCGTTTAATGTTTGAATACGTGTTTGCTTAGACAGCTTAAATGTTTTAGTTCTGCTATTTTGGTTTTGTGATTGAGAATTAGGATAACTGAATGAATGATTGAGAATGGTTTTGAATTGAGTTTTATTCAGTTTTATTCAGCTAATTTAGGAGTTTTTCTTAATGCTATTTGCTTGTTTTTGAAACTGCATAAGTTGAAATTTGATTTCAGTTTTATTCAGCTTATTTTTAGCTTGTTGACTGCATGATGAGTTGCTGATATATTGTTGGAAATGATTTTTACATGATCATTTGATTTGAGTTTCTCGAGCTTTGTCTATTGATCAAGTATAAGCTTATCAGTTTAATTGACTGATAAGCCCAGAGGGCTGTGTCCTCACAGCTTATAGCAAATAAGCTATCAAAAAGTCTTTCCTATGACTATCTTTTAGTTATTCTGTCAAAAAGATATAATTCCAAAATATGTAACGTGTGGGATTCGACCACGTGACGTGCTGGTTAACAGACCAGTGTGTTTACCAACTAGGCTAAATGCCCTTTTGAGTTTATAACTTGTTTATTGATTAATATAGTGCATTTGTTTTGACAGATTTTTAGCTAGTAACGTTTCTTTACTTTAAATTCGTTTTAATACGAAGTTAATTAGTGATTTTGAAAAGAAAGTTTATTTTGTTTTCATATATTATTAATAATGTAAAAATATAAAAATAAATAAATATATAAAAATAAAAAATGTTTTTATAGTTTGATTAGTTTAATTTTAAATAATTAGATTTTTACAAATTTAGAATTAAATAAAACAGATTTAAATTAGATTTGTTTTATAGAAATTTTAATAAAGTAAATTAGTTTTAAAAGAGATTAATTAGATTTTTAAATAAATTAAATTTTAAATAGTGTTTTAATTTTAAGTAATTGTTTTAGATTTTTAAAATAGACGGGGTTTACGATTCATGCACTTTAGGATAAGATTTAATAGTTTAAAATTGGTAGATTTTAATTGTAGTTTAAAAACCGAAAAACAATTCAAATCAATTGTCCAAATCAAAACAAAACGTCTCAAATTCATAAGATCTACGTGTATAACGAACTCGACTCACTCACGTGTTTAATTGAATTCGTCATTGGTATTATTAGTCTATTACTTTTTCCTAAAGGTAATTTTCTAATTTACCCTATAACGTAAATCAGATAAATTACTATACACATCACGACACATCAAAAATTTTGGCGCCGCTGCCGGGGATCTTGTGTACGATTCGCTTTTGTGGAGATTTGTTGATCGTTGATTTGAAGACCCTTTCCGTCCTCGGAAAGTTTTGTTATTTTTCTATTATATAGTATGTATCGTTTTTCTCATTTTTTTTGTGAATAATATATTGTATTACGTAGAACAATAATTTTAAATACTTATCAAATAAGCCTTAGTTGGGATTTCATCACCTAGCTATTGTAGTCGAATCCAAAACAAAAATAAAAGGCAAAATAGATAAATACTAATAAGAAGTTTGAACTCGATTTATACAAACTATAAGGTGGGTATAAGGCGACGTGCTATAAAAGGCCGTCTAAGGAAAAAGGTTTTTAAGTGCTTTGTGCCACCTCGTTTCCCCGCTTGCTTGTGCGTATATTGAGAGGGACAATCTATTATTGGTTTGCCGACTCAAGTAGTAATAAATCTTATTTTTGCTGTTTACTTATTGAACCTCGAGACGTTTAGGTTTTCACCTATCGTTTCAAAGTCGACCGAGGGTAATTTACTTCCATAGTAGTTATCCATATTCCTTGTTTTTATCGATCATTATTGATTGAGCAATACCAAATAAAATACCAAAAATAATCTTCTTCTTGTCTAATTTCTTTTCTTCAATCCTCTAAATTCTCGTCTTTGTATTGTATGCAATTACGTTCTTCTCGTCTTGTGATTGATTTTAATAGGCTTGAAAATATTCCTCGTAGAAATAGAAATCGTCAACAACGAATAGTGGAACCCGAGCTTCCCCCTATTGTTGTAGAGATGGCCGATAACCGAACAATGGAGGAATTGCTCCGTGCACCCACCGAAGGGTATGGGGAAGCAATCGTTTTGCCGGCTATTTTGGCGGATAATTTTGAGATTAAGACGGGTCTTTTATCGCTCATTTGTGCCGACCAATTTCGAGGCAATGAGACCGATAGCCCACATTCTCATATTCGGAATTTTAATTGAATTACCTCGACTCTCAAGTTTAGAGATGTGCCGAATGACGCGATTAAGCTCATGCTTTTTCCGTACTCGCTCGAGGGTAATGCTAAGCTTTGGTATGAGAAAGAACCACCGGGTTCGATCTTAACATGGGATGATTTAGTGTCAAAGTTTATGAATTATTTCTTTCCACCTTCTAAGACAACACACTTTAAGAATGAGATCACTAGATTTGAAGAAAAAGTGCATGAATCGTTTGGGGTTGCATGGGAAAGATTTAAAGATTTGTTGAGACAATGTCCACACCACGGTTTCTCGGAATTACACCAAATTAATACTTTTTATAATGGGCTTAATATGATTGAACAAGATTCTTTAAATGCCGCCGCGGGTGGTAATCTTTTAAGAAAAACTCCGAGAGGCGCGTGGAGAATAATTGAGGATAAGTCTAGAGCACAATATTCACGAAACACACCGGTTGTTTCCAATGTGAATTCATCTAATATCGAGATTGCTAGATTGGACTCTAAGATTGACACGCTTTTGAATGAGTTTAGGAAGAATCCGCATGGATCGATTAATATGGTTGAGAATGTTTGTGTATCATGTGGTGGAGCACATCCTAATTATGCTTGTTTAAACACGGGTTTTGATCAAGCTAGTGCTTTTTCCGCGACGGGAACTTATGGCTCCAACGGTCAAGTTCCTCGTCAAAGTCATGTTGCTCCACCGGTTTTTCCACCTGTTCAAAATAGGTACAACAATGGAAACAATGGGAATAATTTTAACCGTGGTAACCAAGGGAATTATAATCAAGGAAATGGTTTTAATGCTAATCAAAACAATCAAGGTTTTCAAAGCAATAATCAAAATGATTTGTCAAGCTATATCAAGTCAAATGAGGCAAATATGAAAGCTTTTCAAAATAACATTCAAGGGCAAATTAATACTTTGAAACTCGATTTTCAAAATACGATTAAAGGGCAAAACAATAAGATTAAGCTTAATCAACAAAGGCTAGAGCAAAATCAAAATCGTATGCAACAAAATTTGGAACAAAGTCAAAATAAATTTCTTTCGATGTTTGAGGGATTTATGTCTAAACCATCTACTTCTTCGGGTTGCTTACCTAGTAATACCATTCCTAACCTGAGTGGAGAGCTTAAGGCCATAACCGTTTATGATGATGATAATGTGGAAAGAGTGGTCGAGAAAATTTATGTTCCACCTAAGCAAAGTTTTCTTAAAGTCACCAAGGCTACTTTGAATGTGATTAGTACTTCGGGTTTCTTTGATTTCATTCCTAAGAAATATGAAGATCCGATTCAATTCTTGATACCTTGTGTTGTTGATGAGCTTGGGGAATACAAAGCTCTAGCCGATCTAGGAGCTAGTATTAACGTAATGCCTTTAGTCATTTGGAAGAATATTGACTATGAACCACTTAGGCCTACTCGAATGATAATTGAGCTCGCTAATGGTACTACCACCCATCCGGTTGGTATAGCAGAAAATGTCATTGTTAAAGTGGGGGAGTTCATTTACCTAGCCGATTTTGCTATCATTGATTATGAGCCAAATCCTCGTGTGCCTATAATTTTAGGACGACCATTTTTGTGTACGGCCGGTGTTTTAGTTGATATGAGGGAAAAGGAGATTAAAATAAGGTATGGGGATAAACATATGATTTTCAAACCGGAAAAAATTCCTAGATTGGTTTCTAAGAAATTGGAAAGTGTTGAACTTGATAAACCTAATTTTGTTGAATCACGTTGTAATGTTACCTTATCTCCACTCAATCCACACGAGGATGAAAGTTCTAAGATTGAAAAACAAATTGATGATTACTTGAGTGAGCAATTTGATGCTAGTGAGTTTATTAGTGAGAATTTTGATCCCGAGAGTGATATTGCTTTAATTGAACAATCTTTGAAAATGGACTCGTTTTCACTCTCTTCTAAGGATCATGTTGATGTTCCTAAGGCACAATCTTCATTTGAAGAGCCTTTGATTCCTAACTTCACACCGAGTGAGGTTAGTGATTATTCATTCGATAAGTTTGCCGATGAACTTGTTGATCCACTTCCACGGGGAAGTGAAGACGTTTCCGATCTTGAGATCGAACGTGATTCTCGTGTTTTACCTACCATTCTTAAGGAATTCTCCGATGAATTCCCTTCTAATGAGAATGATGACACTTTAGTGACTTGCTCAAATCCTCTCTTTGAAGTTTCATTGAACAATAATCCATTGTTTCAAGAGGATTTTGAGAACATCATACCTCCTACATCTCACAATCTTTGTGATGATGATCTTTTCATTAGGGAGTTTGATAAGTTACTTTCCATGGACATTCCTTTGGAATTTGAGGAAGAGTCTAATGACGGTGATGAAGACTCTTGGTTTGATCACCCGATTTATGATGATGATAATGTTGACCCGGAGGGAGAAATTACTTTTGCTCCTATTATCCTTCCCAATCGTTTTGATCTTAATGTGCGGGTTTTTCATGCGACTCGTTTTGAGTATCATGACCCCTTTGTTCACATTCCAAAGAGTGATAAGGTCAACAAAGTCATGCAAGTTGAAACCACTATGGTTGAGACTTTTGTACCACCATTACCATGTGCTTTATATGAATTAGGATTAGCATGGGGGAACGAAACCTTGTTGTCTATTCCTTTCTCCACCGAGGACGAGGTATTCGATCCCGGAATCGTTGATTTAGGGATATCTCGGCCTTTCACCGATGCAATAATTAAAAGACTTTTTAATCATCTTGGTGCAAGTTTATCTCGGGGAGCATGCTACATCCTTACCTTTGTTTGTGACTACCATCTCTTGTTAGAGATTTGTGTTGGAGTTTTATCCTTTCGTTTGTCATCCAACAACGAGGATGAGATCTTTGACCCCGGCATCGTGTTTTATGTTGGATTTTATCCTAATATGCCGGTTTGCACCATTTTCCCTAAGGACCAATGAATGCGGGGATCGAGTCGAGCTCATGACTCGGTGAACAAAAACGAGGTGCCTTGTGGGGGAGTCCCATACATTCTATCTTCTTTCTATTTTCTAACACTAATAAGGCTTGATCTTTCAAGCTCGTGCTCGTGATTTGTGTGTTGTGATCTTAGGTATGACCCTAATATTTGAAGACTCTCGTGTTCGGTTTTTGTCGGTTCACTTGATCTTCCATTCTTTGAATGCCAAAAGGGGCACACTTTCTATCCCTTGATTTTTATCGACTAACGTTTTATCTTGAGGCATAATTAAAAAACGGCTTATAGATTTGCGTGCTCTTTCCATGCTAGGAATTTGCATTAGACTCTTCGTATTTTAGCAAGGGGGTGTTACTCTTGAGCTAAGAAACATTAAGGACAATTTTTGGTTTTAGCATGGGGGAGTCAATCGATATAATCGCTTGCAATTGCTTTTGTCGTGTCTAAACGTATTATTTTTCTCATTTTTCAATAAAATTTTAAATTTTTTGTGTTATTTTTAAGTTTTAATAAATAAAATAAGTGCTTTTGACACGAATGTAGGCTTTCCGTTGGTGAAAATAAGAATAGTTTTTGACTCGACTCGGTTTTTAACCTTAGCTTTTCCTTAACATATTTGAATTAAGTTTTGCTAGGCTTTTATATAGGGAGCTTTAAAACGTGAAAGTCTTACTTCATACGAGTTAAGAACAAGAAGTTTTCGCAAGCTCCTATAATTGATCCTAGAAAGTCGTCTATCATGGGAACTTTAAAACGCAAATTCTAAAACTTGCAAAAGTATAAGAAGATGCAAGATCCTATAGATGACTTGAAAACCCAAAACTTTGATTTAATAGGCTAAGTATCCATTGATTTCACCTTTTTGAAATTTTACAATATGGAGAACAAGAGATGATAGAGCCAATTATAAGTTTGGTATTCTTTTGGGAATTTATGTGAGTTAATTATAAGCCTATTTTCCCATCGCTTGTTAATAAATTTAATTGCAATAAATAAGGTTGAACGATTTGAAAAGTTACTTAGCTTCTAGCCCAAGATCGTTTAAAAGTTGCTCGGTATGGATTATAGTTCATAGCCAAGGCATAACTTATTGAAGCGGGATGCGAAGATTGGCGAGTCCAAAAAGTTCCTAACAAGACATGAGGGCTATGTTTTATTGCTAAAGATCTCAAGTGATGTGAAGAATCATTTATCAAAAATCAATATGAAGGATCGAGACACACGACGAAAAGCAAAATACTCCCAAAAAGTCATGGAGAAGTCTATCCAAAAAGACCAAAATAAGGTATGAGGATAAATGAAGCCAAGTCCAAAAAGGAGGCGGATCGTTGTATATCGAAATCCCAAATAAAGATTGGAGAAAAATGAAGAAGTCGTGGTCCAAGTATGAATCTTTCAAAACTTAAGTGAAGAAATTCCTATATGAAGAGAAGACCATTATTTCGTGAATGTCTCTCAAGGTTGGAAGTATAAAGTCACTGCCAAATATCGGTCCGAGAAAGGTCTCAAATCGTGAAGCAAGTTATGCTAAGATATGAACTTTATGAAGTCCCGAGAAGCAGTTTTAAAAGATTTTGTCCTTTAGCTAACTATTGATTAAATCGTTCACTTTATTTTCGGCCTAATAAATTATCGAAATAAGTCAACAAATGCATCCTCGTGATCATTTAAGAGAACAATAAAATATAAGAGTTACACCTAGGAATAAGGGAGTCTAAGTGAATAATTGGCCCACATGAGTTCGTGTTAGTCTACCAACTTATAATAACAATGATCTTGTTTTTGCACTTGGCGTGGAAAAGTGAAAAGTCGGGGACGATGAATCTATTTGAGATTTATGATCCTTAAAGTTATTTTTAATAATGAAAGCAATACATTATGTCTTTGCAAAATAAAGTGTCATAAGTTGAATAATGGTGTAGCTATAGATTTATTTTATCATTGCGTGAGGACACGGCAATTGCTTAGCATGGGGGATTTTGATATGAGTGTAATTACTCATATCATTTGTAGCTTAAAACAATGAAATATTGCAGAAAATGTATCAAATATGCCTTGTATATGTGTATTTCTTGTTTTCATGTGTGTAGGTACCAAGATCACGAAAACCGATGAAAACCGACACGAGATTGATGAAAAAGATCTTAGAAGCCAAAATCGAGCTCGACTTTGGAGGATTTAATCATTTATCGAGAAAACGGGCTTAGTGGGTCCCACAATTGAGTAAATGGGCTCAAAAGCCCATTTAAGTAAAAGAGTTACTTGAAGATCCAAATGAAGTCCATTAGGCCCAAAAGTGGCATTCTTACACGGATGATAATAAGGAGAATTGGGCCTCAAGCCCAAAATATGGAACGAAATAAGAATATGGGCTTTCTAGGGTTTTGTTTTGTTTCACACATATTAAACTCACACGGGTTTACTTGTTTATTTTATCTCACACATCACTTCATACAATAAATAAACACAAACCATCACCCACTTTCTCTCACACTTTTAAATAAATATCGATGTTTCCTATGTCACCCTTCTTCCTCATTTATCTCACCCCAAAACCAGTAAAAAAAACTCACGGTTCATAAAACCCTAACCAGTAAAAAGTCCATTTTAATTAGGGCTTTTTATTTATTCTTTTAATTCACATAAAAAGAAATAAAACCCCCCAATTTATAGGAAGAGAAAGAATGGGGAAGGGCTTGATAGTGGCAGAAGATGATTTGATTAAACACCTCAATTTCCCAATTCCACCAATCACAAGCCTCAAAAAAGCACAAGTAGCACACACGGATGCCACGTTGGCAATCCGTGTGCTACTTGTGCTATAACAGCCATCCGATCAAAGAAAGAGAAAGGAAGAGAAGATTAAGGGCTAAAAATCAAGTGGAATATTCCAATATATATTCGGATATTCGTCATCAACAGCCCTTGGGGAGGCTATAAATACCCCCAATTTCTATTGTAATTTCATCCTTTTCTTTACTTTAATATTATGTTGTTAAAATAGTTGTAGAATTTACTCTTGTATTTTCTTTTAATTAAATCTTGTAATCTCTTTAAATTTAATAAAAGCTCAGTTTATTTCCTCATATTGGTGTCACGTTTTGTTTTATTTCTTGTTTAAATTAATATATGAAGTAATCTCTATAACTGTTTTACATGAATAATGATTGAAATGTTAAGTTTAAACTAATTAATAGTTTAGATTTAATATTTGGAGTAATAAAATTGGATCAAATATTTTCCCTACTGGAAAATATTCACAAAAAGTGGATGGTTCGAATGTTTGATACTGATGGTTCGAGTTAAGGTGGTAATGGTGAATGGTGGTTCTAATCTCGATTCATAGGTAGCTCAGCGCTAGCCTACTACTCAAAGGGTTCATCAAAAGGTGCAAATCCCTTTTAATTTTATGTTTAATTTTATAAGTGTTGTTTAATCTGCTTATTAGGATAAAATTTTTAGTATGTTGTGTTTAGCTTTATATGATTTAGGAATTGATATTTTAATGATGTTGTTTTAAGTAGAGTGTAAGTTTATGGATTGTTACTGTTTCAGTTTGCTTGAATGATTCGAATGTTTTTACTGCTAGTTTGAAGTTAAGTTGTGGTGTTTATAAATATGAAATTGTCCTGAGTTTGTATTAATTTGATTCTTATTATTGCTTAAAAGGAATTAAGTGATAAGCGGATAAGATTTTAAATTTGTTGAATGTGCTTAACAGTTATGTTGTTTTAATGGAATCGGGGTGATATTAAGTCTGCTTAAAGGATTATTTCACTACAGTTAAGCTGAGTTCTTGATAATTTATACTGTTTTGATATTCATAGTACTGGATTTTGTTTAATGTTTGAATACGTGTTTGCTTAGACAACTTAAATGTTTTAGTTCTGCTATTTTGGTTTTGTGATTGAGAATTAGGATAACTGAATGAATGATTGAGAATGGTTTTGAATTGAGTTTTATTCAGTTTTATTCAGCTAATTTAGGAGTTTTTCTTAATGCTATTTGCTTGTTTTGGAAACTGCATAAGTTGAAATTTGATTTCAGTTTTATTCAGCTTATATTTAGCTTGTTGACTACATGATGAGTTGCTGATATATTGTTGGAAATGATTTTTACATGATCATTTGATTTGAGTTTTTCGAGCTTTGTCTATTGATCAAGTATAAGCTTATCAGTTTAATTGACTGATAAGCCCAGAGGGCTGTGTCCTCACAACTTATAGCAAATAAGCTATCAAAAAGTCTTTCCTAAGACTATCTTTTAGTTATTCTGTCAAAAAGATATAATTCCAAAATATGTCACGTGTGGGATTCGACCTCGTGACCTGCTGGTTAACAGACCAGTGTGTTTACCAACTGGGCTAAATGCCCTTTTGAGTTTATAACTTTTTATTGATTAATATAGTGCATTTGTTTTGACTGATTTTTAGCTAGTAACGTTTCTTTACTTTAAATTTGTTTTAATACAAAGTTAATTAGTGATTTTGAAAAGAAAGTTTATTTTGTTTTCATATATTATTAATAGTGTAAAAATATAAAAATAAATAAATATATAAAAATAAAAAATGTTTTTATAGTTTGATTAGTTTAATTTTAAATAATTAGATTTTTACAAATTTATAATTAAATAAAATAGATTTAAATTAGATTTGTTTTATAGAAATTTTAATAAAGTAAATTAGTTTCAAAAGAGATTAATTAGATTTTTAAATAAACTAAATTTTAAATAGTGTTTTTATTTTAAGTAATTGTTTTAGATTTTTAAAATAGGCGGGGTTTACGATTCATGCACTTTAGGATAAGATTTAATAGTTTAAAATTGGTAGATTTTAATTGTAGTTTAAAAACCGAAAAACAATTCAAATCAATTGTTGATGAGATGGCATTTATACATGATCTCATCGTTCTTTTCGGGCTTTAAATGCATAAAAATGTCATAAAATACCATATATATGCTTGCTTTTGTGTTTATGTGTGTTTTAGGTATGGATATCGTGAAAAAGACAAAAGATCACAAGATACAAGGAAAAACGGACACGAGAAACGAAGCCGTACAATGAACCGGGCCCTAATCATGGAATTTTCATCAAATACCCTTGAAGACTTGAAGACAAACAAGATTGATCATCCAAGAATGAAGAAATGACACTTAAAACCCTTGTATATTAATAATTACAAGTTTGGTCCCTTAAGTTTGTCAAAATTACAAAAAGGTCCTTCAACTTTGAAGAAATGGCAAGAATAGTCCCTCAACAAATTCAAATTGCCAATTATGGTCCCTCATGAAGTGAAAGACACATTGAAGACCTTTGAAGATCAACATTGTCCAAGAACAGCCCTTGAATTATCACAAAATATCAAAAACAACCCTTGATAATCCTTTTACGAAGTCTTGTGCCAAAAATGTCAATTGGTGGAACTTATTAACAAAGCAAACTCGTTTTAGGGCTGGAAAACTTGTTTTGCCAAAAATATCAAAACATAAGGACCAAATGTGTCAAGAATGAAAGATTCAAACAAACTGGCGCCTAACATGTTTATTTCCCCCAAAATCGGATCTAAACAAGTACTATTCACTTTCACCCCCACCCAGAATTTACCCCGACTTAACCTTGGGTAAAAACTAATTAAACCCTCCCACGTGTGATTCACACACGCAGAACCAAAACCCACACCTAAAAACCTCACCCCATTCACTGTGGACCCTACCCCCAATTCCCCAATCCACCAATCAGAGAACACCTTAGTCCCCAAGGCACATGACGTGTCCAAAATGAACGTCCATGATGTATAGCTTACTCACAACGCCAAAACAAACGTCCAGGATGCAATTTGGACAGCTCACCACTCAAAATCGTTTAAGGGCATATTTGGAATTTCTACTGATTAGGGTTTAAGTTTTTAGCCTTCTAGTATCTTCCTAGACTAGTATAAAAGGAGACACCAGCCTGTGGTGATCCCTTGTTCCAGTTTCAAGTTTTTCACTTGTAATCCCTTTTTTAGAAAATAAAAGTTGGTATTTGAATTTATCAATTGTAATTCCTTTTTGTTCTTTTAAAAAGTTGTGTGTAGTGAAGCTTGATTCTGAGTTCCATTTGTGTTTGGTGAAGTAATTTTTGATTTTCAAAAATATTTCATAAAGGTTTGGAAAATCTGATAATCTTGGAGAAATCTGTCCAAGGTTTTGTGGTGTTAAGAATTTCATGTTATTGGTGTTAGGGTATAATAGAAAACGTGTTTTCTAAGTTTTAAAAAGTTTTTGTAAAGGTTTTAAGAAGATAGAAAGAAAACAGAAAGATATTTATGCTTGTATTTTTTTGAGTTTTCTTTGATCTTGTCTTAAACAGGAGTGAAGGTGTTGATATTTTGTTCTGCACCAGCCCGGGCTGGTAGGGAGGAGGATTTACATCCTCTAGGGTCTTGGATGTAAGACCCTAAGGTATTCCCTTTACCTTTGTTTAAATTTCAGAAAATAGCAAGTTTGTGTGATCATTGATTGATTTGATGCTAAGGTGTGTTAAATCAGTTGGATTAGTGTTGATTTGAATTGTTATGCATGTTTAAGAATATTGGAATCAATTTGAATAACTTTGGAATAGATTTGATTTGAAAAAACTGGTTTTAAGAATTTAAAAGGGTGTTTGGCTATAGGTTTAAGCAGGGTAGAACATTTGATTTATGCTTTAAAAAGGTGCTAAGTGTTGAAAAAAGGATTGTGCTAGGTTATTAGCTAGTTATTAATTAGTTTGGAACAGATTTGGAAGCAAGTGATTGAGTTTTAAAGGAAAAGTTAGTTTCAAAATCTGCTTAGGCCTATCTGCTTGCTTTTTATGAAATTTGGTAGCTTGATTCTTGATTTCTGTTAGGAGATAGGGTTATTGTTGGTTTGAATCTGCTTGTGCATGATTTTGTGAGTTTGTGTGCTTTAACTTGAAGCTTGAATGTCACTAGAGTGCTAGAAATAAGCAAATTTGCCCACTGACCTGCTATATAGATCACAGAAACTTAATAGGCTAGGGTGTGCTTGATTTGCTTATCTTATGTGTGCTAGTGTGCCATATTCCTGTTTATATTGACTTCTTGTGCTCAAAGGAGCACAAGAGTGCCCATTGTGTCCAATATCAACACCAAAATAAGCTCACAAGCCAATCCTTTGGCTTTTGTAATCTGTGAAGGAAAGAACACACAACTTTTGTTCATCAAGTTGAAATCTGTCACATATTTGATCTTTGATTTGTTCTAATCTTTGCATAAAAAGGAATTGGAGTTGGATTATAGCTTGTTTAAGTGTGTCAGATTGGTTAAGAAAAGTTAAAAAGCAAAAATAAAAAAAGAAGCAAAAAAGGGGGTTGTAAGGCTCGAACCCTGGTCTCCACACTCACACACATAACACTTATCCGTTGCGCCTTGGGGACTTTGATTGAGAGTTTTGGTTTCCATAGTTATTTAACCCGTTTTTCCTTTTGGCTTAAATAAATAAGCCGTGGCTTATTTTGCATTTTTCCAGCTTATTTACTTTTCATTTTTGCTTATTTTCATTTTTCCTAGAATCTTATTAAGTTTATAGATTTTTCTAGCTACTTTTTATATTTTTCCCATTATTAGTTTATTTATTAGAATTTAATTAATAGACGTATTTTAAAAAAGCAATAAAAAATAGAAAAAAGATTTTTAATTTTCAGGAAAAATAGTTTTTAGCTTTTTAATATATAATTTGAGGTTTACATATAGTTTTGGTTTTATAAACTTTAATTTTTAATTTTATATTATTTTAAGGTTTTTCATAAACTTTAAAGATTTTTATAAAATTATTAAAAAAGGTTTAGGAGCTCTAATTTGTGTTTTTCTCTTAGTTATATTAATTAGGATTTTTAGAAATTTTTTATTTTAAATTTTAGAAACTTTTTATTTTTAGCAATATTTTAATATTATTTTATTATTTAATTTTCAAAATTTTATTTTTCTTTCTTTTTCATTTTTCTTAAGTTCTTTGTCATTAATTTGTACTATTTCCATTTTTAGAATATTTTTATAACTTTTAGATTTATTTTTATAATTATTTTAAGTTTAATTAGGTTTTAATCATTTTTAATCATTTTTAGAGTTTTAAAAATAGTTTTAATAGGGTTTAATTTTTAGAAAAATACTTTTTAGTCTTCTAATAATATAAGTTAAGTAATTATTCAATAAAATCATATTTTAGACATTTGAATTAATTAAATTTAATTCTAGGGCTTTAATTAGCATTTAAAATTAAATATTTAATTAATAAAAGGTTTTAAAATATCTTTGTTGGATTTTTATCTTTGTTTATATTATTTGAGACTTCTTTTTAGTCTTTTTAATTATTGATTTTGTTTTTGGTTTTAATAAATTTTTAATTTGGGTAGTTTTTCACGGCTTTACGTTTTCGTCGTAGTTTAATTTTAACGTATCCGTCTTTCATCTTCTCATCCCCATTCTTCTCAATATTAATCTCAAATACATACAAGTTAATTCACAACACCATACCTCCTTGGGAAACGAACTCTTTCTCTCATTTTATTTGATTGAGGGTCATTACTTGTGGTTTACCTAAATCACTCGTTAATACTTACCGCTATTTACGCTCTTTTCCTAAAGAGTAGTAAAACCTCTACAATCATTTTGGCGCCGCTGCCGGGGAGGTGTGTTGTGCTTTAATTTGGAAAATTTTGTTTTTAATATTATCCATAAATAGTATTTGTGTTAAGTGGAACTCCCTTAACACGTATTATCGGTTTTCTTGGTTTTTCTTGTACAAATATTATTAATATATTGTATTAAGTATCACAATCAAAATACAATATCTCCAAAAGTGTGAAAACACAACCTTAATTGGGATTTGATCTCCTAATTATTGTATTCGAATCTCAAACAAAAAAGAAAAGGCAAAAATAGATAAATACTTTCGTGAAGCTCGATTTTGAAAAATACAAACTATAAGGTGGGTATAAGGCGGGTATTATAAAATATACCCTAAGGAAAAAGGCTCTTAAGTGCTTCGCGCCGCCTCGTTTCCCCGCTTGCTTGTGAGTATTTTGACATTGAAAGCTAATCGAGGGTTTTGCCGCCCAAAGTATTAATACGTATACTATATTTGCTTGGTTTTCTTTGTGATTAAACCCTCGTGAACAATTTGGTTTTCACCAAAGTTCTAAAGTCATTCAAAGGCGTTCACTCCACGTGATCGTTTTCATTCCTTTGAGGCTTCTTTAATCAAGAGTTTGATTCGAGGAGAGATTTTGTAGATTGTTGTCTACGAAGATACACCAAAATCCAAAAAAATTAAATATCATCAAAAACACAAAAAAATTGAAAATCCACAAAACAACCAAAAAGAATCTTCTTTGCTCACCTCCCATTCTTCGTGAAGTTTATGATCACTCGTCATCAAGCAAAACGAGCTCGTAAACGTCTCCAAAAGCAAGCAAATCAAGGATCGTTGATTTTTGAAGAACCTCCAATTGTTGAACCTATTATAGAACAAGAAGTCGTCATGGCTAATCGTACTATGATGGAGTTGCTTCAAGCACCCACCGAGGGTTTTGGAGAGGCCATTGTTATTCCCGCCATCCTTGCGGAGAATTTCGAGATTAAGACGGGTTTAATGTCAATGTTGCAAGCAAATAAGTTTCGAGGTCACGAGAAAGACAACCCGCATTACCACATTAGGAATTTCAACCGTCTCACCGCTACTAGCAAATTCAAAGATGTTCCACATGACGCCATTAAGATGATGTTGTTTCCATATTCGTTGGATGGACCCGCAAAAATTTGGCTCGAGAAAGAACCGCCAAATTCGATTTTGACATGGGCTGATCTCGTTTCTAAGTTTGTGAACAAGTTTTTTCCACCATCGAAAACAACACACTTAAAAAATGAGATTTCACGATTTGTGCAACGTAATAATGAAAGTTTTTCAATGGCATGGGAACGATTTAAAGAGATGTTACATGAATGTCCTCACCATGATTTTTCAGAATTGCATCAAATTGATACCTTTTATAATGGGCTTAATGATCATGAACGAGATTATTTGAACGCCGCCGCGGGTGGTAACTTTTTGTGCAAGACGACAAATGAGGCTTTACAAATCATTGAAAATCGATCTAAGGTTTATAGCCCTCGTAACACACCGAGTGTTGCCAATATGGGTTCGTCATCTTCGTCACAATCGTCTCGTAGCATTAACGCCTTACATGATGAAGCTAATGAGGAAAATCGGTTTTTTGATAGATTTTCTAATCTAATGTCCCATTGGAAAGCTCAAGAAGCTTCCAATTCCGCTTCGGTTAAAGCGGTTGCTAAGAGTTGTTTATCTTGTGGAGGAGCTCATGATCTTTCCGAGTGCATTACCGCGGATGGTAACACTTAGAGTGCTTATGTAGCAACGGGAACTTACAACCAAAACGGCCAAGGTTCCCGCCAAAATCAAGCTCCACCAAATCAAAATGTTAATAATTATCGAAACAACAATCAAGGTAATTACCAAGGCAACACACGCAATTACAACAAAGGGAATTATCAAAGTGGGAATGGACAAATCTCTAATCAAAACCAAAACCGTGATTTTCAAAACACTACACAAGGTTTTCAAAATGCTCACACGAAAAATTTGCAAGGAGAATTTTTGGATTATGCAAAAGCAAATGATGCTAAATTTGATAATATGCAACGTGAGATGATTAGCTTAAGGTCCGAGTTGAAAAACGAGCTTAAAAATGAACTTGCTAATGAACTTAAAACTCATGCAAACAAAATGGAAGGAAATGTCCAACGTCTTCAACAAAACCAACAAAAGATGGAATTAGGACAACATGAGATTAAGCAAGAGTTATTGAAAGCGGATGCTAAGCAATCAAAATTTGAGGACCGAATGGCTAAGATAATTGAAGCAATCATGTGTAAGCCCTCTTCTTCGGGTGGTCTTTTTAGTGATACCATTAACAACCCGAGGGGAGAATTGAAGGTTGTTGCTACACGAAGTGGTAAAACTTTCAAGGAACCAATCTCTCGTCCAAGTACTTCTAAGGAGAAGGAAATCGAGAAAGAACCCGAGGTGATGGTCGAAAAGGAGCACATTACAATCCCACGAAGTACCGCTCAAACCACAGCTACGGTTGAACCAATACCAATTGTGGAACCCGAGTTTCCAAGGCCATTGCCTAATGACCACCCACACCACCTTTACCCTACCCTTCGAGACGTAACAAAGAGAAAGCACAAGAAAGGAACAATTATCAATTTGAGCTATTTATGAAAATGTTTCGTGATTTGCATTTTAACATAAGTTTTGCCGATGCTTTAATCATGATGCCTCGATTCGCCGCAAACTTCAAAAGTATGCTAAACAACAAAGAAAAGTTACAACAATCGTCTAGTTGTTCATCGGTTTTTCTAAGCCGCATACCACAAAAAGTCGGTGATCCCGGTAAATTTTTGATTCCGTGTGCTATTCAAGATATGGAGGAATGCTACGCCTTGGCCGATCTTGGTGCTAGTATTAATTTAATGCCTCTCGAGATTTTCAAATCGCTTTCGCTTCCGGCTCTTACTCCTTCGAACATGTCCATCGAGATGGCCGATCATTCTACGATCATGGCATGTGGAGTAGCCGAGGACGTTTTCGTTAAAGTCGGAAAGTTTTACTATCCCGTTGACTTTATCGTTGTAGACATTCCTATCGATCGAAAAGTTCCTCTCATTTTGGGTCGTTCATTTTTGGATACATCAAGAGCACTTATCGATGTTCATGCTCGGAAAATCACCCTTCGTTTCAATGAAGAAGAACTTGTCATCAATGCAACACAAAACTCCAATCTTTCTCATGTATATTCTATTGCAACTTTAAACCATGGTGACTCGACCAATGTCGTTTGCAAAGAATTTTCACCAAGAGTTTTAGGGAATGTCGCCAAAAACAATTTACCATTTCCTCCGCCGGTGGAGGTTATGAGTGCTAAGCCTACAAAGAAGAAACCATCAATACTTGAATCGAAAAATCCTTCACCTTCATTCTTGAAAAGTGTTGATAAGTTGCCGGTTTCTACGGAAGATCTTTCGGATGATGAATATGTTGACCCCAATGGGGAGGTTTTCTTCGTCGATAAACGTTTTGAGAACTTGCCACCACCAAAACCAAAACGGTTTCAAAATGTGAGAATTTTTAGTGTGACTAACATCGTCTTAGAAACACCGAATATTTTCGACATAATCAAAAAGGGTTTTCATAAGGAGAGTTTAAAAGATAACAAAGAAAAAGATCTTAAATGTGATTTAATTAATTTTTCTACAAATCTAACTCCGTCATCACCGCGTGTTTTGAGTGCTACAAACTCGTCTACTCCTTTTGACGATGTTTTGTGTGGTCCTAGTATGGGGGAAGCCCCTTATGTTCCCTCATCCTTGTCCATCGAGGACGAGATATTCGATCCCGGAATTTCATGTAAAGGGAAATCTCGGTCTTCCACCGATGCAATAAATGGAAACTATATCTATTTGCTTGGTGCGAGTCTACCTCGAGTAGCTCAAACGTTTATCTTACCAATTGTCTCACCCTTCTACTTCTCATCTATTTTCTTCAAACTCTTTGAGTTTATGGCACATATTGAAGTGGCGTTAAATTGTTTTTCCCATGAAAACGAGAACGCCATCTTCGACCCCGGTATTTTACATCATCTAAGGACTTAGTCCTTTTTACCGGTTGCTTTTTGGGCCTTGTTTATCATGTAAGCCCCACCAAAAATTGACCACACCATTGTATTTCCCTAAATGTTCACATTTTAAGGGGATCGAGTCGAGCTCATGACTCGGTAATCAAAAACGAGGTGCCTCGTGGGGGAGATCCCACGCTTATCTTTATGCTTTATGTTCACTAATAAGGGGACTTGTACCCTTCCAACTCGTTGTCTCGTGGTTGTTTGTGATTGTGTTATCTAGATCATCATCATCGTCTACGATTGAAGACTCTCGTGTTCGTTTACGTGAGCCTCCATCGTTCGTTTGAAGAAGTTTTTCACGATTCCATGACATATCCTTTATTGTCCTAACAATTATCTTTTAGCATAATTAATAAACGGCTTTAGATATATTGTTGATCACCCTTTCCATGCTAGATCCTAAGCATTCGATTCTTCGTCTCTAGTATGGGGGTGCTCCACCTTTAGACTCGAAACATTGAGGACAATGTTTACTTTTAGTATGGGGGGGTGAATAGGTACTTGCTTTGCTACGCCCTCACGTTTTCCAACTTTCAATGTTTTGTTTTGCTAATAAGGCTAAAAATGGCAAATTTTAAAATTTTTCTTAGTTTTCATAAGTGTTTTTAAGACACGAATGTATATTTTCCGATGGGTAGAATAAGAGTTAATTTTTGACTTGATGGGCATTTGGAGCCATTTACATTCCTTAACCCGCTCAATTCAAGTTTTGCTAGACTTTTATATAGGGAGCTTTAAAACGCGAAAGTCTTAATTCATTCGAGTTAAGAACAAGAACTTTTCGCAAGTTCCTATAATTGATTCTAGAAAGTCACTTATCAAGGGAACTTTAAAACGCATTCTCTAAACTTGAAAAAGTCCAAGAAAGTGCAAGATCCTATAGGTGGCTTGAAAACCCAAAACTTTGATTTGATATAGTCTTAATGAAAGCTAATCCAAATTTGGCTTAATTTTGACTTGCACGGCTAAGTATTCACGAGTCTCTTTAATTAGAGGTCTTTATATAGTGAAGAACGAGAAATGATAGAGTTAGACAAGTGATCATGCTAAACGTAGAACATGAAAGTGTTCTTTCAAAAACTCATATGTTTTTAATTGTGGCTTTTTCTTCCCATAAGATCAATGCATTAGGAATAAAACATAATTGCAATAAGTAAGGTCGTACGATTTGAAAAGTTACTTAGCCTCTAGCGCAAGATCGTTTAAAAGTTGCTCGGGGTTGAATAGAGTTCATAGCCAAGGCATAACTTATTGAAACGGGACGCGAAGATTGGTGATCATCCAAAAAGGCCCTAACAAGGCATGAGGAGCTCTATTTTTGCTAAAGATCAAAAGATGATGTGAAGTATCATTATTCCAAAATCAATATGAAGGATCGAGACACACGACGAGAAGCAATTACTCCCCTAAAGAATGGAGAAAGTCTATCCAAAAAGACCCTAACAAGGTATGAGGATGAATATATCCAAGTCCGAAAAGGAGGCGGATCGTTGTATATCAAAATCCAAAGTAAAGATTGAAGAAAAATGATGAAGTCGTGGTCCTATATGAAGAATCTCTCAAAAACGTCAAGTGAAGAAATTCCAAATATATGAAGAGAAGACCATAATTTCGAGAACGTCTTCCCAAGATTTGAAGTATGAAGTACATGCCAAATATCGGTCCGAGAAAGGTCTCAAATCGTGAAACGAGTTATGCCAAGATATGAACTTAAGGAGATACACGAGAAGCCGTTTTAAAAGATTTTGTCCTTCGGCTAACTATTGATCAAATCGTGCTACTTTGCTTTCGGACTAATAACTACTCAAATAAGTCAAAATGAATCACTTGTGATCCATGACAAATAGATAAAAAATGCTAGTAACCCATTTCCTTTTATAATAACTAGGATTGCGGGGAGAAAAAGTATTACACAATTTGAACGTATGAGTAGTGTTAGCATTGTGACTTGTACCAACAATGATCTTGTTTTTGCACTTAGCATGGAATGTATGACAATCAAGGATGACGAAGTTTACTCTAAGGGACATTAACTTGTTTCTATTCTTAGACCCTAAAAGTCACCTTTTGGTGATGAAAATCATACATTATGTCTTTACACATCATCGTAGTATGTTGCAAGTCTTTTACTTTTTCAATAAAGGTTAATAAAATTGAACTTTGGTGATGCTTAGATACTTTATTCTAGCATTGCGTGAGGGCACGGCAATGGCTTAGTATGGGGGAGTGATGAGATGGCATTTATACATGATCTCATCGTTCTTTTCGGGCTTTAAATGCATAAAAATGTCATAAAATACCATATATATGCTTGCTTTTGTGTTTATGTGTGTTTTAGGTATGGATATCGTGAAAAAGACAAAAGATCACAAGATACAAGGAAAAACGGACACGAGAAACGAAGCTGTACAATGAACCGGGCCCTAATCATGGAATTTTCATCAAATACCCTTGAAGACTTGAAGACAAACAAGATTGATCATCCAAGAATGAAGAAATGACACTTAAAACCCTTGTATATTAATAATTACAAGTTTGGTCCCTTAAGTTTGTCAAAATTACAAAAAGGTCCTTCAACTTTGAAGAAATGGCAAGAATAGTCCCTCAACAAATTCAAATTGCCAATTATGGTCCCTCATGAAGTGAAAGACACATTGAAGACCTTTGAAGATCAACATTGTCCAAGAACAGCCCTTGAATTATCACAAAATATCAAAAACAACCCTTGATAATCCTTTTACAAAGTCTTGTGCCAAAAATGTCAATTGGTGGAACTTATTAACAAAGCAAACTCGTTTTAGGGCTGGAAAACTTGTTTTGCCAAAAATATCAAAACATAAGGACCAAATGTGTCAAGAATGAAAGATTCAAACAAACTGGCGCCTAACATGTTTATTTCCCCCAAAATCGGATCTAAACAAGTACTATTCACTTTCACCCCCACCCAGAATTTACCCCGACTTAACCTTGGGTAAAAACTAATTAAACCCTCCCACGTGTGATTCACACACGCAGAACCAAAACCCACACCTAAAAACCTCACCCCATTCACTGTGGACCCTACCCCCAATTCCCCAATCCACCAATCAGAGAACACCTTAGTCCCCAAGGCACATGACGTGTCCAAAATGAACGTCCATGATGTATAGCTTACTCACAACGCCAAAACAAACGTCCAGGATGCAATTTGGACAGCTCACCACTCAAAATCGTTTAAGGGCATATTTGGAATTTCTACTGATTAGGGTTTAAGTTTTTAGCCTTCTAGTATCTTCCTAGACTAGTATAAAAGGAGACACCAGCCTGTGGTGATCCCTTGTTCCAGTTTCAAGTTTTTCACTTGTAATCCCTTTTTTAGAAAATAAAAGTTGGTATTTGAATTTATCAATTGTAATTCCTTTTTGTTCTTTTAAAAAGTTGTGTGTAGTGAAGCTTGATTCTGAGTTCCATTTGTGTTTGGTGAAGTAATTTTTGATTTTCAAAAATATTTCATAAAGGTTTGGAAAATCTGATAATCTTGGAGAAATCTGTCCAAGGTTTTGTGGTGTTAAGAATTTCATGTTATTGGTGTTAGGGTATAATAGAAAACGTGTTTTCTAAGTTTTAAAAAGTTTTTGTAAAGGTTTTAAGAGGATAGAAAGAAAACAGAAAGATATTTATGCTTGTATTTTTTTGAGTTTTCTTTGATCTTGTCTTAAACAGGAGTGAAGGTGTTGATATTTTGTTCTGCACCAGCCCGGGCTGGTAGGGAGGAGGATTTACATCCTCTAGGGTCTTGGATGTAAGACCCTAAGGTATTCCCTTTACCTTTGTTTAAATTTCAGAAAATAGCAAGTTTGTGTGATCATTGATTGATTTGATGCTAAGGTGTGTTAAATCAGTTGGATTAGTGTTGATTTGAATTGTTATGCATGTTTAAGAATATTGGAATCAGTTTGAATAACTTTGGAATAGATTTGATTTGAAAAAACTGGTTTTAAGAATTTAAAAGGGTGTTTGGCTATAAGTTTAAGCAGGGTAGAACATTTGATTTATGCTTTAAAAAGGTGCTAAGTGTTGAAAAAAGGATTGTGCTAGGTTATTAGCTAGTTATTAATTAGTTTGGAACAGATTTGGAAGCAAGTGATTGAGTTTTAAAGGAAAAGTTAGTTTCAAAATCTGCTTAGGCCTATCTGCTTGCTTTTTATGAAATTTGGTAGCTTGATTCTTGATTTCTGTTAGGAGATAGGGTTATTGTTGGTTTGAATCTGCTTGTGCATGATTTTGTGAGTTTGTGTGCTTTAACTTGAAGCTTGAATGTCACTAGAGTGCTAGAAATAAGCAAATTTGCCCACTGACCTGCTATATAGATCACAAAAACTTAATAGGCTAGGGTGTGCTTGATTTGCTTATCTTATGTGTGCTAGTGTGCCATATTCCTGTTTATATTGACTTCTTGTGCTCAAAGGAGCACAAGAGTGCCCATTGTGTCCAATATCAACACCAAAATAAGCTCACAAGCCAATCCTTTGGCTTTTGTAATCTGTGAAGGAAAGAACACACAACTTGTGTTCATCAAGTTGAAATCTGTCACATATTTGATCTTTGATTTGTTCTAATCTTTGCATAAAAAGGAATTGGAGTTGGATTATAGCTTGTTTAAGTGTGTCAGATTGGTTAAGAAAAGTTAAAAAGCAAAAATAAAAAAAGAAGCAAAAAAGGGGGCTGTAAGGCTCGAACCCTGGTCTCCACACTCACACACATAACACTTATCCGTTGCGCCCTGGGGACTTTGATTGAGAGTTTTGGTTTCCATAGTTATTTAACCCGTTTTTCCTTTTGGCTTAAATAAATAAGCCGTGGCTTATTTTGCATTTTTCCAGCTTATTTACTTTTCATTTTTGCTTATTTTCATTTTTCCTAGAATCTTATTAAGTTTATAGATTTTTCTAGCTACTTTTTATATTTTTCCCATTATTAGTTTATTTATTAGAATTTAATTAATAGACGTATTTTAAAAAAGCAATAAAAAATAGAAAAAAGATTTTTAATTTTCAGGAAAAATAGTTTTTAGCTTTTTAATATATAATTTGAGGTTTACATATAGTTTTGGTTTTATAAACTTTAATTTTTAATTTTATATTATTTTAAGGTTTTTCATAAACTTTAAAGATTTTTATAAAATTATTAAAAAAGGTTTAGGAGCTCTAATTTGTGTTTTTCTCTTAGTTATATTAATTAGGATTTTTAGAAATTTTTTATTTTAAATTTTAGAAACTTTTTATTTTTAGCAATATTTTAATATTATTTTATTATTTAATTTTCAAAATTTTATTTTTCTTTCTTTTTCATTTTTCTTAAGTTCTTTGTCATTAATTAGGACTATTTCCATTTTTAAAATATTTTTATAACTTTTAGATTTATTTTTATAATTATTTTAAGTTTAATTAGGTTTTAATCATTTTTAATCATTTTTAGAGTTTTAAAAATAGTTTTAATAGGGTTTAATTTTTAGAAAAATACTTTTTAGTCTTCTAATAATATAAGTTAAGTAATTATTCAACAAAATCATATTTTAGACATTTGAATTAATTAAATTTAATTTTAGGGCTTTAATTAGCATTTAAAATTAAATATTTAATTAATAAAAGGTTTTAAAATATCTTTGTTGGATTTTTATCTTTGTTTATATTATTTGAGACTTCTTTTTAGTCTTTTTAATTATTGATTTTGTTTTTGGTTTTAATAAATTTTTAATTTGGGTAGTTTTTCACGGCTTTACGTTTTCGTCGTAGTTTAATTTTAACGTATCCGTCTTTCATCTTCTCATCCCCATTCTTCTCAATATTAATCTCAAATACATACAAGTTAATTCACAACACCATACCTCCTTGGGAAACGAACTCTTTCTCTCATTTTATTTGATTGAGGGTCATTACTTGTGGTTTACCTAAATCACTCGTTAATACTTACCGCTATTTACGCTCTTTTCCTAAAGAGTAGTAAAACCTCTACAATCAATTGTCCAAATCAAAACAAAACGTCTCAAATTCATAAGATCTTCGTGTACAACAAACTCGACTCACTCACGTGTTTAATTGAATTCGTCATTGGTATTATTAGTCTATTACTTTTTCCTAAAGGTAATTTTCTAATTTACCCTATAACGTAAATCAAATAAATTACTATACACATCACGACACATCACTTACGAGCACCTTTTGCTTGATTACGAGTTTGCATAAACTTGACGTACAACGTGGAGGTGAGCAAAGAAGATTCTTTTGGGTTTTTGCGAATTTTCAATTTTTTTGTGTTTTTGATTGTTTTTAATTTTTTTGGATTTTGTGTGTATTACGTAGACAAAAATCTACCAATCTCTCCTCGAATCAAAACTCTTGATTAAAGGAGCCTCAAAGAATGAAAATGATCACGTGGAGTGAACGCCTTCGATGACTTTAGAACGTTGGTGGAACACCAAAACGTTCAAGAGGGTTTAATCACAAGAAACCAAGCAAGTATATATGATACGTAATAATTCTTTGGGCGGCAAAACCCTCGATTAGCTTTCAATATCAAATACTCACAAGTGATGGGGGGAATGAGGTGGCGCGAAGCACTTATGTACCTAACTTCCCTTTAACGGCCTTTTATAGCACGTTGCCTATCTATTCACCTTAAAGTTCATATTTTTCAAAATCGAGCTAAACGAAAGTATTTATCTATTTTTGCCTTTTTTTCTTTTGGTTTAAGATTCGAATACAATAATTAGGTGATGAAATACCTATTAAGGTTGTGCTTTCACACTTTTGGAGATATTGTGATTTGATTGTGATACATATACAATATAGTAATAATATTTCACAAAAAAAGAAAAACCGATAATACGTGTTAATAGAGTTCTAATTAACACAAATACTATTTATGGTTATGTATTAAAAAAAATGGTCAAATTGATCACAACACACCTCCCCGGCAACGGCGCCAAAATGATTGTAGGTATGTTTACACTTGTTTAGGAAAACAAAGCGTAAAAGCGATAAGTATTAAACAAATGATTAAAAAAAATCAAATGCTAATGACCCAAAGGTAAAAGTTCGTTTCCCAAGGAGGTTGATTGTGTGTGAACAACTTGAATGATTTTGGATTAATACTTGAACAAAGAAAGGGTGAGAAAAGAAAATGACGGATACGTGAAAACTACACTAAGGCGTACAAAACGTAAAACCGTAAATAGTGACAAAATAAAAGTTAACTCTAAAAATTTCCAAAAAATTACCAAAAATCCTTAAAAATAAACTAAGGGTTTACAAATGATCAAAATTTTTTCCAACCTTTTATTTAATTAATTTTAATTTTTTAATGCTAATTAAAACCCTAAAATTAAATAAATTAACAAAAAGCCCAAATAAAGATTTTTACATTTGTAAACCTCAAAAATGACTTAATAAAACTTAAACCTATTAAATCTATTAAAAATAATTAAAAACTAAAATTAAATATTAAAATAATATTAAAAATTCAAAAATTATTGAAAATCCTAAAAAGTTGCAAACTAGTTTATTTTAACCTATTTAAATAGAAAATGTAGTTGAAATTACCTAAATACCCGTATTGGGCCTCCAAATGGGCCAAAACTCAAAACATTCTACTTAAATGGGCTTTTTGGGCCAATAAGAATCAAATTCAACCAAACAAGCCCAAAATCACCAATCTAGCTTAAAATTCATTTTTATACAAAAACTCTAAAGGCCCAAAAGCTGAAAGTGAGCTTATCACAGCATAAATGTCACACAGCTTATTCTTAATGGGCCAATAAGTCCAATAAGCCATAAGCTGATGCCATAAGGTCTAATTCAATACACATTCTTCTTTTGTGATTATAAAGTTGTTTGTAAAATAAATTTTGAAAAAGCTCAACAAATAAGCTAGAAATAAGCAAAGTACTTTTTCACTAAAAGACAAAATAGTCGGGTTTGAGTTCTAGAGGGTTTCAAAAGCTGATTCTTTTTGCAAAAGCTGACAAATAAGGAAACTCAAAAGATTCAACAAAGTAAATCCCAAAAAGCCAAGTAGAATAAGCTGTAGAAGCAAATAAGCTAGCTGAAAAAGCCAAATAAGCTAGTTGTCTAACAAAACCTAAACCAAATAAGTTGAAACCTTCCAAGAATGACATTAAGCTGAGAAAAATGACACCTATTACAAAAAATAAGTTGTTGCATGTACCAATAAACATTACTGAAAAATAAGCCAAATTGAGCTTATTTGACCAAAAGTCAAAGTGATCCAAATGTTACCAACGTTCCAAGACTTGTTTATGAGCTTGTTTTGAGTAATTTTTGTGAAGGAATCAAGGCTAAATCCTTTGAATCAAGCAGGCCAGTAAGCCTATTGATTTCAGTTTTGGTACAAAATTGGCCAATAAGCCAGTTGGCTTATAAGCACTCAAATAAGCAAACTAAGTATCAAAATAGGTACACAAGCAGCCAAATAACAAGTAACAAGCAATAAGATAGAAGGGCAATCACTAGATAATCTAGTGCGAAGCAAAATACGAGGGGTCACTTTGCTGATGCAAATGACCGCTTCAACCAACTTCTATAATCGATAACTTCTTCAATAAGCCACCAAAGTTAACAATCAATTATTGCACATATAGCACACCACAAAAACTCTTTCCAAACCAAAAATCAGCCTCTCAATCCAACAAATGAAGATTTGAGAGCTGCTGATATGTTTGACCAATTTCAAACCACTTAGACTAATTTTTCCAAAAACTTGCAAATCCTTTCCAAACTTGTGAGACTTAACCAACGACCAAAACAGCTTCCAAATGACTTGTTTAGAGAATATCAGCCCTAAGAACCAAGGGCACAAGGCCACAAGGCCTTTTAATCCCAAAATCCCAAACAACCTTGTTTTAGTACTTTTTCAAAGAAACTTTTTATTTTCACAAATAACCTACTGATTTTATGCTTCAAATAACTCAACTAGGTGACAACTAACAGGTCTAAACAATAAAACTCATAACACAAACACAAGAACTCAGAATCACATAGCAAATAAGATAGTAGATTTCAAAACAAAATTTAAAGAGAGAAAAGTAAAAGAGACTGAACCTCTTCCCCACAACTTCCTAGGGGAAGTCAGCAAAGCTCCCTAGAGTGTAGATCAATAGCTAGATCACACCTAGGGTACTTGAACAATAAATGGATGTGAAGCCTTGGCTGATGGTTCAACAGCTGAACGACAAGGTAGAGATCTTCAACACAAGCAACAAACGATCCAACCAAAGGTTGATAAACCTTCAGAAGCTTGGTGTCAACAAGCTTACAAGAGCTTATAGCTTTTGTTTGGGGTTAGAACAGGTAAAATAGCAAATCAACAACCTTAGATTTTGAAAACTTTCAAACTTGAAAACCTTTTCAAAACCAAACGTGCTTCAATCCAATGATAAAAACACTTTCAAAACACTAAATGGAACTCAGAATTTGCCTCTCCTTAACAACTTCAAACAACAAAAAGGAATTACACTTTCAAATTTAGAAAATACCAACTTTATTAATTTTAAAGAAAATTACTAGAGAGAAAGCAAAAACTGGAACAAGGGATCATCATAGGTTGATTTCACCTTATATAGGCCTTAGAAGGCTGAGTTTAGAATGTGAAAAACTAGAAACCCTAGCTATAAAATCTCATAAATGCCCTTGAAGCCTTCTAGAAGTTTTTGGAGTTGTGAGTTGTACCTTTTGATCTTGAGTGTTCATTTATCCTTAGGGAACAAGTATGAAGCCTTGGCCGTTGGATTTGACACATGGGATGGCTTGGAGAGGAAGTTGCACTTTCATTGGTGGACGAGGTTGATGGCAGGGTCCACTTGTTGATGGGATGTACGATGTGTGGCGTATGATGGGTTTGTGTGAGGGTGAATCACACGTGGGAAGTGCCAATTAGGTTTTACCCTTTGGTTTAAGGTGGTAAAATATGGGGGTGAAGAAGGGTGAACAGTGGTAAGTTTGATCCGAAAAAGAGGGGTGTGGGGTATTTGGCGCGTGTTTGTGGGATTTAAATGTTTCAGTATACACCTTTGGTCCTTGTTCTTTGGAAGAGTTTGTATATGAAGTATTTTCAGCCTATAAACCCGAATTCGTTAAATAACTTTCATTCTTCATACTTTGGCCATAAAAAGTTTCTAAAAGGGATTTAGGGCTTATTTATCTTTGCCATAATTACAATACTAGTCCTTTTGTACTTTTAAACATTTAATCAGGATTAGATGTGTAATATTCTTGAACTTGAAGGTCTTCTTTGTAAGTTTGACTTTGAGGAGGATAATTGTTGACAAATCTTCTTTTTTGAGGGACTAATCTTGCCAATTTTTCAAAGTTGAGGGACCTTTTTGTAATTGTGACAAACTTAAGGGACCAAACTTTTAATTATGAATATACAAGGGTATTAAGTGTCATATTTTTATTGACGAGGGATCATTCTTGAACATCTTCAACACTTCAAGGTCTTTTCTTTGGAAAATCATAACTAGGGCCCGGTTCATTATGCGGCTTCGTTTCTCGTGTTCATTTTTCCTTGTTTCTTGTGATCTTTTGTCTTTTTCATGATATCCATACCTAAACTACACAATTAACAAACAAAAGCATAATATATGGTATATTTATGACATTTTATGCATTTAAAACTCGAAAAGAACGAGGAGATCATGTATAAATTCCATCTCATCATTCATCTTTGGACCTTAAGAAGAAATTCCATGTGTATCTAGAGTAATCATCAACAATCGCGAGAATATACTTTTTCCCGTTAGTACTCTCTACACGCATGGGACCACATAAATCCATGTGTAGAAGTTCTAATCGTCCCATGATGGTTACGCACTCTCGGAAGCATCATCTTACGTGTACGGTCAAAATCGGGAGATGTTCTTGTCGAAAGTATGGTGGTTAAGAACACTCGGTAGCATCATCTGACAAGTACAATCAGAATCGCGAGATGTTCGTGTCTGAACCAGAAATCTTTGTTGACATTCTGTAGCTCAAGTTTCTCGTTAGAATTGTTTGTTGATCGCATCTCTACTCATTTAGTCTCTGTCTAAACTTACCAACCTTGTATTCTTTCGGCTATCTGTAGTGACCACTGATGAAGTAAATCTGATATTCCAAACTTGAAACTAAAGTATAATCCCCCAAATTTGTTACTTACGCTTAGCACTTTTGTTGATTGACAAACGGTGTAGAGAAACGTCTCTTAGTACCTTATACATAAAAGAAGAGAGAAGTATAAGATGTAAAACACCTCTTGAAATACCCACAACTACATGTGAGTGTGACACTGAGCACTACAACGTAACTCCTTAAGTGATAGTTGTCCATGTCGTCGACCATCCACCCCTTGACATTGGAAACTATATAAATCAAGTCTCAATCATAAACGCTCAAGCGAATCATCAATCGATAGAAGGGGGTGAGAAGTATCGATGATGAATTAAGTAGACGCCTTCGTGAAATCCCTCTTCAACTTCAAATAAAAAAATACCAAATCTACTTCGTAATCACTTGACATTCTTTGCTTCGAATACTAGCCGTTTGACAATTTAAGTGAATCTTATAAGGATCGTTTTGGTGTTTGTTTGTTTTTGTCGTGTTTTGTTGTGTTTGATGATTGTCGTTAACTATAAAACAAACGATGACTAAAAATTGAGAAGCCGTCAACGTCGTCTAGCTAACTTGACTTTTAAGCCCAAAATCAGTCATATGCCCAACAGATGCGCAAATTAGGGTTTCAAAACGATGGTTTTCTTTGACTGGGATGAGTACGTATAACCAAAGCCTATTCTTATAATTCTTTTCCAAACCAATAAAAATGTAATTCAAGTCCATCTATAATCGGCCCATGAAGACAACAAATGACCGATCCATTTGAATAGTCAACAAATCCATTTGCAGCTTTACGATGATATCACCATTCCCATTAATGAGTAACACGTCTCATTTTTTAATATTGCAAAAAGCAAATTCGAATAATAATAGGCCCATCATGATCTTATATGTTCGCAACCCATAGAATATATTCACAACCCGGTCCAACTTTTCACACACATAATCACACGGGTATATAAAAACTCCCATTACCCTAATTTAACTCATACCTTAATCTCATTATATCCGCCTCCATCTAAAACTCCTCAACCACTTATCTGTGACATCCCATCTCTTTGGACCAATACTCAGATTAATCACTTCTCATCCACAAATAATAAAGAAGTGATTCATTCTCAAACGCATTGACAATATGAGCACGAAATCCTTTAGCGATATCCTTGAATATGGAAGGGTGGTTTCTGATGCGGTATTTTTGCACACTTTATTTTAGGAAAAACAAAGCGACAAAAGCGGGTAAGTATTAAGTATCACGTTTTGTGAAAAAACCTAAATACTGACAATCGAGTTCGTTTTCGAGGAGGTATGGTGTTTAAGCCAATAATTATAGACGTTATTTAGTTCGGGTGATTACGTTATTGAAAAGAAAGAAAGATAATAAAACAGAGACGAATTACGCAAAAAGTTACACTACGACGTGAAAAACGCGAGATCCTAACATTCGACGAAAAATAAAAGTACTCTAAAAATCCCCAAAATTTTAACTTAAGTTAAGAAAAATCTAATTAAAACCAAAATTAAAACCAAAATTTCCAAAACTTTTTAAATTATTTTATATTCAATTTTAAAGTTTAATAAAAAAACTCAAAAATAATTAAAATTCATAAAAAGTGAAAATGAAAATTTTGAGATTTGTAAACATAAATTAAACTAATTAAAATCTAAAAATTATTTTTCTAAAACTTAAAAATACTTTTTCCTATTTTTAAACTATTTTCTAAAATATAAAAAGAAATAAATGATTGTAAATTAAATAATAAAGAGAAAAATCAAATTTTAGTGTCTAAAAATACTATACCATGAGATGAATTTAAGAAAAATGGAAAAAGGTGAAAAGCTATAAGCTAATAAGCTAAAATCAGCTTATAAACTTCGAATTAGATTAATAAGCAAAAACAAAACACCCCTTAAATACAGCCCTAGGGAAACACTTAGCAATAAAGTCCCTAGGGCACGTTTGGTTAAGCTGGATGTGTGTAACACGTTGGGAGTGGAAATGGCAAGGGTTAGAGTCCCTTGCCACCCAAAATTTTTCAAAAATATATATTTTTTTAAAACATGGTGCACAATCACTACACAAAGTCCAAAACAGAAAATAATACTGACAAACCCCACGAATTGAACAGGTTTGAAGATCCAAAGTAAACGGATCAAACTATGTTCTTACTACTTTTTCTTTATCACTTGTAACTGTGTGGGATTTGTGGAGTTGGCTGTTTTATAGGATAACAACGGCACCCCACAAGCAAGTTGTGCTTGTGGGAGTCACATACAAACACAAAGACATAAGTGCAAGCACAAACAGATTCATAAACTTCCCTAGATCAGACAAAAAACGATAATACAAAAATACACCCAAGTTGCTGATGAGAATCTAACAAATGACCCCTAAGCTGAAATACCTAATACCAAAGCTGCCAAACTATGTTAACAAACTAGAATTCAAACCTATCTGTCATGTGTACTAGCAGAGAACGAAATTACGTGGATTTAACACAAAATCGAATGCCTACGGCCCATTGTGATGTTTCACCAGATAGACGTGGATTACGCGTACAACACACAGGCACTCATTTGCTTATCTTTTTGTTGGCTACTTTTCGTTGGTTGTTGGTTCACAAGGCACGAATACACAAATCTCAAACAAACCAGCCACAAAATTTCCCAAGATTCAACAAAAGCGTCTAGTATAGTGCAATCTTACACAGTGAGCATTAAACAATCTCAAACAGTCCCTTATATTTAATTTCTATGGACTTCTTTTTGGGGTTTGTAGTATGCTGCTGGTATCGTAGGGTACACAAACACACAGCACACAGCAAGCACTCTATCAAACACAAGACACAAATAGCACACTATACTTAAGCTCCTAGATTCTCGAGTTATATTTGTTGTTTTTGTAGGTTTAGGCGCATAAGGCACAAGATACTAACACAATACTCGAATCACAAATCCAAATCATATTCCATTACAGTGGTTGCACGGTGGATCACAACACATAAAAAAATAATCCTTGATGCTTGTATGCGCTCAGTTAACACAAACAAACATCCTTGTTCACTTTTTCGTTACTATTTGGTTTTACTTGGATGACAGTTGATGGACACACACCAAAGCGCAAATGGAATCCCAATACAAAAATCACACGATTGATTTCACAACACTGAGCATATTACAATAAACAAGCAAATGTCCTTTTTTACTTCTTTTTACTTGGACTGTTCTTAGGGGGAAAATGCACACCCCACAAGCAGTTGATTGTGGGATTTAATGGATGCACAGGCAAACACACATTGTTATGGCCCAAAAATCTCCAATCAAGCAACAAAATGTTGGAAATACTTTTTTACGTATTTAGAAAGGATCGGTCACTCCAAAGATATATTCAAGTAATGGGCTCGTGATCCTATATGTAATCCATATAGCCCATATAACCCACATGTAGGGTGGGCTATATATACCCCCTCCTAGCATGTTAGGAGGGATTGCTCATTTGTATTTCACACATTTTCATTCAATCAACCTTCTTTCTCTCTTCCTCTCCTTTCTCTCTCTACCTTTCTCTCTCTAGTTCTTCCTCATTTCCATCCATCTCATTAGATAAATCATATATTTCTTAATCCTAAGAAAATATGGACCTACAATTGGTATCAAGAGCTTTGGTTGATTCTTCAGATTTGCGTGCTTTTATCTATTGATTTGGTGGTAAAACTTTTCTTTTTTTTCACAATTTTATGTTCACGTATCTCTTTCTTTCAATTTATTGATTTGGTGCAAAAAAAAATTTATCGTACTATTTTTTGTCTCAAATCTGGAATAATTTTCTATTGTTTTTATCCTTGATATGAGTTTTTGCATTTGATATTGTGTATAATTGAAGTTCGTTTTCTCAATTCTTAACCAATTGAAAGTCCTAACAAGATCGGGTTTATGATCGTTTTTGGTTGGTAGGGTTATTTGGATTTTCTATGTCTAATTGAACAATCAAGTAAAAATGTGCAAAATATTAACTACGTATCCGTAAAACAATTAGCAAATACCAAATTTTTATTCAAATAAAGACAAAAATATAAAACTATGAAATTAAAGTGCTAAAAATGTAAATGCTTGAAACTAAAGTGCTTGAAATGTAAAATCAGAAAACTACAAGAACTAACTATGCAAATTTTACCAAACTACTAACTAATTTGTAACTACTTGTAAAACTAGGTAACTGAAATTGACAAGTTTTGAAAATATAAAGGACTAATCCAAAGCAAACCCTAAAAACAAGTACTTTTATCTAACAATTAAAACAGATTCAAACTGATACAAGGGTTTTGTATGGTTCTAATTTCTCTCACAGTCATCTCGAATTGATCTCAGCTTTAAGTGGAATGATTGTTCTTGGTTACTAAAAAAAGGGTGGTTTAGTTATCTAATCTACTAAAAGGTTTAACTGAATTAAAATGAAAAAAACTTAAATAAAAGATAATTAATTTAATGACAATTAATAAAAACTTGATTTAAAATTAAAATTAAAATTAAAATTAAAACTGAAATTAAAATTAAAACTGAAATTAAAGTTAAACTAAAGAAACAGTAGAAACAGTAATACAGTTACTCTTAAAAATAAAGAAAATTGATTCGGAACTTTTTAACCTTGATTCGGAACTTTGTTCATCCGGAACTTTTTACCCGGAAGTCTTCATTCGGAACTTCTAAAAAATCCTTCATTCGGAACATTGGTTCATCCGGAAGTTTTGCTTCATTCGGAACTTTGGTTCATCCGGAAGTTTTGCTTCATTCGGAACTTAGGTTCATTCGGAAGTTTATACTCATTCGGAACTTAGGTTCATTCGGAAGTTTATACTCATTCGGAACTTTTTACTCATCCGGAAGATTTTAATTCATTCGGAACTTTTACACAAGAAAACTCATTCGGAACTTTTGAAGGAAGTTTATTCGGAACTTTTCAAAAAGAGACTCATTCGAAAGACTTTTAAGGAAACTCATTCGGAACTTCTTAAAGACAAACTCATTCGGAACTTCTCACTCATTCGGAACTTTTGGAAATAACCTTCATCCGGAACTTTCTTGTTCATCCGGAAGTCTGGGAAACCCAGATACAGTAACTTACCCCGAAGAACAAGGAAACAACTTTTAATCCAAAAATCACAAAGTTTTTCACCAAATCTTAAATAAAACTAAACACAAAGCATCTACTAACAATAAACTACGAATCCCATCAACAAAAACACAAAACCCAACAACTTTTGAAGATCAAATTAATCAAATAAGCACTTGAAAACTTGAAATAAAAGATGATGATGAACAAGATGAAATGGAAAGATTAAACAAGAACTTGTATTAAATGATTAATGTTTTAACAAGATAAAACAAGGATTAAAATAACAAGATTGGAAAAACAAAGATCAAAATCACCAATCACCCTAGTGGTGATGGTGATGATATGAACAAGAAGGAGAGAAAAGTGGGGGAGGAGAGGAAAAACTAAAGCTGGCACTAAGTGTGTGAGGTGTGGGCTTTATATAGCCTTGTCTTTTGGTTGGTGAGTGGGCTTTCTCCCGTTCTTCTTGTCTTCTCGTCTTTTCAGAAAAGTTGACGTTTTCAATTCTGATTCGGGATTTGTTGTCGATTAAATTCAACTCGTCTTTTAATTTCTTCGTTTAATAGACTTGAGTTTCTTCGACTTATGTAAATCTTCCATCTTTGGTCCTTTTCTTCGATAAATCTTCGAATAGGCCCAGTGACTTCAAATCTTTTGCATCTCTTGGACAATAGACTTTATCTTGAGTCTTTTTCTTCAGTAAAACCCGTGCAATCCCATGTTTTCTTTAATATTCATCCGGTTGGCTCTGAAAACACAATAAACACAAAAACCACGCATAATTCCAAACAAATGATATTAAATACGTGTTTTGGTCTCGTTTTAGCCAGAATTAAGTGGTAAAAGGATGGGTGTTTACACACCTATCAAATCCCCTACACTTAACCATTGCCATGCCCTCATGCAATGCTTAGTGATAAAGCAAATTTACACTTTTCTCATTATTAATCAACCTTGGCCTTATTCAAACACTACTAAACAAAAATTAAAGTACTAAAATGAGTTAAAACTTTAAAGGAAACAAAAGGATAGAAAACCATTTTCACTTGAAAATAGCTACATGGAAATAACTTGCAAAGAGATCAAGGACTTACATTAGGGCTTTGGTGCTGCGCAGATTTATCACCCTCAAGTTTCACGTTCCCCAAACTAAGCTTAAAAACGAGATCATTGTTATTATAAGTTAGCAAATCAAACACTTACACACTTGGCTTAATTAAATGCTTAAACTCCCTTATACCTAGGTGTATCTCTTATATTTTATTTTTGTCTTAGAATGATCATGAAGATGCATTTTTGGACTTATTTCGATAGTTTATTTAGGCTGAAAGCAAAGTAGGACGATTTGATCAATAGTTAGCTAAAGGACAAAATCTTTTAAAACTGCTTCTCGGGATATCAAAAAGTTCATATCTTGGCATAACTCGGTTCACGATTTGAGACCTTTCTCGGGCCGATATTTGGCATGTACTTCATACTTCATATCTTGAGAGACGTGCTTGAGATAATGGTCTTCTCATCGTTCATAGAGTTTCTTCACTTGGAGACTTTTGAGAGGTACTCCAACTTTGTTGACCACGACTTCATGATTATTTCTTCAATCTCTATTTGGGATTTTGAGATACAACGATCCGCCTCCTTTTTGGACTTGGATCTATTTATCCTCATACCTTTTTAGGGTCTTTTCGGATAGACTTCTCCATGATCTTTATGGGAGTTGATTGCTTTTCGTCGTGAGTCTTGATCCTTCATATTGACTTTGGGAATAATGCTTTTCACATCACCTTGGATCTTTAGCAATAAAACGGAATCCTCATGCCTTGTTAGGGCCTTTTCGGACTCGCCAATCTTCGCGCCCCGCTTCATAAGTTATGCCTTGGCTATGAACTCTTATCATTACCGAGCAACTTTTAAACGATCTTGGGCTAGAAGCTAAGTAACCTTTCAAATCGTACGACCTTACTTATTGCAGATAAATTATTAGCAAGTGATGGGAGAAAAGGCAAATAATTACACCAAGTGAGTTTGCGCAAGAATACCGACTTATAATTGACTCTATCATTTCTCGTTCTCCACAATTTAAAATCTCAAAAAATGAGACTCGTGGACACTTAGCCTAATAAACCAATTAAGGTCTACATGGTTAAGGATACTATCTAGAATAAACTTGGATAAGTCTATTCGGGTTGAGTCAAAATAAACGCAACGGGCCTAATATGTCAAAGACTTCTAAACTAGCTACACCACTTTATTAAAATTTGACTTTATTGCGGGATATATACATATGAAAGCAACGATAAAAATTTAAAAATTACGACTAAATGGCCAAAGTTAATAAAAAATTTGAAAAATGTTGAAAAATATGATTTTCCGGTTAAATGAAGGCATTTTCATGGAAAAGTCCACTTAAAACTTCGATAGAAGTCCCCCCTACACTTAAGATAAACATTGTCCTCAATGTTTAAGCATGTGGGAAAAATATCCCCTACACTTATGACATTGTGCACGTTGGTTAACTCAAGTTAAGGAAGAGACGACTAAAGTGATCAATTTCAAATGTGAGTATGAAGAAAATTGAATCACGATAGTTGAGAGATAGAACCGGATTTTGGATAACACAGGAGCACGGTTCTTCAAAGATTCCAAGAGTGCACTTATCCCTGTAATCACATCACCACACAAAGACAAACACGTATAGAAGTCCCCCTACACTTAGGAGGTTAAAACATAAAGGATAGATACTCGGGCTGCCTCCCGAGGAGCGCTTGTTTTTGATAACCGAGTCACGAGCCTGACTCGACCCAAAATTAGTTCATGGGGAACGTGGTGAGGGATGGAATCACCTCCTGAGAGGTGTCCTCACCAAAGTACAACTTCACTCGTTGGCCATTCACCTTAAAATTAGGTCCATTAGGTTGAGCGAGCTCGAGAGTACCATATGGAAAAATTTGGGCAATGGTGAATGGGCCGGACCAACGAGATTTGAGCTTTCCCGAGAAGATTTTCAATCGAGAGTTAAAAAGTAATACTTTGTCTCCAACATGGAACTCTCGGTTCTTAATCTTAGAGTCGTGAATGAGCTTAGTCCTTTCCTTATAGATTAAAGAATTTTCATAAGCCTCATTACGGAGTTCATTGAGCTCATTGAGTTGGATCTTGCGTAGGTCACCGGCTTTGTTAATATCAAAATTGGCCCACTTCAAGGACCAGTAAGCCTTGTGCTCCAACTCAATGGGGAGGTGGCACGCTTTCCCGTACACAAGACGATAAGGCGTACAGCCGATCGGGGTCTTGTAAGCAGTACGGAAAGCCCACAAAGCATCATCAAGTTTATCAGCCCATGAGGCACGATGCTCTCCCACGGTTCTTTCCAGAATTCGCTTAAGTCCTCGGTTGGATATTTCAGCCTGGCCATTAGTTTGTGGGTGGTAGGCTGTGGAAAGACGATGATTTACACCGTACTTAGCCATGACTCTTGCGAATTGGTCATTGCAAAAATGAGTCCACGATCACTAATAATGGCGCGAGGCACACCGAATCTAGCGAATAGAGCTTTCAAAAAGTTACAAACCACCCTTGCGTCATTAGTAGGTAAAGCTTTGGCTTCAACCCACTTTGAAACGTAGTCAACGGCTACAAGGATGTATTTGTTTCCTTTAGAAGAAGGGAATGGCCCCATAAAGTCGATACCCCAAACATCAAAGATTTTACACTCTTGAATGAAATTCTGAGGCATCTCGTCTTTATGTGTGATCGTGCCTTGTTTTTGGCAAACATCACATCTTTTAACCATATCGTGAGCGTCACGATATATGGAGGGCCAATAAAATCCCGAATCAAACACTTTTTTAGCGGTGTAGTTGAGACCAAAGTGACCACCGGTGGGTCCTTTTTGGCAAGCATCAAGGATTTCTGACGCTGCCAGTCCATCAACACATCGGCGGATAATCAGGTCGGCACATTGTTTGAATAGGTAAGGGTCGTCCCAAAAGTAAGTCTTAATGTCGGTGAAGAACTTTTTCTTTTGTTGGGACGTCAACCCTTCCTTGAGAATTCCACCCGCCAAGTAGTTTGCAAAGTCCGCAAACCACGGGGTTTCATTAGAATTCGAATTTATAGACATTAAGGTCTCCAAGGGAAAAGAATCATTGATTTCTTTGGTCGGATGATCCCCTTGGTAAGGATCCTCAAGTCTGCTGAGATGGTCCGCGGCTAGGTTTTCAGCTCCTTTTTTATCGCGAATTTCGATTTTAAATTCCTGGAGCAGCAAAACCCATCGAAGAAGTCTTGGTTTGGAATCTTGCTTTGTCAACAAGTACTTCAACGCGGAATGATCGGTAGACACAATTGTGGTGGAAAGGACAAGATAGGGGCGAAATTTTTCAAAGGCATAGACAACAGCTAAAAGCTCTTTTTCGGTTGTCGTATAATGCAATTGTGCCCCTGTCATTGTCTTGCTAGCGTAATGGATCGGTTGGAAGTGTTTGTTCACTCTTTGTCCCAGAACCGCTCCAATAGCAAAATCACTAGCATCGCACATCAACTCAAAAGGCAGCTCCCAATTAGGGGTAACCAAGACAGGTGCCTTAGTAATCTTATCCTTAAGCGAGTCAAAGGCTTCAAGACACTCTTTGGAAAAGATAAAAGGAGTATCTTTTTCCAAGAGGTGGGTCATTGGGCGAGCGATTTGAGAAAAATCTTTGATGAATCGACGGTAGAAGCCCGCATGACCCAGGAAACTTCTCACACCCTTCACGGTTGAAGGTGGAGGCAACTTTGTGATAACATCGACTTTAGCACGGTCTACTTCAAGACCGGCTTTGGAAATTTTATGTCCTAGCACGATGCCTTCTTTTACCATAAAATGGCATTTTTCCCAATTCAGAACTAGGCGAGTGTCTTCGCACCGCTTGAGCATACGTTCCAAATTGGCAAGGCAAGAAGAGAAAGAATCCCCGAAGACCGAGAACTCATCCATGAAGACTTCCATGGTTTGTTCAACCATGTCATGGAAGATAGCTAACATGCACCTTTGGAAAGTCCCGGGCGCATTACATAAGCCAAAAGGCATTCTTTTGTAAGCAAATGTGCCATAGGGACAAGTGAATGTCGTCTTCTTTTGATCTTGGGGATCGATGGGTATTTGGAAATAACCCGAGAAACCATCAAGAAAGCAGTAATATTCATTACCGGCTAAACGTTCAAGCATTTGGTCCATAAAAGGTAGAGGGAAATGATCCTTTCTCGTGGCATCATTGAGTTTGCGGTAGTCTATACAAACTCTCCACCCAGTAACGAGACGAGTGGGAATCAACTCCTTGTGTTCATTGGGAACAACGGTTATTCCGCCCTTCTTGGGCACACAATGGATTGGACTAACCCATGGTGAATCCGAAATAGGGTAAATCATACCCGCATCAAGAAGTTTGATAACCTCTGTTTTGATGACTTCATGTATTTTTGGATTCACCCTTCGTTGGCTTTGAATTGTGGGCTTAAAGTCGTCCTCCATGAGAATTTTGTGTGTGCAGAAGTGAGGATCGATTCCACGAATATCAGAAATCTTCCAAGCAATAGCCTTCTTGTGATCTTTCAACACGTTGATAAGTCGGGCATTTTCTTCTTCCATTAGGTCCTTAGCAATGATGACTGGCGACTTCTTCTCTTCTTCAAGGAATACATACTCAAGATGGGGCGGCAACTCCTTAAGTTCTAAATCCGGAGGATTTTCGACGGGAGGCGTATTTAAAGTCGGAGTATCGATAGCAATGATCGTGGGAGATGGAGGAGAAGGATTGTCTTCGGTGAGAAGATTGCCAAAGAAATTCATGTCTTCATCCCCATCGGTGGGAGAATCATTAGTAGCTAAATTCACATCTCCCATGGTATCTTCAAGATTGTTCCAAAATAAATCACTATCTCCAAATAGAGACAATGATGAATCAATAGAGGACACGGTCTCAACATTGGGAAGAGAGGCAGGAATACTTTTGCAAGCATCATTAAAGTGTTCTTCACAAGCCTCATCAAGAACGTCAATACAATTAACACTCTCATATGAATAAGGCTGTTTAGACAACTTTCCCATGTTGAAGACTACTTTATCGTCACCCACTCTCATGATAAGCTCACCGCCTTCAACATCAATGAGAGTGCGACCGGTCCTCAAGAATGAACGACCATCAATTAGTGGTACACGAGGGTCCATCTCGTAGTCGACGACAACGAAATCAGCAGGAAAGGTGAATTTGTCGACTCCTACAATGACGTCTTCGGCTATCCCCACTGGATAAGAAACCGTAGGTTGGCTAATTCCAAAGTCATTTTGGTGGGGACTAGGTCTGGGAGAGATAATTGCTTCCAAACGCTTAGAGGCATAAGATTAATACTGGCACCTAGATCGGCTAGGGCCATGCAATTCTCTACTCCCGGGAAATTGTAAGGGATAAGAAAACGACCCGGATCACGAAGCTTAGTTGGCAATTTCCTTAAGAGCACTGCAGAGCAATTCTCATTAAGTTGGGTGTTGGCAATATCGAGGAGCAATTCTCATGTGAGCGAGAGCCTCAGCGAAGGAGATATTGAAATTCAGTTGTTTGAACATTTTAAGGAAATTCGAAACCTGAATATCGTCCTTGCTTTTGAGCTTCTCTTTCCTCAACCTAGATGGATAAGGTATATTGGAAGAAGAGGAAGGCTTTGGAAGAATAGGATCACTCACATCCTTGGGTGGAGGAGGGGTAGAAGGAAGAGGTGGAGAAATTGGGGAAGGAGAAGGATGAGGAATAGGAGCAGGTGACTCGTTCTCCTTAGTCACAACCACCGGTGGAGGTATAGGAAGCTCGGGTTCCTTGGTACCTTTACCACTTCGAGTAGTGATTGCTTTCATCTCCCCTCTTGGATTCGCAACGGTGTTACTCGGAAGAGTACCCGAAGAAGAGGGTTGATTACCTTGGAAGAAACTAGCCATCATCTTCCTCAAGTCATTTGTTTGGCTATCCAACGTGTTTCTCATGTCGGCTCTCAAATCGTTTCCTTGCTTAACCAAGTCTGCTTTCAAATTGATCACTTCACGCTGAAGATTTTCCATGATCACATCGTTTGTCCTCATGTAGGTCTGCACTTCTTGGTGTAGAGCGGTGGATTGGTTGGGAGGAGCATTGTATGCGGGTGGTTGATAAGCAGGTTGTTGGTAAACTTGGTTCTTACGTTGAGGTGGTTGTTGCTGCTTGTGAGGTGGGATGTATGGTTGTCGAGGTTGTTGTTGTTGTTGAGGAGGGCGATTGAGGTTTGGTTGTTGGTTTGGGTTGGTAGGAGGAAAACCAGGTGGGGAAAGATAATTGTTAGAACGGTAGCTAAGCAAATTACGGTCACCTTGAGGTCTTGCTTGATAAGCGGGTTGAGGATAGGTGCCATATGCCGCATTCACATTCTCAGCAGGATAGTCTTGGGTGGTGGTACAAGTGGTTTAAGAGTGAGGACCACCGCATATCTCACAAGGTTGGCTGACAGCGTTAACTTGAGCGTTTTTAGCGTTGTTGTTGTTGTTGTTGCTGACGGTGTGGGTGACAAGCGATTCAAGAAGCGTAGTGATTTTGTCCAATCGCTTGTAGCTGTCACTAGTGCTAGCACTAGCGACATTGGTCCTAACACTCTTGGTTTGCACATGAGACTTATTCTCAATGATATCCCAAGCAGCATTGGAAGTCTTAGCCAAAAGATTACCCCCCGAGGCACTGTTCAGTGAATCTTGGTCACTCATGTTTAAACCATTGTAAAAAGTATCAATTTGATGTACTTTGGTAAAACCGTGTTGTGGGCATTTTCTTAAAAGATCTTTAAAACGATCCCAAGATTCACTGAACGACTCATCGTACTTTTGTTCAAAATTTATGATCTCATTCCGCAAAGCGGTAGTACGAGAGGGTGGAAAAAAGTAATTGATAAACTTAGTTTCCAAATCCGTCCACGAGAGAATACTCTGTGGCGGTTCCTTAGCAAGCCAATGTCGGGCTTGTCCCTCTAAAGAAAAGGGAAAAAGTTGTAACCTGATAACCTCTTGTGGAACACCATTGAACTTGACCGTGTTAGTGAGTTGCAAGAATCTCTTTATGTGGTCATGTGGGTCATCAATGGTACGTCCCAAGAATGGTTGAGCGGAGACCATCTGGATAAAGCCTGATTTTAGCTCAAAGTTGTTGGCGGCAATTGGAGGTATGACAATTGGATCAGTGTTGCCGTCTACATGAGCTTGCAGCAGTTCAATCATCGGGCGATTATCCGGAAGAGGCTCATTGTTGTTGTTATTCATGTTGTTGAAAGGCGGGTTGTTGTTGTTATTATTGTTGTTTGGAGGTGGTATGTTGTTGTTGTTTTGTACACCGGCCATGTCTAGGTTATCGAGAGGCTCGGGCTCTTGATAAGATGTGGATCGAGTGCGCATACACCTGCAAAAGAACGAACAAAGAAAAACAAGGCAAAAATATTTTTGGTTTTTATGTTTTTTAATTTTTTTTTTTTTTTGAAAATTTTATATTTTTTAGGATTTTTGAATTTTTTTATGAAAAAGTAACGTTCACGGGGAACGGATCCCAAAATCCAAGTTCTCACAAAAACCTTTTGATCTTAACGAGAAGAGCCGGCAGCGGCGCCATTTGATACAAGGGTTTTGTATGGTTCTAATTTCTCTCACAGTCCTCTCGAATTGATCTCAGCTTTAAGTGGAATGATTGTTCTTGGTTACTAAAAAAAGGGTGGTTTAGTTATCTAATCTACTAAAAGGTTTAACTGAATTAAAATGAAAAAAACTTAAATAAAAGATAATTAATTTAATGACAATTAATAAAAACTTGATTTAAAATTAAAATTAAAATTAAAATTAAAACTTAAATTAAAATTAAAACTGAAATTAAAGTTAAACTAAAGAAACAGTAGAAACAGTAATACAGTTACTCTTAAAAATAAAGAAAATTGATTCGGAACTTTTTAACCTTGATTCGGAACTTTGTTCATCCGGAACTTTTCACCCGGAAGTCTTCATTTGGAACTTCTAAAAAATCCTTCATTCGGAACTTTGGTTCATCCGGAAGTTTTGCTTCATTCGGAACTTTGGTTCATCCGGATGTTTTGCTTCATTCGGAACTTAGGTTCATTCGGAAGTTTATACTCATTCGGAACTTAGGTTCATTCGGAAGTTTATACTCATTCGGAACTTTTTACTCATCCGGAAGATTTTAATTCATTCGGAACTTTTACACAAGAAAACTCATTCGGAACTTTTGAAGGAAGTTTATTCGGAACTTTTCAAAAAGAGACTCATTCGGAAGATTTTTAAGGAAACTCATTCGGAACTTCTTAAAGACAAACTCATTCGGAACTTCTCACTCATTCGGAACTTTTGGAAATAACCTTCATCCGGAACTTTCTTGTTCATCCGGAAGTCTGGGAAACCCAGATACAGTAACTTACCCCGAAGAACAAGGAAACAACTTTTAATCCAAAAATCACAAAGTTTTTCACCAAATCTTAAATAAAACTAAACACAAAGCATCTACTAACAATAAACTACGAATCCCATCAACAAAAACACAAAACCCAACAACTTTTGAAGATCAAATTAATCAAATAAGCACTTGAAAACTTGAAATAAAAGATGATGATGAACAAGATGAAATGGAAAGATTAAACAAGAACTTGTATTAAATGATTAATGTTTTAACAAGATAAAACAAGGATTAAAATAACAAGATTGGAAAAACAAAGATCAAAATCACCAATCACCCTAGTGGTGATGGTGATGATACGAACAAGAAGGAGAGAAAAGTGGGGGAGGAGAGGAAAAACTAAATCTGGCACTAAGTGTGTGAGGTGTGGGCTTTATATAGCCTTGTCTTTTGGTTGGTGAGTGGGCTTTCTCCCGTTCTTCTTGTCTTCTCGTCTTTTCAGAAAAGTTGACGTTTTCGATTCTGATTCGGGATTTGTTGTCGATTAAATTCAACTCGTCTTTTAATTTCTTCGTTTAATAGACTTGAGTTTCTTCGACTTATGTAAATCTTCCATCTTTGGTCCTTTTCTTCGATAAATCTTCGAATAGGCCCAGTGACTTCAAATCTTTTGCATCTCTTGGACAATAGACTTTATCTTGAGTCTTTTTCTTCAGTAAAACCCGTGCAATCCCATGTTTTCTTTAATATTCATCCGGTTGGCTCTGAAAACACAATAAACACAAAAACCACGCATAATTCCAAACAAATGATATTAAATACGTGTTTTGGTCTCGTTTTAGCCAGAACTAAGTGGTAAAAGGATGGGTGTTTACACACCTATCACAAACCTTGAGGACTAAAATGCAATTTAAGTGGAAATTTTGGTAAAAACGGGCTAGTTGAGTGTTTAAGCTCGTTTAAGCTCTACAATGGACCAAATAAGCTCAAACTAATTGCAAACAACTTAAAATCCAATTTTACCTAGACTTGTAAAAGGAATAAGCTTGAAACTAAGTAAAAGTCAAATAAGCCAATGTTAATAAGCCATAAATAAGCTATCTAATAAGCCAGACTTGCACAACTGGATTTTATTGACAAATCTTGTTTATCAATCCATTGAGAGACTGGAATGTCTTTGGAAATTGAAAATGATCAAGAAACGAATTAGGAAAATGAGAATAAGCTAAAACTAGCTTATTTGACCAAAGTTGACCAAATTTTGGAAAAACTTGAAAACTTCCAGATCTACTCAAGAACACATTCTAAACATAAATATGAAAGAAAATTGGAAGATTTATGAAGTAGATTTGCTGGAATAAGAAATCAGTAAGGACCTATATTACAGAAACTTCCATTTGCTTAACAGCTTATGAAATTGCTTATTTATACCTTGAAATGTAAAACTGTGTAATTTCCTTATGAAAGCTCAATATTCAGATGTTAAATGACAAATGTGAACTGGTTTGAAACAATTTCATCAAGAAATGAGTAATTGGCAAGCAATTGAAAACAGTCACTTTTTATGAACTATTTTAGGCTAAAACTGACCCATACTTTTTATGCAACCAATTGCCTTTTTGACTTGCTATTTGACTTTAAAACTACAAATCTTTGTTCAAAATGATTAAAGGAATGTAAATTTACTAAAGTTAACCACTTAACAAAACTTTATACTACCATGACTAGTGAATCCAAAGACTAGTTACTGATTTTTTAACAACTTTTTGTGAATGAAATTTTAGCAATTGGTTGTACTGATGTAAAACTGATATCTAGCTAAACTCTATAACCAAAATGAAGTACAAATGAGCTATCAATAAACAGTTAAACCAGCTAGAACTCAAAATGCACAAAGCAAGCTAATATGACATATAGATTGAAATCAGTAACAAGTAATCAGCTAGTAAACAAGTATCAAGGAAACTATAAGCTATCCAAACATCAAAATCAGTTCAATAACAATCTAAACACACTTGATCATATCAGCAAAGAGGATTAAGCTAGAATTGAGCATGCATTTACTGTTTAGTGGAACCAAAATTCAAAAACCATAAACCTTTTAGCTAGGGCCTCCTCTGATGGAGTAGGTAGGCGCTGAGCCTCCTAGATAGTGTTAACCACCACCTTAACACTATCAACTACTAATCAACCTGCTACAATCAACATCATCACCATCTTTTGTACAATCTGCTTCAAAATCAACAATGGCCACTACTGGATGAACAGAACAAGATCAAACAGCTACAATCTTCAACAAGAACTAATCATGATCAATGGTGATAAAAAACTCATAACAACACTAGGATAACAGTAATGCAGGAGATGAATAGTAGATTGAAGGAAATGAAAGGAGATTTTATTGATTGAAGGTGAAAAGTTGTTACAGAATCTGGTAAAGTAGTTAAAACTACAATAACTAACTCAAGAGCTTGTCAGACTCTTGAGGTAGTTATTCTAACTGCTAAAATCTAAGATTGAAGGAGAGAAAAATTAAGTGTGTGAAAATTTCACACTTAAGCTACAATCAAATGAGGGGTCCTATCACTATTTATAGACAAATTATGAGAGTGATTTGGGATTGATAACGTATCCTCACCAATAGTAAGCTGCTAGGTGTCATGAATTGGCCAATTGAAAATCCTTGTGTTCTTCATGATATGGGGGTTTTTAATTCTTTGAGTTTGAGCTTGATTAAAGGTTCCCAATGTGTTCCTCTCTTGAAAACGATCAGATTTCATGTAAAAATCATCCCTTGAAATTCAGTGTAACTAAAAATCGTTTCTGGGCTCGTTGAGGAAGAAGGTGCCTGATATGAGCTTAAACTCATATCAATTTATCAACAAATAACCCTAAAACATGAAGCAAAATACCAATTTATCTTGCAAAAACAGTGTTATGTGGTATGTTTGTGTTTGTGTACACTTGTGTAGATAAAAGGATGCATTTTCAAGCAAACAAGGGAAATTCAAGCTTAATTTGATGAAAAAGACAAAGAAGGATCAAAAGTGACAAGACTTTGAAGTGCAAGGACCTATCTTGACAATCTGCCAAAGATGAAGGACCAAAGTGTAAATATTGTAAAAAGTCAAGATCATAGTCAAACAAGGTCAACACTCAAGTCAACTCAGTCAAAGAACAATTTTTGCTCAAGGATGAAGTTTGAAAGACTAAAAATGCCAAAGAAATGAAGCTGCTAGCCTTTAAATGCAATCTGCCAAAGTTAAGGGGTGATTTCTGCCATATATGGAAAGATAATACAAGTGATCCATGTGAAATAGCTATTGTCCAATGAGAAGCCAAAGAATTAAGGACATGGATTGCCACATAATGGCATTTATTATCCACTACTGCCGCCATCAATTAATGAGAGTATCACAACAATGCAATCCGAGTGCACTAGTTTCAGCCATTCAAAGCTTGACACGTGTCATCTTCAAACGAGCAAAAATTCCCAGGATCGTTTTTGAGCTAGAGTGGATTTCATGGAAAGTTATAAACATCAAAATTGCTTATTTTTGAGAGACGAATCTAATGGTCATGATCAATTAACATGTAATCAACTCAATTAAGAAACCCCAATTCAAGTTCATACCTGCAAATTCAAAGGAGCAGAATTTCGACACGTGGAGACCTGGGATTGGTCCCAACACGTCACCAACCCCAACAAATCTCCTTCTCAAGTCTATAAATATCCTGCTAGGTTTTCATTTCTTGTAAGTAGTTGTAAGTGTGAAAACACACACATTTACATTTTTCTTTCATCATTTTCCTATTTTAGCTAAACTACTCAACAGTTTGACATACTCTTGAGTTAGTTAGTTAGTTAGTTACCTTCTCAACAGCTTTGTAACAAATTTCCATCAATAAATTTCAAATTCTATTTTTCCCGCCAAATCTTCTCATCATCTTTACTGTTCATTCCTGCTCCCATTGATAATTTTGTTGTTGCATTGAGTTTGTTATGATCAAATCTTGATCATAGCTGACTTTGAAGGAAGATAGAAGCTGTCTGATTGATTTCAGTTAAAGTTCATAGCACTTGTGATAAATTCAAGCCAGTATGATGATTCTAGTTGATGAGTAGCTGTTTGTTGATTGTAGATAAGTGATTCTAGTGCTAAGGTGGCGGTTAGCACTAGACTAGAGAGCACAGCGCTCCTCTACTGCTCAAAGGGTACTTCACAAGGTGTTTAAGCTTCTGATTTTTGGTTCCACTCAAATTGCCAAATGCATGCTCAATTCCTAGTTAATCTTGTTATGAATGCATGATAAAACTTGTTTAGATTGATCTTACTTGATTCTAGTTAGTTGATAGCTTAAGTGTTGCTTATCTGCTTATTGATTTGGATTGAGTTCTAGTTTATAGTTTAATACAGTCATTTTTAGACTTACTACCTTAATTGAGTTCTAGTTGAGTTCAATACTTGCAATTAGCTTTAAAACATCTCTTTTTGATCACTGAATTCAAGTTGCTATAGCTTTTCATTCAGCTCAAACTTGTGCTTAATAAGTCTTAACAAAAGTCTTCAAAAGATCAGTCAAAGGGTGTTTGGCATTAGATTAAATTTGATTTTCAAGTGTTACATTTTGGCAAATAAATGTTCAATTCCAGTCACATAGTCATTACTAAGTGTTTTGAGTCCTTTTCAAGTCAAGTATAAGATCAAAAAGGCAATTGGCAAGATAAAAGTTTGGGTCTATTTCAGCCAGTTTTGTTCTAAAAAAGTTGTCACTTTCAATTGCTTGGCATTTGTTTGTTTGTTGATGAAATTTTACCAAATAAGCTCTCATTTCTAGTTCAATATATGAACTTTCATATTCCATAAGCTTTTTGTACAGTATTCATTAATCAAGGAGAAATAAGCAAAAATATGAACACTTAAGCAAAGTGAAGTTTCTGTAAATGAAAACTGATTTTTCAAATCTCTTAATCTACTTCACAAACCTGGCAGTTTTATTTCACAATATCACTTAGTAGGTGTTGGTGGTTGATTTTTGAGAATTTCAGCTTTTTGAAAAAAATCTTGGTCAACGCTTGGTCAACATAAGCCAAATTCAGCTTATTTCAATTTCCAGGCTTATTTCTTGATGAATTTTGATATGACTTGATTTCCCGTTCATGTTTTAAGCTCATTAATCAGATTTAGTACAAAAATCTAATTGTGCATGTCCAGATTTTCTTATAGCTTATTTTGTGCTTATTAGGAAGTGCTTATTTGCTTATTAGACACTTTCAGCCAAATTCTTCTTACAGACCTAGCGTATTTTGAATTTTAAGCATTTTGAAACTTGTTTGATTGATTTTGGTTGAGAAATAAGCTCAAACGAGCTTATTTGAGTCTAGAACCCGTTTTTGCTTAAAATCTTTTCAAAATTCCAACTTAGTCCCTAGTGTATTAAACTGGTATTAATTTTGGCTAAACTTGAATATTTTTAGGGTTTGCACTAAACTAGTCCTTTCAGTTTGGAATTTGTTAAATTTCAGTTAGTAGTTTTGGAAATTGTTACAAATTGGTTAGTTTGTTACATAGTTTTCAATTTCAGTCCTTATAGTTAGCTGTTTTTACAATTTCAGTCCTTGTACTTGTTAGATTTACATTTTGAGCATTTAATTTTCATAGAATTTACATTTTCAGTCCTTTTAGTTGTAAAATTTATATTTAGAATCTACTTGAATAAAAATTTGGTATTTGCACGATGTTTTACATATAAGTAGATAATATTTTTCAGTTTTGCAAGGCATTGTTTGAATTAGCAAATAGAATATCCAAAAAATATTAACAACCAAAAACAGTTAAAAACCCGATATTGTTAGGACTTTCAATTAGCAAGAACTGAGAAAAACGAACTGCATTATACACAATTTCAAATGGCGCCGCTGCCGGTTCTTTGACTTTACGAGAGACTATCGATTGACGGTTTTCATTGGCTTTTGGGATCCGTTCACCTTGTGAACGTTATTTTTACGTATCATAAATCAAAAACAAATAAAAAAATAAAAAATATAAAAATATATAAAAACTAAAAAATTAACAAAACAATTCTTTTCCTAAAGAATTGACCAAACAAATTAAAAAATCCAAAAAGCAATCTTTTTCCTAAGAGATTGCACCCAAAAATATATATTATTGGATTCTCTCGGTTTTTATGTACATATAGTATTTTCTCTTAAAAACTCATAAATACAAAAATATTTTCCATATATTATTATAAGTAAATACGTATACGTATAAGAACAACCAATCTACATATTCTCCATAAGTATTGCCAAGGCAATACACCGTGTTGAGGGGCGTTCCGGTCCTTGACACGTGTATCGATCAAACAAAACAAAGCAAGAATAGATAAATACTCTCAATAAGCAACAATTCGAAGAATACGAATATTTAAGTGAATAGAAAGGCGATGTGCTATAAAATGCCATCTAAGGGTCAATAGGTACTTAAGTGCTTCGCGCCACCTAACCCCACGTTCACTTGTGAGTATTCTAAGAAGGAAAGCTTCATTGGGGGTCTTGCACCCAAGTAGTACATACATATATTGTTATTTTCTTGTGGATATTTAATATTGAAACTCGAAGAGGATAATCCTTTTCTCTTCAAAGTCACACGAGAGCTTCTCTCTCATTCCTCGTATTGAGTTGCATGCTCACTCGCGGGCGTGCACAAATACCGATTGGTGTACAACCTCTTCCTCCAAAAAGGAAGAAAAAGAGAAAGAGTAAGACCACCACCGTTCATCAAGCCGATCACGAGAATCGTGCTTTGACTCCTCCACCACAAGAAGCCATGGCTGTTGATAATCGTTCTTTGATGGAACGTATGCAAACCAATGTTCATGGATATGCTAGTGCTATTAGGATTCCCGACATTCCCGCAAATACATTTGAGCTAAAAACGTCTATGATTAATATCGTTTCACAATCACCTTTCTATGGTAACAAGAATGATGATCCTCATGATCACCTTAAGAGATTCCTTTCTCTTTGCAATACCATTAAGCACAATGGAGTTCCACATGATGCTATTAAGTTGATGTTAGTGTCATTTTCACTTGAGGGACAAGCTAAGCATTGGTTAGACACCCAACCACCCGATAGTATCACCACATGGGATGGTTTCACCACTAAGTTTTTGAACAAGTTCTTTCCTCCATCTAAGACCATGGCCTTGAGGAACTTAATTATAGGCTTTCAACAAAAACCTAGTCAATCCTTTAGTGATGCTTGGGAAGAGTATAGTGAGTTATTGAGGCGATGCCCTAACCATGGATTGGATGACGTTCACCAAATCAATACCTTCTATGATGGCCTTAAACCTCACCACCAAGATTCACTCAATGCTTCCGCGGGAGGGAATATTCTTCTTAAATCCATGCAAGAGGCCTTGGACATCATTGAGACTAAAGCAATGGTTCAAACAAACAATCAATTTGAAGAAAGGGTTCATGTTATCCAAAATAATTCTCAAGCACCTTGTGATAACCAATTCCTCAAGTATCAACAAGAGATCTTTCAAAAGATGGATAGAGATAGTGAGAGGAATTTGAAGGTACAACAAGAAATGCTTCAAGCTCTTAAGACCATATCATTGAACAATTCTTCAAATAATGTGAATGCCATTACTCTTTCTTGTGTAACTTGTGGAGGCCCCCATTCCTATGAACAATGTGATAAGGTGCAAGTTTATCAAGGGGAATGCAATGCTTACCAAGAGGAACATCGTGAACACTTCAAGCCAAATATCAATTCAAATAACCTTTCTTACAAATCCCAAAACTACCTTACTCCACCGGGATTCCTACCCCAACCAACCACCCAAATTCAACAAAATCCTCCTCAACTTTTACAAAGAAATCAAGGGCAAAGACCACCTTACCAAGGAAATAACTACAAGGCACCCAACAATGTTCAACATCAAGGAAATACCTTTTATCCACCACATCAAGGATTTAATCAACCACTTCCACTTTTCCCCAATCAAGGATATGCTCCAATTCCAAATCAAGCTTATCCTCAACTTTAAAATCAAGGATATGGGATGCAAGAAACTCAAGAGTATGTTGACAAGAAAATGCGTGAAATTGAGAAGAGAATGAATGACCAAATGAAACGTATAGCGGATGAACAAACCAATAGGCTTTTAATGGCATTAAATCAAAGACCACAAGGGGCTTTACCTTCCAACACACAAACTAATCCAAGGGCAAATGTCAATGCTATTACAACAAGAAGTGGAAAGTCAACAAAGGATCCTTCACCTCCTACACCTCCTATTGTTCAACCCACTTGTGCTCCTACTTGTGACAAGCCTTCTACCTCTACTTCACCTCCTCAAAATGCTCCTATTCACTCAAACACACCTTCTCAACCTATTCATACTTCTCCTCTACCTTCCACACTTCCCAATGAAGAAGCTAACAAAGACAAATCTTCCACTATAACACCTATTCCACCTACACCAAAACCTACTCTTCCATATCCTTCAAGGTTGAAAAAGGACAAGTTAAAGAACAAGGATGACATTCAAGTCTCAAATTTCTTAAGGATGTTCAAGCAACTCAACATCAATATATCCTTTGCGGAAGCTCTTGCTTATATGCCAAAGTTTGCTAAGATGTTCAAGGATTTACTCTCCAACAAAGAAAAATTGGTTGATTTGCCCAACACATCCCTTAATGAAAATTGTTCCGCGGTGTTACTTAAAACCTTACCTACAAAACTTGGAGATCCGGGGCGCTTCTTGATACCTTGTAATTTTCCCGGTGTTGAAAATTGCATGGCTTTGGCGGATCTAGGGGCAAGCATTAACCTCATGCCTTTATCGGTTTGGAAAAAACTCTCTCTTCCCGAGCTCACTCCCACTAGGATGACTCTTGAACTAGCCAACCGAACCATAGCTTACCCCGTAGGTATAGCTGAGGATGTGTTTGTAGGTGTGGAGAAGTTTACGTTTCCGGCCGACTTTGTAGTGGTTGATTATGACATGCATCCTAGAGTGCCTTTGATTGTTGGTAGACCGTTTTTAAGAACGGGTCGTACTTTGATAGATGTGGCGGAAGGAGAACTAATTATGAGAGATGAGAGAGTGGTGTTTAAGTTAGGGAAAGTTTGTGATAGGAAAGAGGTTAAGGAGTCTAGACCGTGTGAGACTATTAACATTGTTGATGTGTTAGATGAGGTGTGTGATGAACACTTTCATGATGCTTGTAAGAGTACTAGTGATGAGATGCCCCATGTTGAAACCGTGGCCTCAATTGCTCCATCTTTAACACCTTTTGGAGAGAGTGATTTCCTCTTGGAGGAATTTGAGTCAAGCTTTCTTGGTGATGATGATTCTCCCATTAATTGGGAAGAAGATATTCTTACAATCCAAAAGTTGCTCAATGAGGACCCTATCCCTTCTCCTATTCCACAAGAAGTTACCATTGAGGAACCTTCCATAGTAAAACCTTCCATAGAGAGTCCACCTTCTATTAAACTTTAGGACCTTCCATCCCACTTAGAGTATGCTTTCTTAGAGGGCAAAGACCAATTACCTGTGATCATTGCTAAAGAGTTGAAAGAGGATGAGAAGGAGCAACTTATTGAAGTCCTTAAGAAACACAAGGAAGCTTTAGCATGGAAAATATCCGACATAAGGGGAATTGATCCACATTTTTGTACACACAAAATCCTTATGGAGGATGACTATAAACCCGCCATTCAAAATCAAAGGAGAGTTAACCCAAAAATCCATGAGGTTATTAAGAAGGAAGTGATTAAACTCTTAGATGCGGGTATGATTTACCCCATTTCCGACTCTCCATGGGTTAGCCCGGTTCATTGTGTTCCAAAGAAGGGCGGAATCACCGTGGTACCTAATGAGAACAATGAGCTTATTCCCAAGAGACTTGTGGCCGGTTGGAGAGTTTGTATTGATTATAGAAAACTCAATGAGGCGACTAGGAAAGACCATTTCCCACTTCCTTTTATGGATCAAATGCTTGAACGCTTAGCGAGAAATGAGTACTATTGCTTTCTTGATGGCTTTTTGGGTTATTTCCAAATACCCATTGACCCTAAGGATCAAGAAAAGACCACATTCACTTGTCCCTATGGTACATTTGCTTAAAAGAGGATGCCTTTTGGCTTATGTAATGCACCGGGGACGTTTCAAAGGTGCTTGATGGCGATTTTCCATGACATGATAGAGCAAACCATGGAGGTTTTTATGGATGATTTTTCCGTCTTTGGAAATTCATTTACCTCATGTCTCACCAATCTTGAGAGAATGCTTAAGCGTTGTGAGGAGACACGTTTAGTGGTTAATTGGGAGAAATGTCACTTTATGGTGAAAGAGGTGATTGTTTTACGACACAAAATATCCAACAAAGGATTGGAAGTGGATCGAGCTAAAATTGATGTGATTGCTAAGCTTCCCCCACCCACCTCGGTTAAAGGTGTGAGGAGTTTCTTAGGTCATGCGGGATTTTATAGGCGCTTTATACAAGATTTTTCTAAGATAGCTAGACCGATGACTCAACTCTTGGAGAAAGAGGCTCCTTTCATTTTTAACCAAGATTGTTTGGACTCTTTTGAGACTCTTAAGGAGAAATTGACTAAGGCTCCCGTTTTGGTTTCTCCAAATTGGGAATTACCTTTTGAGCTTATGTGTGACGCTAGTGATTATGCGGTGGGGGCCGTCTTAGGACAAAGAGTTAATAAGCATTTTCAACCTATACACTATGCGAGCAAAACCATGACCGGTTCACAACTTCATTACACTACCACGGAAAAAGAGTTGCTTGCTATATTATATGCTTTTGAGAAGTTTGGACCATACCTTGTGCTCTCCAAAACCATAGTGTATACGGATCATTCCGCTCTCAAGTATCTTATGACAAAACAAGATGCTAAGCCTAGGCTTTTGAGATGGGTTTTGTTGCTTCAAGAGTTCAAGATAAAAATTCGTGATAAGAAAGGGGCCGAGAATTTAGCGGCGGATCACTTGAGTAGACTTGAGCATCCTTTTCAAGGAGATTTACCACATCAAGAAATCAATGAATCCTTTCCATTAGAGGAGCTCATGTCTATCTCTTCCCAAGAGGATGCCACTCCTTGGTTTGCGGATATCGCAAACTATCTTGTGGGCAATGTGCTTATTGAGGGTCTTACTTATCAACAAAAGAAGAAGTTTCTTAAGGAAGTTAAGTACTACTTTTGGGATGATCCTTATCTTTTTAGGCAATGTGTGGACCAAATCATTAGACGGTGTATAGATGGGCCCGATGCATTTAAGATCTTAGAAGCGTGTCATAAAGGACCTACGGGTGGACATTTTGGGCCCAACTATACCGCCAAGAAAGTCTTTGATTCGGGTTACTATTGGCCTTCCATTTACAAAGATGCCCATGAAATGGTGAAATTTTGTGATGTGTGTCAAAGAAAAGGAAAAATTACGCAACGTGATGAGATGCCACAAAATTTTATTCAAGAGTGTGAGATATTTGATGTGTGGGGCATTGATTTCATGGGACCTTTTCCATCCTCTAAGGGAAACAAGTATATACTTGTGGCGGTGGATTATGTGTCCAAATGGGTGGAGGCTAAAGCCTTACCTACCAATGATGCTAGAGTTGTTGTGAAGTTTTTGAAACAATTGTTAGCTAGATTTGGTGTACCTCGGGCCATCATAAGTGATCGTGGTACGCATTTTTGTAATGATCAATTCACGAGAGTTATGAAGAAATATGGAGTTAATCATAGACTTTCTACCGCGTATCACCCTCAAACAAATGGTCAAACCGAGGTCACAAATCGTGGTTTGAATAGAATTTTAGAAAGAACGGTGGGAGAGCATCGAGCTTCTTGGTCGGATAAGCTTGATGATGCTTTGTGGGCGTTTAGGACGACTTTTAAAACACCAATTGGTTGTACTCCTTATAGGCTTGTCTATGGAAAAGCGTGCCACCTCCCATTTGAGTTAGAACACAAGGCATCTTGGGCTCTCAAGTGGGCTAACTTTGATTTAAACCAAGCCGGTTCCCATAGGAAAGATCAACTCAATGAGATGGATGAATTGAGAGCCAATGCCTATGAAAATTCTTTGCTTTACAAGGAAAAGACTAAGAAATTGCATGATGCTAAGATCAAGAATCGTGAGTTCAAAGTTGGAGAGCCGGTTCTCCTCTTTAACTCAAGATTGAAACTTTTTGCGGGCAAGCTTAAGTCGAGATGGTCCGGTCCATTCACTATTGCTCAAGTGTTTCCATATGGAACTATTGAGTTGTCACAACCCGATGGTCCAAATTTTAAAGTGAATGGTCACCGTGTTAAGCATTACTTTGGGGAGGACATTTCCGTTGAAATGGTCCAAGAGATCCCCATTTTCCCCATGAATTGATTCATTGAGGGACGAGTCGAGCTAGAGACTCATTAACTCAAGCATCGTATAACTAGGTTTAGAGTGTTGTAGGTTAGAAATAAAGGTAGAGACTTGGAGATAAGTGTAGGGGAGACCTTCTTTTGTCTTCATGATTGTTTGTAGGGTTGCTCACTCATTTCATGCTTTGGAGCTTATGGAGGAGGCCCTTGTATCCGGTTCACTTCGTTACTATAGTGATTTTTCATTGACACCATGTGCTTAAACATGATTTCACTAATAGTTGTCCTTTCCTTAACTTGGGTTAAGCAAAGTTTATTCATTGTCATAAGTGTAGGGGAAGTCTTTGTACTTCCATGCTCTTAAACATTGAGGACAATGTTTAGCTTAAGTGTAGGGTGGTCTTCTATCGAAGTGACTTTACCTAGAACTTGTCATTGTCTTTCATGATAACATGGAAAGTTGGATTTTTAACATTTTTCAAATTTTTGATCTACTTTGGCCACCAAAAATATGCATTCATAATTTTTGCATTAATCAATCATTTTGCATAACACATTTGCATTGTATATATTTCTTCTTTTGTTTTTCATCAAAAATATATAAAAAGGAAAAAAATATAATAAAACATGGTTTTAACAAGTTTAGACTTCTTTGACATATTAGGCCGCCATGGATATTTTGACTCAACCCGAGTTTGCCTATCTTAGCACTCTCTAGCTAGTATCCTTAACCATGTAGTCCTTAATTGGTCTATTAGGCTAAGCATCCACCAATCTCATTATTTGAGATTTTAAATTTGTGGAGAATGGGAAATGATAGAGTTGAAGCAAGTATTAAAGGGCTAGATAAACTTCATAATAATTACTTGTGGCTAAACCCTTCTCTTCTTTGCCTCTATTTTCTTCGCATGTATATAATTGTTAATAAATAATCAAGAACGGTTTTAATCGGTTTGTAATCTCTTATGCATTTTTGTCTAATCATTCATGGTTGATATAAGTACGTCTTAAGATTCTAAGTTAGAACGTTTTATGTGTACTAGACTTATGTCATGCTCAATATTTAGCGGGTGTTTTTCCTTTCATTCTTTTCAAATTTCTTTGTGAGGAATAAAGAAAAATAAGGGCGGCTTATGAAAAAAAATGAGTGGTTAGAAAAAGAAAAAGAAAAAAAATAATAATAATACAAGACTCCCAAGAGGGGCAGTGTGGTGTTAATTATAGTGACTATTGAGTTCCAATATTACCTTGACGGGTTGCGGGGATTCAATAGATTGCTCCAATCTAATATTACCTTGACGGGTTGCGGGGTTGAAGATCCAAGTCTCAAAAAGATGGCGGATGTAAATTATTGCGTGAGTTTTATTTTTCTTTCCTTAGCGAGTGTGTAGCTACTTATGAAAGCATGACGTGAGGATTTTACACATAAGGCGAATGACTATTATTCTTGAAACGAACTTGTATTAATTGTGAGCGGTTTTTCAAGTAATGGATGAGAGGATTACGTAGGATTAAAATCGTGCTTCCTTATTTTTGGATTTTGCACTTCTTATACTTCACACTTGAATAAATGACAAATTTGCCCACAAGCAATTTGCTCAAATAATAACCGGTTCCACATTTAATTGTCATGAATAAGTTGATGCACTTTTTACTTGTGAATGCAATGATCCCATTTTTAAGCTTGGTATGGGGAAAGTGAAACTTGAGGGTGATAAATGTCCATGGTACCCAAGCCCTAATCAAAGTCATTGAATTCTTTATGAGTTATTTCCATCAAAACCATTTCAAGAAAAAAACAAAAAGATATAAATAGAATTGAATTTTGTTCATTGCATTGTTGAAAGTCAAAATCATGCATCATATAGTTTAGAGTAGTGTAGATGCATTCCATATGGCCAAGGTGGATTAATTATGAGGAGAATGTAAATTTGTGCTTTAAAATATATAGAATTGCATGAGGACATGACAATGTTCAAGTGTAGGGGATTTGATATGAGCTTAAACTCATATCAATTTATCAACAAATAACCCTAAAACATGAAGCAAAATACCAATTTATCTTGCAAAAACAGTGTTATGTGGTATGTTTGTGTTTGTGTACACTTGTGTAGGTAAAAGGATGCATTTTCAAGCAAACAAGGGAAATTCAAGCTTAATTTGATGAAAAAGAGAAAGAAGGATCAAAAGTGACAAGACTTTGAAGTGCAAGGACCTATCTTGACAATCTGCCAAAGATGAAGGACCAAAGTGTAAATATTGTAAAAAGTCAAGATCATAGTCAAACAAGGTCAACACTCAAGTCAACTCAGTCAAAGGACCATTTTTGCTCAAGGATGAAGTTTGAAGGACTAAAAATGCCAAAGAAATGAAGCTGCTAGCCTTTAAATGCAATCTGCCAAAGTTAAGGGGTGATTTCTGCCATATATGGAAAGATAATACAAGTGATCCATGTGAAATAGCTATTGTCCAATGAGAAGCCAAAGAATTAAGGACATGGATTGCCACATAATGGCATTTATTATCCACTACTGCCGCCATCAATTAATGAGAGTATCACAACAGTGCAATCCGTGTGCACTAGTTTCAGCCATTCAAAGCTTGACACGTGTCATCTTCAAACGAGCAAAAATTCCCAGGATCGTTTTTGAGCTAGAGTGGATTTCATGGAAAGTTATAAACATCAAAATTGCTTATTTTTTGAGAGACGAATCTAATGGTCATGATCAATTAACATGTAAATCAAGAAACCCCAATTCAAGTTCATACCTACAAATTCAAAGGAGCAGAATTTCGACACGTGGAGACCTGGGATTCGTCCTAACACGTCACCAACCCCAACAAATCTCCTTCTCAAGTCTATAAATAGCCTGCTAGGTTTTCATTTCTTGTAAGTAGTTGTAAGTGTGAAAACACACACATTTACATTTTTCTTTCATCATTTTCCCTTTTTAGCTAAACTACTCAAGAGTTTGACACACTCTTGAGTTAGTTAGTTAGTTAGTTACCTTCTCAACAGCTTTGTAACAAATTTCCATCAATAAAATTCAAATTCTATTTTTCCCGCCAAATCTTCTCATCATCTTTACTGTTCATTCCTGCTCCCATTGATAATTTTGTTGTTGAATTGAGTTTGTTATGATCAAATCTTGATCATAACTGACTTTGAAGGAAGATAGAAGCTGTCTGATTGATTTCAGTTAAAGTTCATAGCACTTGTGATAAATTCAAGCCAGTATGATGATTCTAGTTGATGAGTAGCTGTTTGTTGATTGTAGATAAGTGATTCTAGTGCTAAGGTGGTGGTTAGCACTAGACTAGAGAGCACAACGCTCCTCTACTGCTCAAAGGGTACTTCACAAGGTGTTTAAGCTTCTGATTTTTGGTTCCACTCAAATTGCCAAATGCATGTTCAATTCCTAGTTAACCTTGTTATGAATGCATGATAAAACTTTTTTAGATTGATCTTACTTGATTCTAGTTAGTTGATAGCTTAAGTGTTGCTTATCTGCTTATTGATTTGGATTGAGTTCTAGTTTATAGTTTAATACAGTCATTTTTAGACTTACTACCTTAATTGAGTTCTAGTTGAGTTCAATACTTGCAATTAGCTTTAAAACATCTCTTTTTGATCACTGAATTCAAGTTGCTATAGCTTTTCATTCAGCTCAAACTTGTGCTTAAAAAGTCTTAACAAAAGTCTTCAAAAGATCAGTTAAAGGGTGTTTGGCATTAGATTAAATTTGATTTTCAAGTGTTACATTTTGGCAAGTAAATGTTCAATTCCAGTCGCATAGTCATTACTAAGTGTTTTGAGTCCTTTTCAAGTCAAGTATAAGGTCAAAAAGGCAATTGGCAAGATAAAAGTTTGGGTCTATTTCTGCCAATTTTGTTCTAAAAAAGTTGTCACTTTCAATTGCTTGGCATTTGTTTGTTTGTTGATGAAATTTTACCAAATAAGCTCTCATTTCTAGTTCAATATATGAACTTTCATATTCCATAAGCTTTTTGTACAGTATTCATTAATCAAGGAGAAATAAGCAAAAATCTGAACACTTAAGGAAAGTGAAGTTTCTGTAAATGAAAACTGATTTTTCAAATCTCTTAATCTACTTCACAAACCTGGCAGTTTTATTTCACAATATCACTTAGTAGGTGTTAGTGGTTGATTTTTGAGAATTTCAGCTTTTTGAAAAAAATCTTGGTCAACGCTTGGTCAACATAAGCCAAATTCAGCTTATTTCAATTTCCAGGCTTATTTCTTGATGCATTTTGATATGACTTGATTTCCCGTTCATGTTTTAAGCTCATTAATCATATTTAGTACAAAAATCTAATTGTGCATGTCTAGATTTTCTTATAGCTTATTTTGTGCTTATTAGGAAGTGCTTATTTTCTTATTAGACACTTTCAGCCAAATTCTTCTTACAGACCTAGCTTATTTTGAATTTTAAGCATTTTGAAACTTGTTTGATTGATTTTGGTAGAAATAAGCTCAAACGAGCTTATTTGAGTCTAGAACCCGTTTTTGCTTAAAATCTTTTCAAAATTGCAACTTAGTCCCTAGTGTATTAAACTGGTATTAATTTTGGCTAAACTTGAATATTTTTAGGGTTTTCACTAAGCTAGTCCTTTCAGTTTGGAATTTGTTAAATTTCAGTTAGTAGTTTTGTAAATGGTTACAAATTGGTTAGTTTGTTACATAGTTTTCAAGTTTAGTCCTTATAGTTAGCTGTTTTTACAATTTCAGTCCTTGTACTTGTTAGATTTACATTTTGAGCATTTAATTTTCATAGAATTTACATTTTCAATCCTTTTAGTTGTAAAATTTACATTTTGAATCTACTTGAATAAAAATTTGGTACTTGCACGATGTTTTACATATAAGTAGATAATATTTTTCAGTTTTGCAAGGCATTGTTTGAATTAGCAAATAGAATATCCAAAAAAATATTAACAACCAAAAACAGTTAAAAACCCGATATTGTTAGGACTTTCAATTAGCAAGAACTGAGAAAAACGAACTGCATTATACACAATTTCAGTGCCACGTGGAAGATCCTGGTTGGGTGGAAATTGGTCACCCGGATTGTTATCCATTTTCAGATAAATGGATTATTGAATGGCGTTCTTTGATTGGTTGGAATTTAAGTAGTGGATATTACTGTTGCTTTGCGGCGCACTTAATGAAGCAGGTTAGGTGGCCCATTTGTTGCCAATCCGTGTGCCACATTTTTTGCATTTCTATTGGTTCTCAGTCATTCACGTGGATTAAGCTTGTTATAACTTTGAAAAATGGCAAGTTATACCCTTGAACTTAGGCAGATTATCCAAATGAGCTAGGGACTTCATTTCTTTGGCATAATTGGTCCTTCCACTTGCATTCTTGATAAGTTTGACCCTTTGACTTAGTTGACTGAAGAGTTGACCATGTTTGACTTTTATCTTGACTTTGGCAAATTTACACTTTGAGTCCTTCAACTTTAGAGTGTTGTCAAGATAGGTCCCTTATCTTCAAATTCTTGTCATCTTTGATCCTTCTTTGTCTTTTTCATCCAAATAAGCTTGATTTCTTCTTGTTTTCTTGAAAATGTATCCTTCTTACCTATTCACAAACACAAAACATACCACATAATTCCGCTTTATAGCACAAAAGTTAGGAATTTTCCTTGTGTTTTAGGGTGATTTGTTAATTAATTGATATGAGTTTTTGCTCATACCAATCCGACTGTTTTTTTGTCTAAACACTTTTTCTTGTCTCTTTCTTTTTGTCTCAATCTGTGTCCCATTTTTTGTTTCTTGTCTCATTTGTCTCAATCTGGTATAATTTTCTTTTTGTCTTCATCAACTTTATCAAAGTTCATAAACTGTTAGTCTCGATCTGGTATTCAAAAACAGATTCCGGATAGCATTAAGAAGGTCGCATTGAGAAGTTTTGATTCCGGATAAGACAAAGTCTTATTCCGGATAACACACCAAGTTATTCTGGATAAGAAGTATTCAGAATAAGAGTCTGAAAGAATTATTACGGATAAGACCTGCCAGTTATTCCGGATAAGCTGAAGTAGTAATTCCGGATAAGAGGACTGAGCCATATTCCGGATAAGAGAAATTGTGATTCCGGATAAGAAAAAGTTTATTTATTCCGGATAAGCCTTTGAAAAAATTCCGGATAACAATTTGCTTATATTCCGGATAAGACCCCCTAACTCGATTCAAACACAACGGAACCCAAACACAGACTAAGACACTCGACTCACTGTTCCGTCTTATCGACTAACCATTCTAGACTCTCCAAATCACTAACACACAAAACTTGGATGACACCAACACCTTCGACTCCACATCTAGACTCACACAACATCTCGTGATTCAACAATCAAGACTCAAACAGATTCAAACATAACGGGCACCAATATAACTCGACACATTTTAAAAACCCTTTCGACTTAAGACCAACACTCAACCATTTCTCAAAACAACCATTTCGACTCTCCATTAAAAACAACCATTTCTCAAAACAACCATTTCTCAATACTTTTTTACCATTTCAACTCACACTCGAACAAACACAAACTAATCAACACTCGACCATTTTGAACGACTAATCCATTAAAACTCTCACCACTCGTTTAAGAACAACACTCACACGACTCCAACATAGACACCTACACTCGAGACAATAACCACCCTCGATGATATCTTGAGCAGTTACAACACCCTCGACCCTCACAACACCCTCGAACTCAAAACCACACAACTCTAAGGATCTCAGTCTTTCTAAACCCTCATCGATCATACAGAAAATAAAAATACCTACCCGAGATCTTTTTTAAAGATCTTGAAGACATCTTTGTTCTTGCAACAAATCAAATTGATTAATGTTGATAAATAGATTTCGCGGCTGCGATTCGTGACTAGGATGATATGATGGTTGCTTTAGTTAGACGAATGGGTTTGGATTCATGATTGGATTTGATAGCTTGTTTGCAGGAGATTTGGAAGACGAATGGGTTTAGATTCATGATTGGATTTGGTAGCTTGTTTGGATTCATGATTGTTTGGATTCGTAACTAGGAGATTTTTTAGATTTGGTAGCTTGTTTGGATTTTTTAGATTCGTGACTAGGAGATTTGTTTGAAGGAGATTTAGTTTTGAAGAAGGAGAGTGGTTAAATCAGTTTTGGAGAAGGAGATTTGTTTAAATCAGATTTGTTTAAAGATATGGACTTATGGACAGAGAAGAAAAGGCGGAGGTTACAAGAGTGATACACATAGGTATATATTGACTTTTGACTAGTTATCAATGTGTAGTGGTATACAGTTTTCAAGACTGGCAGATTTGTTGTATATGTGTGGTTTTATAGATACACGTGTGGTTTTATAGATGTTTTTGGGCCATGTATTCCTTTTGGACAATATATTCATTTTGGGTCAAGTATACCAAATATCAAATTAACTAGTAATGAGACATCATTTGGATTGGTGTGTATTTCGTTATATTTAGGTATAAATTTGAGGAGATTTGAAGACAAAAAGACGTGTCAAAGTGACGGGATTTATATTTAGTGGCTACGGATTTTTGATTGCGTGTTATTAATTGAAAGTGAAGACAAATTTTTTCATCGCTAAGTAATCCTTGCTTTCAATAAGTAATCCTTCCTTATTTTTCATCGATATTCAATGGATTTGTTAAATTTGACGTTTCAAGGAGACTTGCATCACATGCAAGACACAGCTAGAGAAAGTGGTATAATTTCATGTCGACTACTTCAGTCACATCTTATGACCATCGCATGGGTTCAAGGAGGAAGCGAATTTGTGTGTAAAACCCGCATGCTTTTACCATGAATAGTGCCCTTAAGATCGTACGTACTAGATTAAAACATTCCTTTTATAGTATGATTACGTTCATGTGTTAGAGTTTTACATATTACGTACATGTTAGAACACGATAAGTATTTATTACGTACTAACACACAATAATTATTTAACAATAATTAATCACGAACATGCGATCATGAAATCATGAACGTTATTAAATCACGAGCTAATATTAATTACGTATATATATTTATTACGAACACGAATAAATATATTAAGTCACGGTAAATATTTAACGAGAACACATAAAACACGAACACGACTAAACACGAACGAACACTTAAATAACGCGACACGGAAAACGGTACGGGTACCCCATGTGGGGCCCCTTAACCGCGGCTACATCAAGAGATGGGCCAAGCCCATCTAAATTTTACTAAGAAGGGGTAAAGGTAAAATCTTGTTTTCATTTTTCACTTTACAGTAAACTTAATCAAAAACCTAAAAAGATTTTTCTCCTTCTCCTTCTTCCTCTCCTTGGCCGCCGCATACAACAACAAGAAATGGGGTGTTCGTTTGTTTTTGATCTTGAATCTTATACGTGTGTTCGTGTGTGTTCGTGTGTGTTCATCCTCGTTAGAACCACGCATTCGGTATATCTTTAAATCCTTTTCTTTTGTTTTGATTTAATAAATTAAATAAGAACATGATGTTTTTAAAAACATAAATCAAACATGTAATTGGTTATGAGTAAATCAAAACGGATGTTTTTAGGGGTGTTTGTTTGGCCGACGCCTAAACCGAACCCCAAGGGGGTCTCGGTTTGGCTTATACAACCACCGAGACCATATGGTCCCGGTTGGGTGGTGTGGGTCCCACGGCAGCAGCAACAAGGGGGAAACCCCGAGGTGGTTTGGGGTATTGAGTTGATTTCGAGTCCGGTTCATGGTTACTAGTCACGATCTGTTTCATGGTTTATGTTAATGTGATGTTTTTAATAATCATATGTTAAAATTATATTAATAATTATATGACATGATTAATCTAATACAACATGACTTAGGTTATAATTTAATTATTAGATCATGGAATTATTAACCTAAGTATTTATATTTTTCTAGACTTATAATTAATTACTTATTTTAAAAACCATAGTTATAATTAATTAATTAACATGACTTAGGTTATATTATTAATAAATAATAATACATGTTTTAACCTAAGTATTTAACTTTATTTAATTAAAAACATGATATATTTAATTAAATACTTTTAACCTATAGTTTATTTAAATTACATGTAATAATTAATAAACTATACATTATATCATTATGACTTAGAATAATAATCAGAAAACACTTAAGCTTATATTCTTAGCTTGTTTAACAAGCTTATATCTAATTATGGAAACTTTCTATTTTTAGAAAGTAATTTAATTAAGACAGCTAATCTATTTATGGAAACTTTCTATTTTTAGAAACTTATTAATTCAGGCAGCTAATCTATTTATGGAAACTTTCTATTTTTAGAAGCTTATCTATTTTAAGCAGTAATTCTATTTTTCGAAACTTTCTATTTTTGGAAACTTTCTATTTTTGGAAACTTTTGATTTTTGGAAACTTTCTATTTTTGGTAACTTTCTATTTTTGGAAACTTTCTATTTTTAGGAAACCTGCTATTTTTAGAAAGTTACTTATTATTACACAGTAAGTATAATACTACATGAAATACATGTAATACTTAATCAGAATAGACAGAATATGAGATAAACACAGTTTAAGGCTTAAAACAGTAAAACGTGGCATGAACGTATAAAATAAGCTAAGACATGACATAAAACCAGTTACGTATTTAGTAATCAGATACTTATTCACGTATGTATTTATGTAGCACTAGTGATACCGATGTAGGATTCTCCTCAGTTCGTCTTCTTCGTTCACTGGACATAAGGTACGGATTCTTATCCTTTCAGTATGGACATTCTTTCCTTATTAGGATTTCCCGTATGCAGCCAAATGTTCTCCCATAGTATAAGTTATATGTTTGATTTTCTTATGTTTAATTTAGAATACCTATAGCCATATACATGCATGACCAGTTTCACCTAGGTATGGAGGTACCATAACCATAACATTAGAGGCACTGTTGTTATGACTTCACCACGGCAGAGTGATTGCTCGTGGCGTCCCTTCAGCTTTTGGCCATATTATTATATTTATCATGTGGGGCGTATGGGTGCATCCTAGTTACATGTTTTTCAGCAGATTACTCAGTGTGAATGTGGTGTGTGCCTTGCATCCTTCACAAGGAGCTGATCCCTCCTACCCAAACCAGTATATTAAATTAGAGGTAGCCCCTCTAATTTGCATGATAAGGTCACCCCTCTAAGTATTCATGCACGGTGGATTTTCATACCTATATTGGCTAATGGTAGAATATGTTAAATAATTTTATAAGATAAACATAAGGCTTTTCAAACTATAAAACCAGTTTTACCAAGACTTAACCAGGTTATTTGGGGTTTAGTTTCTTCCGCTGTTATATGTTATATGCTTATCCTATTCATGATTTATTTGTACATCTGTGCACTGAGCGTATTGCTCAACCGTTTTCCTTTTCTATGTTCCCAAAACGGCAGGTACTCAGGGACGCTCGTAGACTTTAAGCGTACATGCATATGGACTGGAAGCTTTATACCCTTTCTTTACCTTATGCATTATCTTTACATTGATACTCTTGCTATGGACATTGTTTAGTCCTTTCCTTACAGTACTTATGTTTGTGTGTGATGAGCTTTACTTTTGGACTACCGATGTTTGATTCCGGTATTTTCCTTTTATGGTCATGTAATGTTTAGACATTTTTCCTTGTATGCTTTGATGACACGCCATAATTACGCATGACATTCCATTATCAAAATGGGGTGTTACAACTATGGTATCAGAGCCAAGGCTTCGACCTATAGGCTCTTAAAATATGACCTGTGATTAGTGGGTAGTCACTATAGTCTTCCTAGAACTGACAGTCGTTTTCATGCATTCATCATTTTTATGCATACATATATATGTCATTGTCGCAGGTTTATGACTAACTAATGGTTGGTACAGGACTGGCCCTATTTAGTGATGTGTTTTATCGAAACTTTTAAATTTGGGACCGACCCATAGGCGTCCCCTCGCCATGTCTTTTATTTTGGGTGAACTGACCATAGGCGTTCACTCTCGAGCATACAAAAGTTTTCATAAAACTACATCATGCATTCATACACAAAATTTTCTTGCATAAAATTTTTCTCTTGAAATTTTGGTATAAATTTTTTCATGTATATATTTTATGTTTTGATTTGTTTAATCATATGTTTTATGTTATACTGTCAGATGGTTCTCACACGCGAACAGGAACAACTCAATGCTGCAATCCAAGCTGCAATGCAAGCTTTGCTTCCTCAACTAAGGAACGACATCAGGGCTGAGGTTCAAGCTGCTAACAATCAGCAGCATAACCAGGCACCTCCTCCTCCTCCTCCTCCTCCAGTGACATTAGCAGTATGGCTGGAGAGATTCAACAAGCTCCGTCCTCGAGAAGATTTTCAATGCTATGGGATGTGACCCCACGTACAAGGCAAGGTTGGCATGCTATCGGTTCGAGGGCGATGTGCTAAATTGGTGGTTAGCGTTGATGCAGTCTGAGGGAGGTGACGAGTGGGTTGCTGGTTTGACTTGGGCTCAGTTCAAGGACAGGGTGATGGAGCAGTTCTTTCCCAAGGCTGAGAAGACAAGCTCAAGAGGGAGTACCATGGGATCTGACAGAGAGCTGGGGAGAATAGCAACGAGTTTATGCAGCGCTTTCTTCCCCTAGCTGGTTTCCTTGGTGCAGCAGCAGGTACTCCTGAAGAGCAGGCACACCACTTTAGGTGGGCTCTTCGCACATCGGTCGCAAACAATCTGGTGTGTGCTACGTTCAACACTATAGCACAAGTGGCTGATGCAGCACGTAAGCTGGAGATGCTGTAGGAGAGAGATGAGTTCGGGGAAGCTGAGAGACCCGACAAGAGGTAAACATTCGTATTCAAGCGGTGATCAATCCGTATTCGTCCATATATGTCAATTATTCATCTCTTTAAATTATATCTTCCAGGCAGAAAACTGGGGACCGGTCTCATCCGGCTACTCAGCAGCAGCCTCATCAGCCCAAGGGAAACGGTCAGACTAACGACCGTTCTGCTACGGAAAGGCGTGGCGGTAATGATAATTACCGTAACAACACTGGACACTCCAACAGCAGCAGGTCCTAATACATACGCATTTTCTTATGATTTCATGTTATAACTCATATTCTGACACTTTAGCAAAACTTCTACCAGGAACCATGGAAACGGTAAGGACCAGAACCAGAGAGGTTCACAGCCTAGCCGTCCAGCTATCACTGGTATTCAATCATACAATTATCCGCATTGTCCTTTGTACCCTATTATCATGTCTTATGTAAAATGTTTTATCAGGTTCTCAGCCAGCCAGAACACCTGCTGGAGGATATACTCATCCTCTTTGCTCTACTTGCCATCGTAGGCACCTAGGTCCATGTCGTCGTAACACTAACGCATGCTTCAAGTGTGGTCTTCCTGGCCATATCATGAAGTATTGCCGTAAGGCCGAGATGGAGGGCACATCGGGACATGCTGATTCCAAGCCGCCTCGTACCACCGGGCGTGTCTACACGACATCTCGAGACCAAGCCAACAAGTCTACAGGTACCATCACTGGAATCTTGTATATGTATGGTCAAGCTGCGTGTGTTCTTTTCGATACGGGTGCTACTCACTCGGTCATTTCTACTGCTTATGCTAAGAACATTAGGATGCTCCCCATGCCACTAGAGAATAGGCTTACTATTTCCACGCCTTTGAGGGACTCTGTATTAACCACCCATGTATACAAGAGTCATCCCCTAGAATTTGACGATAAGGTTCGACCTGTTGACGCACTTCCGCTGGACATGAATGACTTCGACATGATTTTGGGCATGGATTGGCTATCCAAGCATCATGCTACTATAGATTGCCATTCATATCGAGTTATATTCGGTGATGGTAATGCACCAGAGTACATTCATAACGGGTTCGTACCCGGACGGTCTATACAAATCATATCTACCCTGCAAGCGCGTGCACTACTGTCACATGGCTGCGAGGGTTATCTAGCTACGGTTCATGACATGGATGTTGAATCTCCATCAATTCAGGATCAACCAATAGTGTCGGAATTCCAAGATGTATTTCCAGCATAACTTCTGGGCATACCACCTGCACGAGAAGTGGAATTCAATATCGAGCTTATTCAAGGAGTTGAACCAATCTCCAAAGCTCCTTATCGCATGGCTTCATAGAGCTGAAGGAGTTGAAGGATCAACTACAAGAACTTCTAGAACGAGGTTTCATTCGACCGAGCGCATCTCCATGTGGCGCACCGGTTCTATTTGTTAAGAAGAAGGACAGTAGTATGCGTCTTTGCACAGACTATCGCGAGCTCAACAAGATTACTATCCGGAATAGGTATCCACTGCCGCGTATAGACGATCTGTTTGACCAACTCCAAGGGGCCAAACACTTCTCCAAGATTGATCTTAGGTCAGGCTATCATCAGCTACGGGTCAAGGAGTAGGATATCGCTAAGACTGCTTTTCGTACCCGCTCTGGCCACTATGAATTTGTAGTTATGCCATTCGGCCTGACAAATGCTCCAATAGTGTTCATGGACTTGATGAACAGAATCTTCCATGAATTTCTGGACAAGTTCGTCATTGTCTTCATCGATGACATCCTGATTTTCTGAAAGTCCAAGGAGGAACACGAAGACCATCTTCGTACGATACTACAGATTCTTCGCCAGAAGCAGCTGTGTGCTAAATTCTCCAAGTGTGAGTTCTGGTTAGACAAGGTGGCATTCTTAGGTCACATTGTATCAGCAGAAGGAATCACTATAGATCCAGCGAAGGTTGAGGCCAGTACTAAGTGGCCGAGGCTGACATCAGCGACGGAAGTACGCAGTTTCTTAGGCTTAGCTGGTTATTACCGTAGGTTCGTGGAGAACTTTTCCCGCTTAGCACTACCATTGACCAAAATGATGCGGAAAGGGGAGAAATTCGTCTGGACTGAAGAACGAGAGAAGAGCTTTAAAGACCTGAAGCAGAAGCTAGTATCTACACCTATTCTTACTCTCCCATCTGGTACGGGTGGATTTCAAATCTATAGTGATGCATCAGGGAAGGGACTTGGCTATGTTCTCATGCAACATGGGAAAGTGATCGCGTACGCTTCACGGCAGCTTAAGCCTTATGAAGAAAATTACCCCACGCATGACTTGGAACTTCTTGCAGTCGTGTTTGCATTGAAGATATGGAGGCACTACTTGTATGGAGAATCATGTGACATTTTCACGGACCACAAGAGCTTGAAGTATATCTTTACTCAACGTGAATTGAACATGAGGCAGAGGAGATGGTTAGAGCTGTTGAAGGATTATGACATTAATCTACAGTATCATCCCGGAAAAGCAAATGTAGTAGCAGATGCTCTTAGCAGGAAGTCCGGAATGATCAACGGCATTAAAATTGAGGAGGAAATCATAAGAGACTTGGAGCGACTAGACATCGAGATCATGGTACGTGGACAACACAGTTACTGGGCTAATCTTAGAGTAGAACCCGAGTTACTCTCTAAGATCAAGGAAGCTCAGAAAGATGATGGAGAAATCTGGGCGATAGTACAGAATTTGGAGAAACAGACGGAATTCAGAGTAGATGCAGATGGTATCGTATGGCAGGGCACGAGACTTTGTGTTACTGATGACCAAGAACTCCGTGAAGCCTTGTTAGATGAAGCTCATAGCTCCCCATTCTCTATACATCCTGGTTCGACTAAGATGTACCATGACATCAAGCAATACATTTGGTGGAGTGGTATGAAACAGGATGCGGCCACTTACGTCTCCAAATGTCTTACCTGCCAGCAGGTTAAGATCGAGCATCAGCGATCTGGCGGTCTCCTTCAACCGTTAGATATTCTAGAGTGGAAGTGGGACAAAATCACCATGGATTTTTTTACTGGTCTTCCGCCTACCAAGAGGAAGCACGATGCAATTTAGGTTATCGTAGATCGACTTACCAAATCAGCTCATTTCTTACCGATCCGCAAGGAAGATCCGGTAAGTAAACTCGCCGATACGTATAGAGAGAGATCATGAGACTCCACGGTGCTCCATCCAGCATCGTTTTAGACAGAGATCCTCGTTTCACTTTGCGATTTTGGAAGAGTCTGCAGAAAGCTTGGGGTACACAACTTAAGCTCAGCACGGCTTTTCATCCTCAAATAGACGGACAGTCGGAGCGAACGATTCAGACATTGGAAGACATGTTGAGGTCATGTGCGTTGGAATGGACGGGTGATTGGGACGATTATATCTGTTTGGTGGAGTTTGCATACAATAACAGTTGGCACGCAAGTATCAAGTGTGCTCCTTTCGAGATGTTGTATGGCAGAAAGTGTCGCGCCCCAATCTGCTGGGATCAGGTTGGCGAGCGAACACTTGAAGGACCAGAAATCATAGAGATGACCAATGAAAAGATCATAGTAGCTAAGTAGAAACTTCAGGAAGCACGGTCACATCAGAAGAGTTACGCCGATAAGCATCGTAGGGACATACATTTTAACGTAGGAGATCACGTCTTCCTTAAGGTTTCGCCGGCACATGGTGTTAGACGCTTCGGGATTAAAGGGAAGCTCAGTCCTCGTTTCATCGGACCGTTTGATATCATTGAATGAGTCGGTGAAGTATCTTACAGGTTAGCGTTACCTCCGCAGCTTTCGCATGTACACAATGTGTTTCATGTGTCCTTACTCAGAGGGTACCAGTATCATCCCCTTCACATGGTTCAGTATCCACTGGAACAGATACGTGAAGATCTCACTTTCATAGAAGCACCCGAACGAGTTCTTGACAGACAAGAACGAGTCATGAGAAGGAAGCCACTTGGGAAACAGAGGAGTCTATCCGGGCTTCTTACCCTCATTTCATATTTTGAATTCGGGTATGTTCTTCTTTTCCAGTTTACTTTATCTATAATCCGGGGACGAATTATTCTTTTTAGGGGGGAAGAGTTTTAGAACCCGCATGCTTTTACCATGAATAGTGCCCTTAAGATCGTACGTACTAGATTAAAACTTTCCTTTTATAGTATGATTACGTTCACGTGTTAGAATTTTACGTATTACGTACGTGTTAGAACACGATAAGTATTTATTACATACGAACACACAATAATTATTTAACAATAATTAATCACGAACATGCGATCGTGAAATCATGAACATAATTAAATCACGAGCTAATATTAATTACGTATATATATTTATTACAAACAAGAATAAATATATTAAGTCACGGTAAATATTTAACGAGAACACATAAAACACGAACACGACTAAACACGAACGAACACTTAAATAACGAGACACGGAAAACGGTACGGGTACCCCATGTGGGGCCCCTTAACCGCGGCTACATCAAGAGATGGGCCAAGCCCATCTAAAATTTTACTAAGAAGGGGTAAAGGTAAAATCTTGTTTTCATTTTTCACTTTACAGTAAACTTAATCAAAAACCTAAAAAGATTTTTCTCCTTCTCCTTCTTCCTTTCCTTGGCCGCCGCATACAACAACAAGAAAGGGGGTGTTTGTTTGTTTTTGATCTTGAATCTTATACGTGTGTTCGTGTGTGTTCATCCTCGTTAGATCCACGCATTCGGTATATCTTTTAATCCTTTTCTTTTGTTTTGATTTAAAAAATTAAATAAGAACATGATGTTTTTAAAAACCTAATTAAAAACATAAATCAAACATGTAATTGTTTATGAGGTAAATCAAAACGGATGTTTTTAGGGGTGTTTGTTTGGCCGACGCCTAAACCGAACCCCAAGGGGGTCTCAGTTTGGCTTATAGACCACCACCGAGACCATATGGTCCCGGTTAGGTGGTGTGGGTCCCACGGCAGCAGCAACAAGGGTGAAACCCCAAGGTGGTTCGGCGTATTGAGTTGATTTCGAGTCCGGTTCATGGTTACTAGTCACGATCCGGTTCATGGTTTATGTTAATGTGTTGTTTTTAATAATCATATGTTAAAATTAAATTAATAATTATATGACATGATTAATTTAATAAAACATGACTTAGGTTATAATTTAATTATTAGATCATGGAATTATTAACCTAAGTATTTATATTTTTCTAGACTTATAATTAATTAATTATTTTAAAAACCATAGTTATAATTAATTAATTAACATGACTTAGGTTATATTATTAATAAATAATAATACATGTTTTAACCTAAGTATTTAACTTTATTTAATTAAAAACATGATATATTTAATTAAATAGTTTTAACCTATAGTTTATTTAAATTACATGTAATAATTAATAAACTATACATTATATCATTATGACTTAGAATAATAATCAGAAAACACTTAAACTTATATTCTTAGCTTATTTAACCAGCTTATATCTAATTATGGAAACTTTCTATTCTTAGAAACTTATTTAATTAAGACAGCTAATCTATTTATGGAAACTTTCTATTTTTAGAAACTTATTAATTCAGGCAGCTAATCTATTTATGGAAACTTTCTATTTTTAGAAACTTATATATTTTAAGCAGTAATTCTATTTTTGGAAACTTTCTATTTTTGGAAACTTTCTATTTTTGGTAACTTTCTATTTTTGAAAACTTTCTATTTTAGGAAACATACTATTTTTAGAAAGTTACTTATTATTACACAGTAAGTATAATAATACATGAAATACATGTAACACTTAATCAGAATAGACAGAATATGAGATAAACACAGTTTAAGGCTTAAAACAGTATAACGTGGCATGAACGTATAAAATAAGCTAAGACATGACATAAAACCAGTTACGTATTGAGTAATCAGATACTTATTCACGTATGTATTTATGTAGCATTAGTGATACCGAAGTAGGATTCTCCTCAGTTCGTCTTCTTCATTCACTAGACATAAGGTACGGATTCCCGTCCTTTCAGTATGGACATTCTTTCCTTATTAGGATTTCCCGTATGCAGCCAAATGTTTTCCCGTAGTATAAGATATATGTTTGATTTTCTTATGTTTAATTTAGAATACCTATAGCCATATACATGTATGACCAGTTTCACCTAGTTATGGAGGTACCATAACCATAAAATTAGAGGCACTGATGTTATGACTTCACCATGGCGGAGTGATTGCTCGTGGCGTCCCTTCAGCTTTTGGCCATATTATTATATTTATCATGTGGGGCGTATGGGTGCATCCTAGTTACATGTTTTGTAGCAGATTACTCAGTGTGAACGTGGTGTGTGCCTTGAATCCTTCACAAGGAGCTGATCCCTCCTACCCATACCAGTATATTAAATTAGAGGCAACCCCCTAATTTGCATGATGAGGTCACCCCTCCAAGTATTCATGCACGGTGGATTTTCATGACCTATATTGGCTAATGTTAGAATATGTTAAACAGTTTTATAAGATAAACATAAGGCTTTTCAAACTATAAAACCATACCAAGACTTAACCAGGTTATTTAGGATTTAGTTTCTTCCGCTGTTATATGTTATATGCTTATCCTATTCATGCTTTATTTGTACATCCGTGCACTGAGCGTATTGCTCAGCCGTTTTCCTTTTCTATGTTCCCAAAACGGCAGGTACTCAGGGACGCTCGTAGACTTTAAGCGTACGTGCATATGGACTGGAAGCTTTATAGCCTTTCTTTACTTTATGCATTATCTTTACATTGATACTCTTGCTATGGACATTGTTTAGTCCTTTCCTTTACAGTACTTATGTTTGTGTGTGATGAGCTTTACTTTTGGACTACCGATGTTTGATTCCGGTATTTTCCTTTTATGGTCATGTAATGTTTAGACATTTTTCCTTGTATGCTTTGATGACACTCCATAATTACGCGTGACATTCTATTATCAAAATGGGGTGTTACATTGTGACACTCTTTGGTCAAAATCATTATACATTCATCGATTCACTATTCCTCAACTTGCACCAACTTGCTGATCAACTTCAAAAAGAAGACTTTAATCACTCTACATTGGCACTTGCTTATAAGGCTCTTGTGACACAACTTACGCCTTTCCTCCAATTCAATATCATCAAGTCTGACAATTCAGGGATATGCCGGTCATTTCTTCAATACACACATAATGAGGTTCCAGACTTCCGTGATACACTGTTGAAATTGATGACATCGGTTTCGTCTTCGATTTATGAAAGATCCAGACTTCAGCAAGCGTATGATAATGAAGTGCAAGAATCAATGATGGAGATGCAAGAGGAGCATGGTCATACGGTTGACAACTCGGATCCTAACGATGGCAAGAGCACAGAATCAAGAGGACAACATGATACCAGTGGCACGTCAGGGAATGGTCACGATATCTCTTTTGATGACACCTTACCCGTTTATGACGAAGAGCCTGTGAACATGGTACAATGTACTGTTGTATATGATGTCTATGCCGATGAACTAACGCATGTTGAGCATTCTAAACCTATTTATGACAAACATGGGATGGAAAACGGTGATAGTTTTACCACTTTAGATTCATCCGATGTGCGTCATAATGGGGGAGAGATTGTTCAGAATGCGATAGTACATCATGATAAATGCTTGATGACTGCTTCGTTAACTGATTCTGATTCTAAGATTAAAGAGCTCGAAATGATCGTAGCTCAGCAATCGAAAGAGCTTGAGGATGCCAAAATTGAATTTTCAAAGAAAACGAACAAATTTGAAAAGTATTTTGAAAAACTTGAAAAGTCAAACGTTGTTCTTGAACGAAAATTAGATCAAACAGTTCTAGATTCTAAAGCTGAAAAGGATAATCTTTTGAAACAACTTAAGTTGCTAGAATCTAAATTGGCATCCCAAGATAAATTGGTCAATGAGAATGAGACTTTAAAGGCTCAGGTTAAAGAAAAGGTTTTTGTTATAGCTGCTTTAAGAAATGAATTAAGGAAATCTAAAGGAACTAGCGTGGACACTAAACTTGAAAAACCATCAATCTTGGGGAAACCGCCTATAAATCAGTTCATCAGACAATCGATTGTCAGACAACCTACTGCATTTAGATCCGAGTGATCACAATCCTCGAGACCGTGGTTTACCTCCCAAGTTGATTTGGTTCATCTTTCTAGACCAGTCACTCCAGCAACTAGGCCCAATGTGACCAAAACGGTTTTAGTAAGACCTAATCACATGATTGCCTCTAGTTTCGCTAAAAATACCAAGACCACGTCTAGAACTAGTTCAAATGACGTTTGCCATAAATCTGGTCTAAGGGAAGCTAAGCAAAATACACATGTAAGAGATAGCAATGTCAAACCTAGTCAGATGCCTTCTAGATTACCCAACACTGCTAACCGTAGCATGTCATCCACTAGGAGCATCGATCAATCATCTAGGAATTACTCGGACATTAAATATGCTACCTGTAAAACATGTAGAAAATGTGTCTTTAAAGCCAATCATGATTCTTGTATCAAGAAATTACTTAATGAGGTGAACTCCCATGCTAGACTTAAATCCCAGTGGGTTTCTAAAATCAAACCCATTGGTAAAATGTGGTGCCCCACTGGTAGAACTTTCACTCTTGTAGGAAACGAGTGCCCTTTAACTAGGATTGTCTCCGATTCTACTAAGACTACTAGGGAGGAAATTGCAAAGGATGATACATCACTTAAGCCTGAACTTAAGGTCTTCTATAAAAGGAAACGTTTGCCAACTACGACAAGTGAATCATCCTCTCAGGCCACCTCTGGCACAAGAAACGAAAATTGTGAATCCTCGCATGGTTCTAAGATAGATATCACTAACCCACATAAAAGCATACAAACTCCTAATGAGATTGCAGGTACCAAAGTCCACGTTCAACAAGAACACAACGATCCGATCTTTACATATCGTTCAACGAAGGACACTCTCAGAGTTTGGTTACCGAAGAAGCCGATATCAAAGAAACAAGTGTCTCGGGGGATTCGTAGTTAAATATCATGTACAGGACTTACAGTCACATTATAGTCTGTAACTCGATCATCTAAGAAAGGAACGTTTATCGTCGATGATAAACTTATCCTCACAACGAAAAATTAAGTTTTCTCGGGCATGAGCTAAAATTAAAAACATTCGAAGTTTTTAAGCTCATGCACTAGGACTTGCAGTCACATTACAGTCTGTAACTCGATCTCACAAGACAGGAAAGTTCATCCCGATGATGACTTATCCTCAAAACGAGAAATTAAATTTTCTCGGACACGAGCTTACATTAAAACTATTCCAAGGTTTTAAGCTCGTGTAAAAGGACTTATAGTCACATCACAAACTGTAACTCGTTCATCAAAGAAAGGAAAGTTTATCACCGATGATAAACTTTCCTCACAACGAGAAATAAAGTTTTCTCGGGCATGAGCTAAAATTAAAAACATTCGAAGTTTTTAAGCTCATGCACAAAGGACTTATAGTCACATCACAGACTATAACTCGTTCATCAAAGAAAGGAAAGTTTATCGCCGATGATAAGCTTATCCTAACAATGAGAAATTACTTTTTCTCGGGCATGAGCTTATATCAAAAAGATTCCAAGTTTTTAAGCTCATGCACGTTGGCTCCTCGTTAAATGACAGACGATGACCCGGACTTCAGAGAAAGGGAAGTTTATCTACGCAACGATAACTTACCCTCAAAACGAGAAATTAAGTTTTCTCGGACACGAGCTTATCTTAAAACCATTCAAAGGTTTTAAGCTTGTGTATAAGGCTCATCATTAATTATCAGATGATGACCCAATCTTCAAATAAATGAAAGTTTATCACCGATGATAAACTTATCCTCATTAACGAGAAATTAAATTTTCTCGGACACGAGCTTGCATTAAAACTATTCAATAGTTTTAAGCTCGTGTAAATGGCGTAAAATCACATTTCAGATTATGCCCCGGACCACAAAGAAAGGAAAGTTTATCGCCGATGATAAACTTATCCTTACAAGGAGAAATTAATTTTTCTCCGGCATGAGCTAATAATAAAAACATTCGAAGTTTTTAAGCTCATGCACAATGACTTACAATTAAATATCAGACTGTAACTCGCACTTCAGTTTTAGGAAAGCTTATCTTTAAAGATAAGTTATCCTCGTAACGGGAAATTAAATTTTTCTCGGTCATGAGATTGTATTAAAACATTCCAAGTTTTAAGCTCAGAAAGGAAAGTGTATCTTTTATATAAGAGAACTTTTCCTCATAACGAGAAATTCATCTTTCTTGGTCATGAGCTTTCCGTTAAAACCTTCAAAGTTTTCAAGCTCCTGAACACGACTTCTAAGTAAATGTCAACTTAGGACTCGCTCTTCAGTTAAAAGGAAAGTTTATCACCGATGGTAACTTATCCTTAACAACGGGAAGTTTACAACTTCTCGGACTTGAGCTCGTTTTGCAAGATATTAAACATCTTAAGCTCAAGTAATTGGTTCTCAAAATGTTGAACATAATTTTTCGAGAATTTCTCAAAAAGGTTTTCTAAATCTTTCAAAATTGTGTGTTCAAAAAATGTTTTGATAAAAAGAGCATGTCTTCTGGAATCTATAATATTTACGATACTAGAAATATCATTCAATAATGACACGAGGTTGTAAATAAAGTTCGAGCAGAAGTTCAAATGTTTTAAAACATGCTCAAAATGGTTTGCTATTATTTCAGATAGTAACCCGCTTGTCATACTCAAGTCAAGCATTTCACCGGAAAGCTTTGACTCAACAACGAGAATTAATTTTCTCGGGCATGGTTTATTTTATAACCATGTAAGGGATTGTGTTTATGGAATAACACAATCTAACATGAATATATGTACGTTTGAGTGCATTTATTTGTTTAAACAAGAGAAATCTTGTTTTTATGAAGTTATCATCTCCACCAACCGTAGCAATTTACAATTGATATCTTCATACTCGACGATGCGACTACTCAAACGGCGACTACAACTCTTTCAATAGAACACTGGTCAACAACTGAGGGGGAGCAATTGTCCAGCACTCAGAATCTTTGACGCCAAAAGTACCAAGTTCACATGTTGGTGTCAAGACAACGATATCAATCGTACATATGGAGTCAAGAGATAACTTTAGATGTGATGAGGCGACCAACATTCGTGAACAAGAACCATGTGCTTTTTTCATATGATGTTCTCCATCATTCAGGCCAACCTCATAAATCGCTAATCTTGTGAATACATTATCATATATGATCTTTGCATGTGATAAGTACCTTACACTTGTGTTTGAAAGGTACTTCATTCACGTATCAAGTACACCCTCATTAATTTGAGGGAGAGCTTGTGTAATTCATGAAGATAATTGGATTTTCATTTTTCTTCCCAAATTTTTCTTAAAATGCTATTAAATCAATTAATATTAAAAACATCGATTGGGTTAATATTTTTAATATTGGGAAGAAAATGTGATTTAATATGGGAAATGATTAATCATAAATGGCTTGACTTAACGTGATAGCTCATCTCGACATGTGCGAAATGTTTTCGGATATCGTGGCATATGTTAAGGGGGAGCAAAACGGATTTGCACATCAAAAATGGATTTCATGGTGATTTATACTTACCCACAACCCAATTATTTCACGACGATGAAGATTGTGGTGACATAAGGATGGTAGGATAGGTTAAGTCCTATGATTCCTCTAGAAACGGAGGAATCTTCCCAAGGATATTCCATATCTAGAAATAGTAGTCCTTAGGAAAGATGGAGAAAGATTGTGAACGTAGCTGAATGCCGACCAAGTACTTAAGTTAGCACTGGAACAATCACAACAAGGTGCTAGTGATGACGTATTGGTAAGCATTGAAGGGGTTGATGAATGAAAAAGAATTGTAAAGATAAAGGGTGTAAAGAAAGAAGCCCTCCTTACAACTTAGGCAGAAACCGGGTCAATACATATGCTATTAAGATCATTGTTTAATGATTCTTGATATTGAAGACCGACATTATGGACCCAGTGATGCAAGGCACAACCCATCCCAGCTAACTCAGATATCTCTTATAAGATATTTGTCTTAATCACACGGAGACAACACATTATCTATTGATTTATTCACTCCGAATAAATTGGTATTGAAATGGTGGCACTCCTCTCCAGCCTCCGATCACTAAAAATCCAAAATGCACGATCGAGTCTAGAGCCATTTGAGATAATCAAATATCTCATTAGGACACACTTTCATAATTCCTTGCTTCTTCACACACTGTGAAAACTAAGAAAGATCTTAAGAGTTCTACACAAAATCTTCATGATCTTGCCTGAACATCTGAGTAATACGAAAGTATTTACAATGAAGATGGAAATCCTTCTTGAGCGAATATCAAAAAGCTCATGGTAGGTGACTTGTGCGATTATTTATGAATCAAACTTGTGATAACTGGAAAGCAACAGTGGTTTAATTCTTAAATGAATTTAAGCACGTTCCAGGCCTCTACGCAATATCTTAGTGATCTTTCCAGAACACTCAGATTGATACCTTAGTGTTCACAGTGATGAGTGGAAATCCTTCTAGTGTTAACCTCAAACAGCACTTGGTAGGTAACTTGCAAGATTCTATACGAATCAAGCTCGTGACAACTGGAAAGCAACGATGGTGTGGTTCTTAATTGAATTTCACTTATTCCAGGAACATGAATTGACGGCTTCAAATCATGCGGATATTATTATCCAAATGATTCACTCTTTATGTTCGCAGTCATCTTTGGACGGTCGAATAAAGAGAACGGGTTTACCCGCGAAATCTTGTCAAGGAGGTTCTTAATTGAAACTACCTGCCACAAGTACGGTATTTAATATCGTCCAACGGTCTTCACTGACCGGAGGTAAAATGCTACCGAATTAGAATGAAATGTTCAAGGCCATTTCATCCGTGTATATGTTTTGTTGCTAACTGTCTTATGCAGCGTAACAAGAAGGTGGCATTGCGGTGTTCAATCCAGAAGAATTCGTCAACACATGCTTATGCTTTCTGTACTTAATACTTCAACAAATTCAAGAAAGTCTAAAAGTCATGTCTTCCGCTGTATCAAACTCTGAAGCTTTCAAGAATTTATAAAAGTATAAGTATGTGCTTCATGAAGTCACGAAGAGGAAAATATCACAAGTGATGAATGCACAAGGTCAAGGCAAGAGAACATGCTCAAGACTAAAGTCAAAGATCTCATCAGCATATTCACAAGAACAAGTGTGACAACCCAAAATTGAGGTCATTACTTAATCTTATTTTACGATTATTTTTGAAATTTTTGGATGAGTTTGAACGATATTTATTTTTGAAGGTTTAAGTTTAAACCGATGTTGGAAGGTCTATATTTAATACTTATTAACTATAAGGAGTAGTAGCAAGCGTGATGTCGGTGCATGCCAAATATTTTACGTTTTATTGTCGGTTGTTCGATTTTTATTATTTTAGAGGTTTTAATTTAATTGACGTGTTAAGTCGAGTCGAGAGTCAATATTATTATTTTGAGGTACTTTTTAAATTTTAAAAGTATCTTTATGAAACCCGAGCCCCATAAATATTTTGAAAATTGACTAATAGTTATTTCCCGCTTTTTAGCTAACTATTTATATTTCTAGCCACAACTTTCATTAAATTGTAACTAGGTCCCTACCCCACTATATATAAACTTAAACAAACACACACACACATAATTTTCACTTCAAAAATTTTTCTTTCTCTCTCTTGTTTTCTTCTTTTGGCCGTAACATCACCACCACCACCAAACAAAATCAAACTTCCATTTTTCTTGAGTTTGAGCTTGAATCAAGCTAAACTAACACTAGACCCAACCTTATTTTTGCATAAGGATCACATTGGTGTAAGAATTTCTTACATGTAAGCAACTTCTTTTTTATGATGTTGGTAGGTAGGAGATATGATCATGCATGGCATTATCTTGATGATCCATGGTGGTTTGTGCTAAAAATCTTGTTAGAAACTTCATTTTGATCTTATGATTTTTATTTTGATTATGATTTTGATGTTATTATTGATGTATGATGATATTAGGGCATAGTAATGATCATTTCCATGGTTGGTTTTTATCAAAAAGTTGATTTTGTACAAGTTTTAAGTAGTCATTTTATAACAGTAAGTAAAAGGTAAAATCCGAATTTTTATGTTTCGAAAATGGCTTAACTTATAGCCTAGGATTTTAGATAATTTTCTTAGCTTCGATTTAATATATGGTAGAGCTTCTAGGTCAAAACGAGCGCGAAGTTATGATGTTTTGAATGATCGTGTACCGAGAGACGAGTGTCGGCACTACAAGTAGTTGTTGTCGATATTTGGATCGAATCCCGGGGACTCTAAATGGATGTTTTGAAAAATGTAACCTACTGATAATGAGGTGTTTACTTATTAGGTTGAGTCTACTTTAAAACCCGAGTGTCAGTTTTGTAAACGGAGTCGTTTAAATAAGTTAAAACGGTTGTATGAAAAATTAACGTAAATCTGTCCGGATTTTGTAGTTTGAAAATGAGTCGGGTAAAGTACTTTAAGAGTAATATCATTTGATAAACTTGTAAGAGGAATTTCTATATATAGTAAGTTAGTTTATCGATTCGTTTCATAAACGGTTGACGAGTTTAAAAGGGGTAAATGAGCTAGTACATGTAGTATGTACCGACGGACTTTGTAAAAAGTATAAAATGGTAAAGTAAAAGTGTAGTAAAGTATAATGAAGTTAATTATATTGTTTTCTCTCGAGTTTATCCTAACTTTATGAGTTTGAGTTTGATGTTATTATGTATGATTTATTTCTCGAGTCATTATTTAACGAACGCGCCTTATTTGATAGGTAGCGGTTCTCGTGTTTGAAAGGCATCCATTACCGTCGACGGTCATTTCGCTAGATCTCTTATACTAAGGTGAGTCTATAGCCTCGCTTTCTACTTGTTTTAATGATTTTAATACCCGCGAGGGGGATACATGCTATTTGAAAATAAATGAACACAAGTCATGAGTAATTGTTAGACCCGAATGTTGCCTAAAGTTGATTTCATTGTATTGAGTAACTTGTTGCTAAAGACCCTAAATTCATGAGCCGTTAACTATCCTCTGAGTTGATGTTGTGAGTCGGGAATAGCCGCTTATTCTAATGTAGTACTATTGGGTTGACCACCCTATCTGAGACCAGGGCATTACGTTGAGTAACCTACTGGGAAGGATAATTTTACGTGAATGAGATTGTGGTATTATAGCAACTGATACCCTAGTGGGGCAATGATTTTATTCTAGTCATGCCGGCATTTGGCGTGGGTGACTATTGGTTAAGGGGTCGGTGTCATGAGCTTAAATACAATGTTTGTTTATCATTATTATTACTGCCTTGAATATAGATTGTGTGTACGACAATTCTATAAATGATTATGATTGATTTTCTTCTTGTGTTCAAATGTGATTTGATAAACCTATAGTCTCGCTCAACATTATTTTTGACTCGTTTTATGCATGTATTTCAGGTATTAGGAAGTGATGGAGCATGGAGCTTTGCTGTGGAGGTTGTGGCTTGGCTTTTGGAAGAATTTTGGTCTACATCGATTCTACCTTTTTAAATGTTAAACAATTTATTTTATGTTGATGTACTGTACTAAACTTGTTGGTTGTTGGTCGAGATCCATGGGGACAAAACGCTTTACTCTGGTATCGTGTCAGTATAATTTGGGTTGAGATCTATGTTTTAGACCATTTATAATAATCTTGTTTATAATTATGTATAAACGTCTCACTTTTGAGTCGTTCAATATACCTTGCGTGATGATGCTTGTGTCTAGCACCCAATTGTGTATTTTCGCTGCGCAATGTAAATTGGGGGTGTTAGAGATTGGTAATCAGAGTTGCAAGTTATAGAGAACTGGATCGATTTTGAAAATTGTCCTAAACTATAACTTTGGTGTCGAAAGTATTTATTCTTCAAAAGCACACAACTCCTCTGCAACGCTCCGGTAAGATCACTTTTAATTTTGTTTTGCATTGTAGATGTATCCCTCATAACTGAAATGATTTCCCGAGTATTTATTAAGTAAATACTACGATATTGTATTGGAATTATTGAAAGTACGATGAGTGCTTGTCAGTATCATATTTATTTATTTTTGCGAGCATTGCATAAACATAATTTGCATTGTGTTGCATAGCATGGATAATGTATGACATTTGCATGAGCATTGCATACTAATTATTATTTTATTAACGATGACCTTAAGTATCCTTAACCCTTATAATTGTAGAGAATGGCTGGTTTACCTCGTGAGGATGGATGGATTGATTTGACTAATGTAGTGGATGGTGAGGAAGTAGATAAATTTGGTGCTAGTGACGATGAGGAGCCTTTTGAGTTTTTAGATGATGGGATTCCACTTACTGCAGTTGGTCAGACAGAGCCTGAGTTGTTACAAGGTAGTCATGTTCCAAGGGTCAATGTTGTGCATAAATTGTTCCAGATTGTCAGCGACCGGTTGTTCGTTCTTCGACTCCTACTTGTGATGCTTATATTAGCAGTTTGCCTGGGATTGCATTTGCTAGGGGTGATGTTCCTGTTGAGTTGAGTAGGGCTGCTAGTGCTCGATCTATTCATGATGGTATTCCTAAGGTTTATTGTCCAGGTCCTACGTCTTATGATGATATTTTCTGGTTTCTAAAGAATTTTGGTAGGTCTTTGTTTGAGAGGTATTTGGTTGAGACTCGTGTGATTAGGAGGTTTGATATGAATGAGAAGAAGTTTGAAAGGTTTGTTGGTAGTGTGAGGAGGTCAGAGTTTGTTAGGGCAAGGGAAATGGATGAGGTTGTTAGATTGAGATCTATGGTGTTGAATTTGAGTGGGCAAGTTGAGAGGTTGCGTAGGGAGCAAGAAAGGAATGCTAGGTTGAGTGTGTGGGGTTTGCCGGTGAGATCTTTTCCTAGTCATGGTGTTGTGATTCGTGATGTGCCGAATCAGGTTGAAGCTCAAGCGTCGGTGAAGTCGAGTGAAGGAGGAAGTCGTAAAGGGAAGGAAAAAGTGGAGGAAGAATATGAGGATGATGATAGCAGCAGTGATGACGAGCCGGTGTACAAGAAGCTGCGAGGATGTGATGTTTAGTTCTTTCTGTTGTTGTTTTTATTTGGTCTTGTTGTAATAGAACGTATGTAGACTCGTACTCTAACTTGTGATGAAACTTAATGACCTTTAAGTGTTGTGATGAAGGATTGTAGTGACATTCTTGTCATAATTTTGTGGAGATTTTCCAAAGCAATCCAAAATTACCTTCATGACTTATGATTTGTATTATTAGTTCTTTTGTGTGATTGGTTAATGATTCATTGTGAATTGTGTTGTTGGTGCATGTAGTATCCATGTTACATCTTGATAGAGAAATCCTTCTTCTTATCTTGATATGAATACTTAATTGTTCTTTTTCTATTATGGTGACAGGAAGGAGTTGGGAGGCATTTTTCTGACTTTACTAAATTACTTTTTGGTTAGTTTTTCTGTAAACATGCCGCCTAAATTGACGACTGCTACTGTTAATACCATGATTGAGCAAGCTATCGCTAGAGCTTTGGAAGGTGAACGTGCTGCGAGGAACCATAAGGCCGAGAATAGGAATCCTGCTGGTCAGGCTGGAGGGAATGCTGGAAATCAGGCTGGAGGTAATGCTGATGAACAAGCAGAAGGAAATGCTGCGGGACAAGCTGGAGGTAATGCTGCTGTTCAGCAGGTTCAAAAGGAATGTTTGATGTTGCGGTATTTAGTCTTTTTACTTACCTTTAGGAAAAAGTAAGCAAACACTAAGTCGTAGTAAGTATTAGTAATTACGTTTTAGGGAAAACGTAAATACCGACAATCGAGTTCGTTCTCGAGGAGGTATGGTGTTTAGCCAACAATAATTATATGTTATTTATTCGAGTGGTTACACTTTTGGAAAGAAGTAAAGAAAAGAAAACGAGATCGGACTACGCTCAAAACAGACGAAAACGCGCGAACGTACGAACGTAAAAACGCGACCCAACGAAAAATTTCACCTAAAAAATAATTAAAAATTACTAAAAGGTCCTAAAAATTCTAATTAAGAATAAAATATAAACTAAAAAATTTGAAAGTGCTTAAATTATTTTATTTAATATTTAAAGTTAATTAAAAATCCTAAAAAATAAAACTAACTAAGAAAAAAGACAAAATTCAAATTCTTTTTTTTATTTTATTTGTAACCCTAAAACTAATTTATCTAAACCTACCACGTATTTTTCAAACTTTTTCAAAACTTTCTTTTTATTTTATTTATTTTTTATTTATTATTTTTTTTACTCTAAAAATGAAAATTAAATATAAAAATGATTAAAAAGAAAAAAATATATTTAATTATTTTTTTCTTATATAAAAAATGTTTTAACTTAATTAAAAATACTAGTAAACACTTGTGATAAATTAACCAAAATTATTTCCCTATTAGAATACTAGAAAAAAAACGTTCTAACTACTAAGACGACACAAAGATGTTGTAAAAAACTACAAACGGGCTGAAATAAAAAAATATGGCGAAATTAAAAACCTATAAAATAAGAATAAAAGGAATAAAAACCACAAAAAGTGTAGAGGGCAGTTGGTTACAACATAGTGGTGCTTGGTCTGTTGTGGGGTTGTGGTCAGGGGTTCAAGTCCCTGCGTTGGCACTTTTTCTCTTCTTTTTAAATATTTCTTGCTAACTGTATAAAATAAAAAGAAGATCTATAGAAACACAATGTGCAAGCAGAGCAGATGGTAGTTCAGTGTTATGTTGCGTCTGATGTTGTTGGTAGGTCTGCAGTTCGAGCCCTGCTCACTGTCTACTTTCTCTTGGTATAATTTTTTTTGGGCTTTTCAGCTTGCTGGAATAACCAGCAAACCAATTACAAAATCAGCTAAACACACAAAAAAAAAGACCAACAACCTATGAAAACAAATGGTATTGTTGATGTGTGTTGCGTCCACTTTGGAGTTTGGAGGTTACGGGTTCGAAACCTATTGTTGACGCTTTGCTGTCTTTTTGTTTTTGACAGCAAAAGTATGACAGCACCCCCTTTTTTTCTTTGAATATTTTTCTGACAACTTTTATTGTTTACTCTAGAATCACAGTAACTCTCGCTCAACACAAACTATAATACACAATAAAAAAAAACGTGTACAGTGGGTATACTATCCCAACAGCAGGCTCCTATTAATATTTTTGGTTCCCTTTTTTATGGTTTGGTGATGGTGCGTTTGGTTTGCACAATCGAGTCAAACAAAAACGCAAACTATAACAAAAACACTAACTCGCTTCTATTTGATACAAATCATGCCCAATTTAAACCACACATAAGAGCAGCCACTTAATCAGTTTTTTCTATCTTTTGGTTACTTTGTTGGTACAGAAGACACTTTATCTTTTTTTTTTTTTCTTTCACTTCGGTTTTGGTTTGCACACACATACACCAATTAAACAGGGGCCCTTTTCACTTTTTAGCTTTTCTTTCGATATGGAACTTGTTGGCTGTTTGTAACAAAAGGGTACACCAAAACACGTTACAATCACAATTGATCACGCCCAAAGTGACAGAATTTAAGGAACTTGAGATTGCCCCTTTTTTTTTTCTTTCGAATTCTATGGATGCGTAGTTACTAACACTAGTCCGTAAACACCAAAACAATAATTCCTGCTATGAATCAAACACAAATATGCTAATAAGTACACAGTTATGAGCACTACACCAGCAGGTCTCACTTATCTATTTTGGTTATATTTAACCTTGGATTGCTGTTGGGATGCACAGGCACCAAACAAAACACCTAATACCCCAAACAAATCACAAACACACCAAGACTGGGTCTTGCTTGTGCACAGTTAATCACAAAACAGCAAGTCTACTTATACTCTTGGTTTCTTGCCTGGTATACTCGCTTTCACAGCAAATCGCTCAGTTGACAATTACAAGCTTGAACTATCAAAACCACAGTCGATATAAATGAGAACAAACCTGCACCCTTAAGATCAAACAATAGCTAACAGCAAGCACTCAATTTCTACTCAAATGCCTCAAAGTACGCATAGATCAAGAAGCATATAACGAATAAGAAACAAGAGTAAAACATACTAAAAACAACTTAACTCAGAATCAAAAGTCCTATATAACCTACTCATGTCATGATATCAGAAAACTTAAGATCCAAACTATTCGATGTTTATAAAACTTAAACAAAAGCTTAAATACACTACCACTAACCTTATATAAATGAGGCAATCAAACTTAAACGGCAATCCTAATCTAATGACATAAATTAACTTCAAAGTACAAAAATGCAAAAAGTAAACAACTCAACACGGCATATCAAATTCTTAAGAAAATAAGAAGCATAAGTGAACAACTAAGCAAAGCAAATAACAAACAAGCTCAAGAGTGATAAGCATAAGCAATAAACACAGTTATAAGTATAGGCTTATAAACTTAAAAAGTGATACTTACAAGGGGTCCAGCTCTTGTTCACCCGACCTACAACTCATAAACATCATTTATAGCAAATCCAGCTTATTCACCAGCTTAACCACTCAAAAATCAGCTTATCCACCAACAGACCACCAAAAACTTGAAAAGTATTTCTTCAAACCAGAAATCAGCAACTCTAAACCTTGAAACACTTGAAACCCACCTATAAACTAAGCTGCACTCTTATACCTAGGGTCCAAAGCTTGAAGGCTTCTAACACTCGTACAAATAAGCGCTTCAACCACACTTTTCAAGATCATTAAGCTTCCACAAACCCCTATAGCTTATATCACAACTTGTCACCCAAAAAGATTGAACATAAAGAACACCAATGATCTTCACACAACAACAACTCAAAACACCTCCAAACCTCCTCTCAACACTTGTCACGTATTCAAAAACTCACAAATAGGGTTTGTTGTCAGCAAACACCAAAGTAGCTTATGCTACATTATATTGAGAAAGATTTGTTGGTTTTTTCTCTTTTGAAAGTGTACTTAACAGATTTTGAAAAATAAAGTTGTAAAGGTGTGTAATACTTGACAAACAGTAAAACCAAACTCATAAGCTATAACACAAGCTCATTGTCAGTGGGCTTATCCTATGTGCTTAATGAACAGTTAACTAAAACAGAAACCCCCAATTTGAGAAAACTTAAAGGTCAAACTGAAATTTAAATGACAATAAAATTTAAATTGCATGAAAAATAAATAACAGGTATTTAAAAGATTGCAAGAAAAATAAATGGAACACAATTTTCATTCATCTAAAATTCGGATTACAAATTTTTTTAAGAGAAAAATTGGAACAAAACAAAGTGCTGCTACTTCTATGCTACATGTACAAAATGAAGAGATGTTCTAACATAAACCCTAACCGAATCAAAAGTCCCAAATTACCCTTGGCATATGCTCTTCGAATATGCTGATTTTTGAATTTCCTTCTTGAAGGTTCTTGGTGAATGTCGACATCTGAGAAGATCTAAACCTTTGGTTTGATGTGGGAATCAAGGTAGATGATCCTATACGTCCAATTGGTCAAAGGATTTGGAGTCTTGTGGTGAACCCGTGATCTTCATGAGCTGGAGAGGTCCCCCTTGATGATGTGGCTCGAATCTTGCACATGGTATAGATATTACTTAAGCTTAATTAACTTCCCACTAAGTTAATTTGAGTTTCCCCTTTGTTTTGCCTTTAAATGGATCTAGAAGTATTTAGGGTTTATGAAGGGATTAGGGGATGATGATGATAACAGTGATGTTTGTTTCCCATGTTTAGTAAATTAAACCAAAATTGGTATAAACCGTACATTAAAGTGATGTGTGGGTTGGGCTAAAGGTGGGTTTGGGTTTTATTAATCATAGAACGCCCCCTCAATTTGTAAAAACATTGCATATAATTTATTAGCAGCTTTCTTTCCCATTTTCTTTGTAATAAGTTTGGAGGTCTTGTCAAAATTGGCACAATGACTTGCAAATTATCATAAGGGCTTCCTTTTGTATTTATGAGATCTTCAAGGGTTATATTTGCCAAGTATTCAAACATAAAGGACCTTTCTTGTACAAATGATTCTTGGAGGGTCATGTGTGACAAATCTTCAAAGACGAGGGACCAAATTTGCCAATCTTCAATTCTTCAACGGTATTTTTGGAAATTCACCATTCGGGTCCGGTTCTTTGTGCGGCTTCGTCTCCCGTGTTCGTTTTTGCTTTATTCTTGTGATCTTTTGTTGATTTCACGATATCCGTACCTAAAATACACAATGAACAAACACAAGCATAGTTTGGGGTATTTTAATGATATTTTAAGCGATTTAAGCCCGTTTTAGACGATGAGGCTATGTATAATTGCAGTCTCATCAATGTTCTTATGCTAGTTTCATGAAATGTGGACCTACCCAATTTCGTGGTACTGGTGGTGCATTGGAACTAAGGAGGTGGATTGAGAAGATTGAAAGTACTTTTGAGATCAGTGGATGTTCAGAAGACAGTAAGGTAAAATTTGCTGCAGCTAGTTTTCAGGATGATGCGTTGAGTTGGTGGAATAGTCAAGTAGCTACTGTGGGATTGGTTGAAGCTAATGCTAGAACATGGACTGTGACTAAGGGACTGTTGACTGCTAAGTTTTGTCCTGAGGAAGAGTTAGATCAGTAGGAAAATGAATTGAGGCATTTGGTGTTGAGGAATAATGATATTGTAGCTTATACAAGGAGGTTTTCTGATTTGTGTTTGTTGGGTCCTGATGCGTTTGCTGATGATCGTAAGAAGATGAAGCAGTACATTCGGGGTTTATCTAGTAATATCAAGGGAGAAACTACTTCGTCAAAACCCAAGTCATTTGATGAAGCTGTTCAAATGGCTCATGCTTTAATGGATGTAAAGCTACAGGATCGAAAGGATAGTATTGCTGAAGGGAATATGAGAAAGTGGGAAGTTGCACACTCAAGTCAAGGGCAGAATCGAGGTGGTTATCGTAATAACAATAACCAAGGATCGAATAGGAATCAGCAATACAATTTGAGAAGGAATGATGGTGTTCGTGCTGCTACAGGATATCAAGGTAACAAAGTGAATCCGAAGTGTGGTCGGTGTAATCTGTATCATGTTGGAAATTGTCCACCTGCTTGAAACAAGTGTGGGAAGGCCGGACATAAAATGGCAGATTGTAGAAACAAGGGTGTAGCCACTGGGGCTAATGCTGTCAAGGTAGTTTACTGCTCTGGATGTGGAGGCCGTGGACATAAGCAGGGGAACTGTCTGAGGGTTGGCATACGACAGGGAGGCAATGTTGCTGCTGCTGCGGCTGGGAATGCTGCTCCAGCCTATGTCGTGGGAGATGCTGACAAACCTCAAGGGCCGAACGTGGTGACTGGTACGTTCTTACTTGATGCTTGTTATGTTAGTGTGTTGTTTGATTCTAGATCTGATAGAAGTTTCGTAGATGTTAGATTCAGTCAGCTATTGGATAGAGAACCAGTAAGATTGACAACTAGTTATAATGTGGAGTTAGCTGATGGTAAGGTTGTAAGCACTAGTTCTATGCTGAAAGGATGTTCCTTGAAGTTAGGTAATTATGTGTTTAGTATTGATTTGATGCCCATAGAATTAGGATCTTTTGACGTGATTGTTGGAATGGATTGGTTAGTTGGTAATGGTGCAGTAATTGTTTGTGGAGAAAGATTAGTTCAGATACCGCTAAGGAATAGGGTATTGACGGTGAAAGGTGATGAATGTACGGCTCGTTTGAGAGTTGTTTCTTGTTTAAGGATGATGAGGTATATAGAAGCAGGTTGTGATGTGTTTCTTGCACATATAAGTAATGATGGTGTGAATGAAAGGAAATTAGAGGATGTGCCTGTGATTAGAGAGTATCCTGAGGTTTTCCCTAAGGAATTGCCAGGATTACCGCCGCATCGTGAAGTTGAGTTTCGTATCGATTTATTGCCGGGTGCTGCTCCTGTTGCTCGTGCACCGTATCGTTTAGCTCCATCTGAGATGAAAGAATTATCTGATCAATTGAAGGAATTGATGGATAAGGGATTTATTAGACCAAGTTCATCGCCGTGGGGTGCGCCTGTTTTGTTTGTTAGGAAGAAAGATGGTTCTTTTAGAATGTGTATTGATTACATAGAGCTTAACAAATTGACTGTCAAGAATCGGTATCCACTGTCGAAGATTGATGATTTGTTCGATCAGTTCCAAGGGTCATGTGTATACTCGAAGATCGATTTGAGATCTGGGTATCATCAACTGAGAGTTACGGAAGAAGATATTCCTATAACCGCTTTCCGTACTCGATATGGACATTTCGAATTTCAAGTGATGCCTTTTGGATTAACAAATGCGCCTGCTGTATTTATGGATTTGATGAATCGTGTATGTAAGCCGTATTTGGATGAGTTTGTTATCTTATTCATTGATGATATTCTCGTTTATTCCAAGAGTGAAGAGGAGCATGAGAAGCATTTGAGAACAATTTTGGAATTGTTGAAGAAGGAGAAGCTGTATGCGAAATTCTCTAAGTGTGAATTTTGGTTGAAATCAGTGCAATTTTTGGGGCACATGATTGATAGTGAAGGTGTTCGTGTGGATCCTGCTAAGATTGAAGCAATTAAGGATTGGTCAGCGCCGAAGACGCCGACTGAAGTTCGCCAATTTCTTGGTTTGGTTGGGTATTATAGAAGGTTTATTGAGAAGTTTTCGTTGATTGCTAAACCGTTGACTAAGCTTACGGAGAAGAACCGAGTGTTTGAATGGGGATTGGAAGAGGAATTTGCATTTAGTTTGTTGAAGGATAAGTTGTGTTCTGCGCCGATATTGTCTTTGCCAGAAGGATCTGAGGATTTTGTAGTATACTGTGACGCGTCTCATAAAGGATTTGGAGTTGTATTGATGCAAAGGGAGAAAGTAATAGCGTATGCATCGAGACAATTAAGGAAGCATGAAGAGAATTACACTACGCATGATTTAGAACTTGGGGCTGTTATTTTTGCTTTGAAGCTGTGGAGACACTACTTGTATGGAACCAAGTGTGTGGTTTTTACTGATCATAAGAGTTTGCAGTATATTTTGGATCAAAAGGAATTGAATATGAGGCAAAGGAGATGGGTTGAGTTGCTGAGTGATTATGACTGCGAGATTTGTTACCATCCTGGTAAAGCGAATGTGGTAGCTGATGCACTTAGTAGAAAGGAAAGAGATAATTCTATAAGAGTTAGAGCTTTGACGATGTTGGAAAGTATTGATTTGACAGAAGAGATATTGAAAGCCCAAACTAATGGTTTGAAGGAAGAGAACGTTGAGGCAGAAAATTTGGGTAGAATGTTGAAACCTTTGTTTGAAGTAAAGTCGAATGGATTGAGGTATTTTAAGAATAGGATTTGGTTACCGTTGTGTCCGTCTGAGGAAAATTCGTTAGGGGAGAGAGATTTGGTGATGAATGAATCTCATAAGTCGAAGTATTCAATACATCCTGGATCGTACAAGATGTATCAAGATCTTAAGAAAGTTTATTGGTGGCCGAATATGAAGGCAGATATAGCACAGTATGTTAATAAGTGTCTAACTTGTGCGAAGGTGAAGGCTGAACATAACAAAACCGTCTGGATTGTTAGTGCAACCTGAGATTCCTGAGTGGAAATGGGAGAAGATTACTATGGATTTTGTGACAGGTTTGCCAAGGACTGAAAATGGTAGTGATATGATATGGGTGATAGTAGATAGATTGACTAAGTCTGCTCACTTTTTGCTGATGAAAAAGACAGATAGTATGGAGAGGTTAACAACTGTGTATGTGAAGGAGATTGTTTGTCGACATGGTGTGCCTTTGTCGATAATTTCTGATCGTGATAGTAGGTTTACTTCAGAATTTTGGAAGTCTTTGCAGAAAGTGATGGGAACGGAGTTATGTTTGAGTACATCATATCATCCGAAAACTGATGGACAAAGTGAAAGAACGATTAAAACGTTAGAGAATATGCTTCGTGCATGTGTGATTGATTTTTGAAATGGTTGGGATAAGCATTTTCCATTTGTTGAATTTTCGTACAACAATAGTTATCATGCAAGTATTAAAGCCGCTCCATTTGAAGCTTTGTATGGACGTAAGTGTAGATCTCCAGTGTGTTGGAGTGAGGTAGGAGAAAGTCAATTGACTGGGCCTGAAATGATATTTGAGACGACTGAGAAGATCGTGCAAATTAAGAAGCGTCTGTTATCTACAAGAAGTAGACAAAAGAGTTATACTGATAACAGAAGGAAACCGTTGGAGTTTGAAGTAGGAGACATGGTTATGTTGAAAGTATCTGCATGGAAAGGAGTAATACGTTTTGGGAAGAGAGGAAAGTTGAGCCCGAGATTTATCGGACCATTTAAGATTATCCAAAGGATTGGATTGGTGGCTTATAAGTTAGAATTGCCTGATGAGCTTAAGGCTATTCATAATACTTTTCATGTGTCTAATTTGAAGAAGAGCTGAAAGGGATGTGGTGATTCCATTGGAGGAAATTCAACTTGATGATAAGTTGCATTTTATAGAGGAACGTGTAGAGATAATGGATAGGGAAGTTAAAAAGTTGAAACATTGTAGAATACCAATTGTGAAGGTGAGATGCAACTCTAGACGTGGGCCGGAGTTTACGTGGGAACGTGAGGATTTCTTTAAGGACAAGTATCCTCATTTGTTTAGGAAGGATTAAGCGCCGCGGACGTCGCTTCTTTTAAGAAGGGGGGGATGTGACAACCCAAAATCGAGGTCATTACTTAATCTTATTTTACGATTATTTTTGAAATTTTTGGATGAGTTTGAACGATATTTATTTTTGAAGGTTTAAGTTTAAACCGATGTTGGAAGGTCTATATTTAATACTTATTAAGTATAAGGAGTATTAGCAAGCGTGATGTCGGTGGATGCCAAATATTTTACGTTTTATTGTCGGTTGTTCGATTTTTATTATTTTCGAGGTTTTAATTTAACTGACGTGTTAAGTCGAGTCGAGAGTCGATATTATTATTTTGAGGTACATTTTAAATCTTTAAAAGTATCTTTATGAAACCCGAGCCCCGTAAATATTTTGAAAACTGACTAATAGTTATTTCCCGCTTTTTAGCTAACTATTTATATTTCTAGCCACAACTTTCATTAAATTACAACTAGGTCCCTACCCCACTATATATAAACTTAAACAAACACACACACACATAATTTTCACTTCAAAAATTTTTCTTTCTCTCTCTTGTTTTCTTCTTTTGGCAGTAACATCACCACCACCACCAAACAAAATCAAACTTCCATTTTTCTTGAGTTTGAGCTTGAATCAAGCTAAACTAATACTAGACCCAACCTTATTTTTGCATAAGGATCACATTGGTGTAAGAATTTCTTACATGCAAGCAACTTTTTTTTTATGATGTTGGTAGGTAGGAGATATGATCATGCATGGCATTATCTTGATGATCCATCGTGGTTTGTGCTAAAAATCTTGTTAGAAAATTCATTTTGATCTTATGATATTTATTTTGATTATGATTTTTATGTTATGATTGATGTATGATGATATTAGGGCATAGTAATGATCATTTCCATGGTTGGTTTTTATCAAAAAGTTGATTTTGTACAAGTTTTAAGTAGTCATTTTATAACAGTAAGTAACAGGTAAAATCCGAATTTTTATGTTTTGAAAATGGCTTAACTTATAGCCTAGGGTTGTAGATAATTTTCTTAGCTTCGATTTGATATAAGGTAGAGCTTCTAGCTTAAAACGAGCGCGAAGTTATGATGTTTTGAATGATCGTGTACCGGGAGACGAGTATCGGCACTACAAGTAGTTGTTGTCGATATTTGGATCAAATTCCGGGGACTCTAAATGGATGTTTTGAAAAATTTAACCTACTGATAATGAGGTGTTTACTTATTAGGTTGAGTTTACTTTAAAACCCGAGTGTCGGTTTTGTAGACGGAGCCGTTTAAATAAGTTAAAACGGTTGCATGAAAAATTAACGTAAATCTGTCCGGATTTTGTAGTTTGAAAATGAGTCGGGTAAAGTACTTTAAGAGTAATATCATTTGATAAACTTGTAAGAGGACTTTCTATATATATTAAGTTAGTTTATCGAGTCGTTTCATAAACGGTTGACGAGTTTAAAAGGGGTAAAGGAGCTAGTACATGTAGTATGTACCGGCGGACTTTGTAAAAAGTATAAAATGGTAAAGTAAAAGTGTAGTAAATTATAATGAAGTTAATTATATCGTTTTCTCTCGAGTTTATCGTAACTTTATGAGTTTGAGTTTGATGTTATTATGTATGATTTATTTCTCGAGTCATTATTTAACGAACGCACCTTATTTGATAGGTAGCGGTTCTCGTGTTTGAAAGGCATCCATTACCGTCGACGATCATTTCGCTAGATCTCTTATACTAAGGTGAGTCTATAGCCTCGCTTTCTACTTGTTTTAATGAGTTTAATACCCGCGAGGGGGATACATGCTATTTGAAAATAAATGAACACAAGTCATGAGTAATTGTTAGACCCGAATGTTGCCTAAAGTTGATTTCATTGTATTGAGTAACTTGTTGCTAAAGACCCTAAATTCATGAGCCATTAACTATCTTCTGACTTGATGTTATGAGTCGGGAATAGCCGCTTATTCTAATGGTAGTACTATTGGGTTGACCACCCTATCTGAGACCAGGGCATTACATTGAGTAACCCGCTGGGAAGGATAATTTTACGTGAATAAGATTGTGGTATTCTAGCAACTGATACCCTAGAGGGGCAATGGTTTTTTTCTAGTCATGCCGACATTTGGCGTGGGTGACTATTGGTTAAGGGGTCGATGTCATGAGCTTAAATACAATGTTTGTTTATCATTATTATTACTGCCTTGAATATAGATTGTGTGTACGAAAATTCTATAAATGATTATGACTGATTTTCTTCTTGTATTCAAATGTGATTTGATAAACCTATAGTCTCGCTCAACATTATTGTTGACTCGTTTTATGCTTGTACTTCAGGTATTAGGAAGTGATGGAGCATGGAGCTTTGCTGTGGAGATTGTGGCTTGGCTTTGGGAAGAATTTTGGTCTAAACCGATTCTACCTTTTTAAATGTTGAACAATTTATTTTATGTTGATGTACTATACTAAACTTTTTGGTTGTTGGTCGAGATCCATGGGGACAAAACGCTTTACTCTGGTCTCGTGTCAGTACAATTTGGGTTGAAATCTATGTTTTAGACCATTTATAATAATCTTGTTTATAATTATGTATAAACGTCTCACTTTTGAGTCGTTCAATATACCTTTTGTGATGATTCTTGTGTCTAGCACCCAATTGTGTATTTCCGCTGCGCAATGTAAATTGGGGTGTTAGAACAAGATCGAAGACTCAAGCATAGTATGCTAGGTTTAATATTTTGTAAAATGGTGTGACCTCCCTTTGGGGGAGATTGTTGGAAATACGTTTTTCTAAGGAAAGTGTCGGTCACATCATTGTTAGCATAGATCACGAGCTATAGACTATTTAGGACATTGTATCTTGGAGTGACCTCCATTTGGGCGAGATTGTTGGAAATACATTTTTACGTATTTAGAAAGGATCGGTCACTCCAAAGATATATTCAAGTAATGGGCTCGTGATCCTATATGTAATCCATATAGCCCATATAGCCCACATATAGGGTGGGCTATATATACCCCCTCCTAGCATGTTATGAGGGGTTGCTCATTTGTATTTCACACATTTTCATTCAATCAACCTTCTTTCTCTCTTCCTCTCCTTTCTCTCTCTACCTTTTTCTCTCTAGTTCTTCCTCATTTCCATCCATCTCATTAGATAAATCATATATTGCTTAATCCTAATATAATATGGACCTACAAAAATCAAACAGTACTTCAATTTATAAACAAAACAGAAAGCTGATATGGGCTGTAGGTAGCGAATGGTGAAGTCTCGGCTTAACAATGAGCTAGAAGTAGTTTATTTAGCTATCAAAAATTTTACCACTCCCTAATACTAACTAATGAATAGCTATATCAGTGCTACATCTACTATGCATCAATTTTAAAACAAAAAATCCTAAAATCACCCCCAAAGTACCCTGTGGAGTGCAAGGAGGTGGTCTAAACCCCCACACAGCGGGCTAGTGAGCTATTTGAGGCCACACCCAAGGGTGCCAAATTAGACTACCAACAACTCTATGTTTAATCTTATTCCTAAATCGCTAGAGACAACGTGACAAACAATAAAACACTCATTAACACTCTAAGATAACAAACAAGCAAAGATGTTAAGGCTGTGGACATATTTTGCAAAACAGTGGTCACCGGAAGTAGCTATTGAGCATCTAAAAACTTAACAGACACTAAAACTAGATAATTTGCATCTCCTACAATCCACCTATGTGCCAAATCCCAAAGTTTCACCCATAAAATCAAATCACACCCATCTGCCGATGCATTATGTTGGTAAAAAGGGAGTTACTGATGTAATAGATGAATATGTGAATTTTTGGTTGCCAAATCTTGCAAACTATCTAAATGAACACCTAGCGAATGATATAAAAACCTTGGGGGACCACAAAATCTAACTTAACTAAAGATTACAGATAACAAATCATCAAAATCACATCCTAAAATCCTACTGAATAAGTATGGCTATATGGCAGAAAACTGAGTAACACTTGAAAACTATTTCTACTACAAAAGTTCCCAAATCAAACTTACAAATACACTAAAACCGTCCAACCAGCAATGTGAAGATCAATTAAGTATCACTCAAAATGCATGCCTAATAAATCCAACTTATGACAGATTTCTAGTAAGCTGGCAAAACAAAGTTCTTAATCTAAAACCTCAAATCTTTGTTCAAAAATCAGCAACCCTAAACTTAATAAAGATGTGCATAGCTTAACTTAGCGTAGATTCGGTATACACTCCCCACACCAAGCTCTCCCAAACACACTTTTATAAGTTATCAGTTGATTGACTTTTTCCAAAAACTTGAGTTTTAAACATTAAGAACCAACAAGAAAGACTGATTATGATCAAATGGCACATAACCAACAGATTCATCTAATACTTTCACAAACATCAAATGATTCATGCATTTTTTAGACAGAAATTAGAAGAAAATAAAAAAGGAAATTTTTTGCAAACCTCAAGAACACACATGCGTGTTCTCGGATTATGAGCTATCTTAACAAACTCAAGCTTCTAAAGGTACCTGCTAAGATCATCAAACTTAAACAGTAACATTCCAAAATCAATTCACTGATTTTTTTTTCACTTTTTCTTTCAAAACCTTTGAACATACTTTGCAATCAAAACAGAAGCGACAGAAAATAACACTAACCAAAAACTACTCTTATAAACTTATGTGTCAAATAAGCTTATAAGATAGTTTAGAAATAGTGGTTCTAAATAATAAACCAAGTTTGATTTCTTTTTAATAAAACTAGAAATTAAATTTGTAATGAAATATAAAGTTGGAAAAAAAATTACACGAAAATAAAATTTGCTGGAAAGTAAAATTGGAACTCAAGATTCCATTTCACAAAAATCATATCAATTAAAAATTCTAAAAATGAAAAACTGGAACAAGTAAAAAAAATAAAATCCTACCCCTTATATAGACGGGTAGATTCATGCTAGAAACAAAAAGAAACTAAACCCTAATGCTTGGTAAATTCCTCATTTTTCCTTCTTGGTTTGAATCAACAGTCTTGGTAAAAAACAAGCCCCTGTGATCTCTGTCCTTTGCAAGTTGTAAAGAATGGATCACAACCATTCAATGAGATGTGGGTAAGAAGGAATCCATATGGGCTATTGATCCTGTCCCCTTTTGGGGGTTTTGGTGAAAGTGATGTAGCAGGGGAGGCTTCAGTTGACTCTATGGTTGACGTGTCACTTGATTTGGAATAGGGGTTGGGTTAAGTGTGTCAACAATGATCTAGAGAAGTTGGGTGTTTGATTTTGGGTTGATAAAAGGTTGGGGATTAGGGTTTATTTGGAGAGAAAAGGAGGGTTTGATTGGATTTTGGGGTAAACAATATGTGTTACCCGGTTTATTAAACATTAATCAAAGTTACTTTGAAAAGTAATTAATAATAAAATCGGGTAATGGATGTGGGTATGGGTTTGGTAAATGGGTGGTTAGGGTGATGTGTCAGTCAGGGATAGGAGGGTGTAATTTAGTGGTTTGGCATAAGTAGTCCCCAAAGTTTATTAAAACTTTCATAACAAGTTAGGCAACATATATTCCACTTTCCTTTGTAAATACTTTGCCCAAGTTGTCAAAAGGGGCTTAATTACTTTGCAAACTTTTCACAAGGACCCATTTATGCATATTCTTCATTTCCCAAGGACCAATGATGGCATAATCTTGAAACTCAAGGGCCCACTTGCAATAATAGAGTCTTACAAGGGCCAAAAGTGACAAGTCTTCAAAAATTGAGGGACCATTCTTGTAATTCTTCAAAAATTCAAGGAATTCTTTGGAAATTCAACTCTTGGGTCCGGTTCATTGTGTGGCTTCGTTTCTCGTGTTCGATTTTGATTGATTCTTTTGGTCTTTTGTTGATTTCACGATATCCGTACCTAAAATAAACAATGAACAAACACAAGCATATTTTTGGGTATTTTAATGATATTTAAAGCGTTTTAAGCCTGATTTGGACGAGGAGACTATGTATAATTGCAGTCTCATCACTTCCCCATACTAAAGCATTGCTTTGTCCCCACACAATGCTAGAATTAAGTATCATAGCACTTTCAAAATTCATTTTATGGTGACATTTATTGAAAACGTAAATTTAAATAAACTACTACACGTGTTTTAGATATAATTTATTGTTTTCATCACGATTAAGTGACTATTAGGGTCAAATAATAAGAACACGTGAATGCCTCATAGAGATAAATTCTTCATCCTCTATTTTCAACCAATTCCATGTTAAGCGTGTAACGAGATCATTGTCATCATAAGTTAGTAAAACAATCATTACTCATGAGTGTTAATTACGTACTTAGACTCCCTTATTCCTAAGGTGTATCTCTTATATTTTATTTTGCCTTAATGATCACGAGGATACATTTTTTACTTATTTCGATATTTTATTAAGGCCGAAACTAAAGTAGGACGATTTAATTAATAGTTAGCTAAAGGACACGATCTTTTAAAACGGCTTCTCGTAATCTCCTTAAGTTCATATCTTGGTATTAATTGTTTCATGATTTGAGACCTTTCTCGGACCGATATTTGGCATGTACTTCATACTTCAAATTTTGGAAGACGTTCTTGAAATAATCGTCTTCTCTTCATATATGGAATTTCTTCAAAGTTGGACCACGACTCCATCATTTTTCTTCAATCTTTATTTGGGATTTTGATATACAACAATCCACCTCCTTTTCGGACTTGGATATATTTATCCTCATACCTTGTTAGGGTCTTTTTGGATAGACTTATCCATGATCTTTAGGAGAGTATATTGATTTTCGTCGTGTGTCTCGATCCTTCATATTGATTTTGGAATAATGATACTTCACATAATCTTGGATCTGTAGCAACAAAATGGAGTTCCTCATGCCTTGTTAGGGCCTTTTTGTAAATTTGCCAATCTTCACATCCCGCTTCAATAAGTTATGCCTTGGCTATGAACTCTATTCGAACACGAGCAAATTTTAAGCGATCTTGGGCTAGAAGCTAAGTAACCTTTTAAATCGTACGACCTTACTTATTGCATTTATTTAAACAAAAGCTTGGGGAGAATAAGCTAATAATTACTACACACGAGATCGTGAAATATTACGTAACTTATAATTAACTCTACCATTTCTCGTCCTCATTTAAGAGGCTTAGCCTAACATAGTTAAGGAATCGAAGCTAAGTGCTCAACACGCACAGTCGAGTCAAAAATTACTCTTATTCTCACCATCGGAAAACCTAAATTCGTGTCTTAAACACTTATGAAAAACAAGAAAAATTTTAAAATTTTGCCATTTTTAGCCTTATTTTGCATAAAATGATAACAAAAAGATGAAAGTTGGATAGCGTGATGACGTAAGCAAGGTGAAGTATCTACTCACCCCCCCATACTAAAACTAAACATTGTTGTCAATGTTTCGAGTCTAGGGGTGAAACACCCCCATACTAGAGACGAAAGTTGAATGCTTAATCTCGAGCATGGAAAGGGTAAAACGAATAACCTAAAAAGCCGTTTATGAATTATGCTAATAAGATAAACGTTAGAACATAAAAGGATATCATCGGATATCGGCATCTTCAAAGGCAACGATCGAAGCTCGAGTGATCCGTAAAACGAACACGAGAGACTTCAATGATGATGATGAACCTAATAAATCACAATCACAAACAACCACGGAACAAAGGTTGGAAGGGCACAAATCCCCTCCTTAGGTTAACTAAAAAGCAATAATATTTACAAGGATAAGCATGAGAATCCCCCATGAGGCACCTTGTTTTTTATAACCGAGTCAAAAGCTCGAATCGAATTCCCATAAAGTGATCATTTAGGGATTATCTTGGTTCGGTCATTTTTGGTGGGACTTGCATGTAATCAAGGCCCAAAAGTAACCGATAATAAAGGAAAAGCCTTTATAATGGGATCAAAGATCGTGTCTTCGTTTTCAGATGAAAGACAAAACAACACGGCATTGAACATCATCGTCCCAATAGGACATAAGAAAATATAATGAGAAGAGAAGGGTGGGACATTGGGTGGGCAAACAAGTCGAGTTACTCGAGGTAAACTCTTACCGTAAGTTTAGAAGGATCTTCTAGTGACTACTTCGGTAAAAGACCGAGATTTTATCTTAAACTTGATACCGGGGTCAAAAATCTCGTCCTCGGTGCAGAAGTGTGAGGAAACATATGGGCTTCCCCCACAATAGATCCACACAAAACGTCGTCAGCCGAAGTAGACGCGTTTGTATCAAGTTTAATTAAACGAGGTGATGACGGAGTTTACTTTGGAAAATCTTTAATATCAATTTTAAAATCATTCTTTTTTTCATTTTTTAACTCTTTATTACGGAAACCCAAGTTGATTAAATTGAAAATATTAGGAGTTTCTAAAATAATTCTAGGCACACTTAAAACTTTCAAATTTATCTTGAAGGCGGGAGGAGGATTCAAATTTATAAAACATGAATCGATTAATAAAACATTCCCCACCGGGCTAACGAGACGGTCCTCATCAAACTCGAAAATCGAAGGCGGATTATCAAGAATACGTTTGATCTCAGAAAAATCGTCATCGGGATCAAAAACGTCTTTTCTTCCTCGTGGAAGAGGTTTGGAAATCAATATATCGATAGTCGAGTCGCTAGCTTCAACCTCGTGAAACTAGGAATGAAAGGTTCTTCGATTTAAGATTTTTCCTTTGTCGTTTCGACCTCGACATTGAAAAACGTATCAATGTGAGCAAGTCCATCGGGGCCTTCTCACACGACAAATCCATAATCTCACTCGGTGTGGGATTAGGAGTAAAAGGCTCGTCTCGTGACGATTTTGCCTTGACGGTTTCAACTTTGTCCTTCGAAGGGATCGAACGTGGTTCTCGAATATTTTAGCAAAATTACTAACACGTCCCTTCGGCATTAATTCTCGTTCATCTTGTAAAAACGAGGGTTCAACGATTTCTTTTAAAACCTTGTCACATTTTTCTTTTTCAAAATCATTTGATGGAATTTCTTCGACAAAATTAAGTGTATATTGATTTAGAAAATACTCAATAATTTCATCCTCATTAGAAAAATTAGGTTCAAAATGTATAACATTCAACATTCCTAAGTATCCTACGAGCTTTTCTTTTTGTTTATTTTTAAAAACATTTTTCAAAACCTCGTTAGATGACGTTTTTGTTTCCTCTACGTTCTTGCAAGACTAAGAAGGTAGCACGACTCTAAAATTCGAGAGATGGGGATCAATACGAGACATACGAGTCTTAGGAGTCGATATGGCATGAACATCTCCTTCGGGATTAGGATTGGTGACATTCAATAAAGAACTCGACTCCTATGACGCTAATATTACCACTAAGGTGTCAATCACTAAAAGGTGTTTATCTCGTTCATTAGCGTAATCTTTCTTAATACCATTTACGCATTTTATCCACATCTCTTGATTTTTGTCGTACAAACGTTGTTGCTCTTCAAAATGGGTGTTATAATCATTTTCCATTTTTATGAATGATTCCCTTTCGGTTACCATTTGATTCTTACATGTTTCTTTAAGGCTTGTCATTAGTTCTTCCATCATCGTTAATTTCTCATTATTATGTCTCACATAGTCATTAAAGGCATTATGACTCGTCTCATCATTTTGATTTTCATCTCAATTAAAAGACGGATCATACGACGAATAAAACGAAGATGATGGGTGACCTTGGTCGTAAGATTGAAAATCGTCACCATGATCACGTGGAGCGAAGATATAGATATAACCCTCTCGACCTCCAATAACCTGACAATTAATTCAAATGACACCATCGGGCGGGCCTCCATAATATGGACATGAATAAAATCCACCATCATTCAACATGATGCAATGAGAAAGTCGTTTCGAGGATTAAACGATTAGAGGGTTAAAGAAGAGAATTATGAAAATAGAGGGAAAAATCGAAGATTCTTTTTGTGTTTTTGGTTTATTATTTTTTTTGGAATTTTTGTGTATTACGTATAAATTAATCTACAAAAACTATCCACTAATCAAAGGTCTCGATTAATAAACCCAAGGGAAGTGAAGGCAATTACGTGAAGTAAAAACCTTCGTTCGACTTTGAAACGTTGGCGGAACGCCAAAACGTTTCGAGGTTCAATAATTAAAACTCACAAAAATAGATTACTAATACTTTATGTGGCAAACCCCTAATTAATCGTCCCTTTCAAAATACGCACAAGCAAGCGGAGAAAACGAGGCGGCACGAAGCACTTAAGAGCCTTTTTTCATTAGGTCGTGAAATACAACCGCCTTATACCCACCTTATATTTTGTATTTATCGAGATTAAACTAATTAAAAGTATTTATCTATTTTGCCTTTGAATTTTATTTGAATTCGATACACTCCATAATGACCGGAACGCCCACTATCGAGGTGCGATTTCTAGCGTAAATATAATATATTTGATATGTAGTAAATCACGTCTTTTAGGGAAAAGGCGTAAATGGGGTAAGTATTAAGTACACAATTTAGGAAAATCGTGCACTAATAACCCAAAGTGAATTGTGAGTTCGTTCTCGTGGAGGCTTAATGTGTGTCTTAAACTTGATGGTATTTGGGATTAATATTGAGAAAAGAAATGGGAAAGGAAAATGATGACGATTACGACTAAAATTAAATTATGACGAATGGTAAAATGTAAAAACGAGATGAAATTAAAAAAATACTCTAAAAATTCCTAGAAATTCACAATAAATTCCTAAAAATACAATTAGAGTTCACAAATAATCAAAACTTTTTCAAACCTTTTATTTAATTAATAATTAATTTTTTAATGCTAATTAAAGCCCTAAAAATCAATTAAATTAATAAAAAGCCCAAATAAAGATTTTTCAATTTGTAAACCTCCAAAATAACTTAATTAAAGTAAAAAGTATTTTTGCAAAATTTAAAACTAATTAAACTAACTAAAATGATTAAAAACTAAAAATAAATATTAAAATATTATTAAAAATTCAAAATTTAAAAAAAATTCTAAAAACTTGCAAACCAACTTATTTTAACTTAATAAAACCAGAACTGAAAGTGAAATGACCGAAATACCCCTATTGAGCCTCCAAATGGGCCCAAAATGATAACAGTCTAAGCTTAACGGGCTTTTTGGCCCAATAAGCAAAAAGTCAACCAAATAAGCTAAAAATTTCTAGTCTAGCTTAAAATTGGATTTTGAGCAAAAAACTCTAAAGGCCCAAAAGCTGAAAGTGAGCTTATCACAGCTTAATAAGCACTCAGCTTATTCTTGATGGGCTTTTTGGCCCATTAAGCCATAAGCTAATGCCATAAGCTGAAAATTGACACATATCCTTCTCTTGTGCTTATAAAGCTGTTTGTAAAAAGAAATATTGAATAAGCTCAATAAATAAGCCTCAAATAAGCAAAAGCTCTCTACACAAAACGACAAAATAGTCGTTTTCAAGTTCTAGGCTGATTCAAAAGCTAATTCAAGTTGCAAAATGTTTGAAATGACTTAATTAAGATAAATAATCAAAAAGATTTTTAATAAGCACACTCAATAAGCTGAAATGAAGAATAAGCACTTTTGGAAAAAGACAAAAAGGTTTGTTTTCTAGTAAAATGCTAAAACCAAAAGCTGTAAACCTCAAAACTAACTTATAAGCTGAAAATAATAAGTCCTATCACAAAAATGAAGTTGTTGCACATTGAAATAATCCAGATAAGCTTATAGATAAGCTGGTCAATATTTAACACTATCAGTGGCAAGCAGAAGTGAAAAAGGAGTTTCACTGCTTGAAATAAAAATCCTATTTTGAGCTTGTTTTAATGGGTATTCTTGGACAATATTGGCACCCCTACAACCAGTGAGTTGTAGGGAGTCAAGAATAAGCAAACAAACAACAATCCAATAAGCCAAATGATACAGTTAAATCAAATTCTGCTCAGATATACAAATAAGCAAGGTCTGATGGTTTAAGCAACTTTTTAAGCAAGTTTAAGCCAATAAAACTCCACCAAAATCATACAACATCAACTACAAACTTAATCAAGCACAAATAAACAGGTTACATACATCGGTTCATGGATTAGATCTAGTATTAAGCTTAAGTGACTTAACTGATATAACTGATTGACAAAAAAACCTATTACTGATGCACTTGACACTATGGTGAGTTTCAAATCCAAAAAAAGATTATGTAGTTGTGCACATTCAGGTTTTACTGCATACAACCCTACACCTAAACCCTAGGTACAAAAAGGGCCAAGTTTCACTTCACAATAACCTAAAACAACTTAGTTATAGGCAATCATTAGATTCAATGTTTTAGTTCACAAGTTATGCAGGTTTAACTTAGCTATACCAACTTAGGTAAAATAGACACAAGCTCACTCTTAACACCTACTCATATGTCACTAGCATACAATCCCAAACACCCTTTAAAAACTGATTAACAAGATTTTTCAAAGACTTTTTGAGATCCAAACTTCAAAACACAAAAATTATCCTTAAACAAACTCCAAATAACTTATCTATGCATAATCATTCAAGAACACTCATGACAATAACATATGGCAGATTCAAATAACATGCAATTTCAAGAAAATTAAAAAGAGGGAAAAGAAGGTGATACCTCCTCCTACTTTCTTCCTATGGGAGGCATCAATGCTCCCCTAAGCTTGACCAACATTTAGGTCAAGTTACGGGTGTCTTTGATGAAAAGAGGTAACAACCAAGACTACTGGAGTCAATGGTTGTACCTTGGAATGGAGTTGGCTGTTATGAAACAAACAAAGAACACAAACCTTAGTCCTTAGTTAAACAACACCACAAACTGTTAGGCTTATGATGCTATTAACAAAGAAATAAGGGGTTAGATCAATAGCAGATTAACAGGCAAATAAGAACAAGAAAAGTAAACAAATTTTTCAACTTTTGTCCCCACAACTTGAATCCTCCCAAACCAGAGGTCTCACTTCACCTTGATAAGCTATTATCAGGGTGATATGATCAACCTATGATCCAAAAACTTCAAGTGTTTAAACAAGAAAATTTGGAAAAATCAGAGATTTTGTAAACCTTTTTAAACACTAAATGTAGAAACTTAAAACCAAATTTTGAAACCTCAAATCAAAACAAACTTAGGAGATAAAGTAACAAACATGTAAAGTAAAGATGGTGCTTGAAATTCGTCAACAATTTCACATTTTTACATAAACAAGAACAAAAGATTTACAGAATTCTGACCCAAAAGAAAACCAATAACAAGAATAAATGATATCTCTAAGACCCTTTATATAGAGGTTATACAAGTTCTAGAATGCTGAAAATAAAATAATACCCTCATGCTTGAAATTCCTTGAATGCCCTTGGGAGTTTGAATTTGTTTGACTGATCTTGATGCAACATGTGACGCTAGTTGTTGTATAGTGATCTTAGGCGTTTAACTTGAGCTTAGGATGGAAGAAACTTTGTGAGGCGTTGATTCTTTTCATGGTTTTTGTTTGGGAGTGAAAAGTGGGGCAGGGGAGGGTCGAGGTAGCATGTGAAGTGATGGTGATGGATGTTTGAGAGTAGGTTTAGATTTAGTTTAGTGGTAATCATGGATCTGGAGAAGATAAACAAAAAACCCTTTGATTATACAGGGTAATTAGATTAGGGTTTATGTGTTCTTGGCTGGGAAATTAGGCGAGTTTGATCCAGATTAGGGGTGTGGTTAGGTGTTAAGGCGCCAAAATTAAACTAACTATTAATTAGTTATAAACTGGTTAGTGGATAGGTGACATGGTGGAACGGTGGGATGTGGTTGGTTAAGGTTGTTAGCGGGGTGAGGTGTCGTATTGTGGTTGGTCTAGGTAAGTTTCAATGTCTCCCAGCTTTGGCCCCTCTCTTTCCAACTTTGTTTCATTTTAATTTTAACAGCTTGAAACTTCAACTTCCTTTGTTAACTAAGTTCTAAAATTCACACTTTGGCCACAAAATGTTTTCCAAAGTGTTTTCAAGGATTAGTTGTGTAATTCTTTGATATTTGAAGGGTTGTTCTTGGGATGTCTTCATACTTCAAGGTCTTCACTTGTATCTTTGACTTTGTGGAGGACTAAAAATGACAAGTCGTCAATTTGTAGGGACCAATCTTGCCAATTCTTCAAAGTTGATGGTCCTTTTTGTAACTTTTGACAAACTTTAGGAACCAAACTTGTAATTATGAATATACAAGGGTATAAAGTGACATTTCTTCAATGATGAAGGACCCTTCTTGTATATCTTCAATTCTTCAAGGACTTTCTTGGAAATTCAACACTAGGGCCCGGTTCATTGTGCGACTTCTTTTCTCGTGTTCATTTTTGATTGAATCTTGTGATCTTTTGTCATTTTCTCGATATCCGTACCTAAAATACACATTGAGAAAAAACAAGCATATATATGGCACTTTTTATGATATTTTCATCGTTTTATGCTCGTTTTGGACGATAAGACTATGTGCAAGAGCAGTCTCATCACTCCCCCATACTAAACCATTGTCGTGCCCTAACTCAATGCCAGAATAAAGTATCTTAGCATCTCCAAAATTCATTTTTATGGAATTTTATTGAATCATAAACTTACTACACTACTACTTGCTACTACTTAGGTTTTAGACATAATGTATGATTTTCATCGCAAAATGAGACGTTTAGGTTCATAGAACAAGAACACGTGAATGCTTCGTTAGAAATAATTTCGTCGTCCTCGATTTTCACCCAATTCCATGCCAAGCGTGTAACGAGATCATTGTCATTATAAGTTAGTAATGTTAACACTACTCATATGCCCTAATCACGTACTTAGACTCCCTTAATCCTAAGTGGTATCTCTTATATTTTATTTTTGTCTTGAATGATCATGATGATACATTTTTTACTTATGCGATGATAGAGATTAAGGTACAAAAATAGAGTCATAACAGTGTAACCAAGACCATCGAATTAATAACCTCCCCTAATAGAAAACGATGTCAAAAAATTAAGTCAACAAGAAGGATCGATAAACACGGTTTTATAACGGTTTTGAACATGAGACTTATTACCAAGACTTTAATACGCCCCCTAACGGATGGGCCTTATTATCATAGGTTTACCTCCATCTTTTATTCAACTCTACCATGGAGCTTTTATTATGACTCTGGTCTTGCCTTGCCTTTTTATTTAACCTAACCATGAGGTGTTTATTATGGCCAAAGACGTATATCCTCACGCTAAAGCGAATTTTGTATCATTAAAGCTTCAAAGTTTAAGGCTTTCACTTTCAATTTTGCATAGATTTTTCGGCCTTATGAGCTTCGAATTTTTGCTTGATTTAGGTGAGGGAGTACTTAAAATTATTATTAGGTGAAGATTTCGATTATTCGGGGTGCCAATACTTCAAAACCGTGACGCTGGCGATACCTTAATGTTTTCCCAATTTAGTTACATGGAAGATACTAGAAAAGACTAGAAACCAACAATCAAGACTAAACCGCTAAGTCAATACTTATTAGCAAAATATATATACAAGCGAAGGGAGAACAAGAAACAATTAGAACACATGAGTTTTTGAAAGAATACGAGTACTCTACGTTTAGAATAGTAACTTATAATTCACTCTATCATTTCTCGTCCTCATTTAAGAGACTTAGCCTAATATAATTTAAGGAATCCAAGCTAAGTGCTCAACACACACGGTCGCGTCAAAAGATACTCTTATTCTCGCCATGGGAAAATCTACATTCGTGTCTTCAAACACTTATGAAACATGAGAAAAAATTTAAATTTGGCCATTTTTAGCCTTATTTGGAATAAAATGATAAACAAAGAGATAAACTTTGGAAAGCGTGAAGGTTTGGCAAGGAAAGTATCTATTAACCCCCATACTAAAGTTAATCATTGTCCTCAATGTTTCGAGCCTAAGAGTAAAATACCCCCATACTAGAGACGAAGTCGAATGCCTAATGAAAAGGGTGGAACCATTAAATCAATAGCCTTTTATGAAGTGTGCTAAAAGACCTAAGGTTAGAACATCAAAGGATATATCATATGGATATCGAGAAATTCTTCAAAGCAAACGATCGAGTGCTCACGTAAAACGAACACGAGAGGCTCCGATCGTGAAGATGATCATCTAAAAACCACAGTTCACAAACAACCACAGAACAAAGGTTGGAAGGGCACAAATCCCCTCACATAAGTTACATTAGAAAGCAATAATATGTACATGGATAAGCATGGGATCTCCCCCACGAGGCACCTCATTTTTTATTACCGAGTCATGAGCTCGACTCGATCCCCTCAATACTAATTATCATTGGGGAAGGTGACTTGGTCGAGGTCGTCTAAATAAGGGACTTCCCTACCAAAGTGGTGCTTCAACCTATGGTTATTCACCTTAAAGTTAGGACCATCATTTTGAGCTAGCTTGATGGTCCCATAAGGAAACACTTGGGTGATGGTGAATGGTCCGGACCAACTGGATTTCAACTTGCCAGAAAATATTTTCAATCTTGAGTTAAAAAGTAACACTTGATCTCCAATGTTAAAAACCCGGTTTTTAATTTTAGAATCATGAAACTTTTTCCTTTTCTCTTTGTAAATCAATGAATTTTCATAAGCAATGTCCCTTAATTCATCCAATTAATTCAATTTCATTTTCTAATGTTTTCCCACGGTCTCAATGTCATCATTACAATGCTTTAGGGCCCAATAAGCTTTGCGTTCGAGTTCAATGGGCAAGTGACAATTCTTCCCATACACAAGCTTGTAAGGAGGCACCCAATGGGCGTCTTATGAGTGGTACGAAATGCCCATAAAGCATCGTCTAACTTATCCAACCAAAATTGTCGGTTTCTCATATCGACCTCTCCAAAATTCTCTTCAAAGCTCGGTTTGAAACCTCGACTTGCCTACTCGTTTGTGGGTGATAAGCCGTAGAAAGCCGATGTGTAACCCCATATTTCTTTAGAACCTTTTCGAATTGGTCGTTACAAAAATGGGTTCCACGGTCGCTTATGATAGGACGAGGGGTTCCAAACCGAGAGAATAATTGCTTCAAAAACTTGACTACCACACGAGCATCGTTCGTGGGAAAAGCCTTAGCTTCCACCCACTTGGATAGGTAGTCAACAGTGACAAGGATGTACTTATTACCACGAGATGATGGCAACGGCCCCATAAAATCAATGCCCCACACGTCAAAAATCTCACACACTTGGATGATATTTTGTGGCATTTCATCGTTTTGTGAGGCTTTTCCTTGACGTTGGCATGAGTCAGACGACTTGACTAGTGCGTGCGCATCTCGGTAAATAGTAGGCCAAGAGAAACCGGCATCAAAGACCTTCTTCGCCGTGAGATTAGCACCATGGTGACCACCCGTGGGTCCCTCGTGACAAGCTCTAAGGATATTAGAAGCTTCGTTGCCAAACACACAATGTCGAATAATTTGATCCGCACAAGTTCGAAATAGATAAGGGTCGTCCCAAAAGTAGAACTTGACGTCACGAAAGAATTTTCGTTTTTGTTGAGTCGTCATACCCTTAATGATGAAGTTGCCAGCATGGTAATTTGTGATGTCCGCAAACCATGGGGTGGTAGAATCATCCTTGGAATTCACTACACCAATTGTCTCGAGAGGAAATGTTTCGGTGATTTCCTTGTTCTCGTACACACTTTGGTGAGGATCTTCCAAACGAGAGAGGTGATCGGCCGCAATATTCTCGGCTCGTTTTATGTCTTTTATGGTGACATCAAATTCTTGTAGGAGGAGAATCCAACGAAGCAATCTCGTGTTTGCATCAATCTTAGAAAAGAGGCACTTGATAACCGAATGATCTTTATACACTATGCTTTTGGTCAAGACGAGATAAGGTCAAAATTTCTCAAATGCATATACCACGGCAAGTAGTTCTTTTTCTGTTATGGTGTATTTAAGTTGAGCCTCGGTCATCGTCTTACTAGCATAGTCAATAGGCAAGAAGTGCTTATCATGACGTCGCCCCAAAATGGCCCCAATAGCGTAATCACTTGCATCACACATGAGCTCAAAGGGGAGGTTCCAATTTGGAGCAACAAGAATGGGAGCTTCAGTAAGTTTCCTTTTAAGAAATTCAAAGGCTCGTACACAATCTTCGTGAAAGACGAAAGGAGCATCTTTTTCGAGGAGGTGTGTAATGGGTTGAGATATCTTTGAAAAATCCTTGATGAAACGACGATAAAAGCCTGCGTGGCCTAGGAAACTCCTAACTCCCTTGACGGTTTTGGGATGAGGTTATTTGGCGATGACGTCTATCTTACCTTTATCTACCACAATCCCCGCTTTCGAAACCTTGTGCCTGATGTGTCGTTGATAGTATATGTGATAATTAAGATACGTTATAGGGTAAATTAGAAAATTACCTTTAGGAAAAAGTAATAGACTAATATTACCAAAGACGAATTCAATTAAACACGTAGGTGAACCAAGTTCGTTGTACACGAAGATCGAGTGAATTTGAGACGTTTTGCTTTGATTTGGAGAATTGATTCGAATTGGTTTTCGGTTTTTAAACTAGAAATTAATTCTACCAATTTTAAACTTTTTAAAATTATCCTAAAGTGCATGAATCGTTGATGTAGGTTTTTCGTACACGTTTTAGGAAAAACGCGTATGAGTGGCAAGTATTAAGTTGCACGATTTAGGAAAAACGCGAAACCGAATAAATTCCAAGTTCGTTCTCGAAGGAGGTGTGTGGATTAACGTGCCAATATATAAAATAACAATGTTTGGATTAGTGACGTTTTTGGTTTAGAAGAGAAAAAGTAAAGACGAGCTACGATTACGATTACACTACGACGATTTAACGTAAAACGCGAACGTAAATACGTAAAACGTGACAAAATTAAAAATTAAACCTAAAAATTAATTAAAAGTTAAAAATAAGTCTTAATTAATATAAATAAGAATAAAAATCCAACAAATATATTTTAAAACCTTTTATTAGTTAAGTATTCAATTTTTAATGCTAATTAAAGCCCAAAAATTAAATATAATTAACAAAAAGCCCAAAATATTAATTTATTGAACTAATAAGTCACTTATATTATTTAAAGACTAAAAACTATTTTTCCTAAATTTTAAAAACTATTTTTCTATTTTTTAATCACTAAAAAATATTTTTAAATTAAAATAATCCTAAAAATAATAAAATAATGCCAAAATTAATTTGACAATTTTGAAAATCCTAAATTACCCTAATGAACAGTAGAAAATTGAAAAAGTTTGAAAAATGTAAAAATTTGCACTAAAAGACAAAACTAGTTAATAATTAAACCCTAATTAACTAAATTAATTATAAAAAATAATTAAAAAGGTGAACAATAAATATTTTTAAAACCAAATATCCTAAAATATAATTCTAAGCCTAGGAAAAATTTTAAAAGTGAAAAATAATAGTTTTCTACACTAAATGACAAAAAACTGAATATTAAAAAGTAATTAAAAATGCAATAAAACCTAAAAAATACTTAATGAACAGTAAATTAAAAAGTAATTAAACCGAAAAATTAAGATTAAAATAAGAAAAATATTGAAACAAAAATTCAACCCTAAAACCTAAATTTGGTCACTAAAGACAAAATTTTTAGGTTCTGAAAGTGACACCTTGTGTTGATTCTGTCTTTTAGCTAAGCAGTGGGAATAGCAAAGCTAGCAGTGGGAAAGGAGTTCCCACTGCTTGTATTAAAAACGGGTCTGGTGGTTATTTGCTTGACAGATTGCTTGTTTCTTGAATTTGGATGGCAACAAAGGCACCCCCACACTCAGTGAAGTGTGGGGAGTCACAATAAACAAGAAAAAGAGCAGGCACAATACAAATAATTACACTCAATGGGCAATCACAGTTACTGATAAAACAGACAAGTGCAAATGGTTGTTTTTGCTGATCTAAATGGCAATTGGGTGAGTTTTGGATGGCCAAAACTCACTCAATTCTTGAACAAATACTCACAAAGCAATTCCTAACCCTAGATACTACCCTAAGCTAGCAGCCAACAAGAATTGATGGACAAAAATTGCTAAAGCAAGCCATACTGATGAACTTTCTGATTTTAGCTATTATTACAAAAAAATGAGCATGTAATTTCTACTTTTTACTCTAACAAACTTAAACAAACTTACTGACCTACCTATTGTTGACCTAAGTGGTGTGAATGAGTGGAGTTTAACAATTTTGTTGTCACTTAAACCTGCCAAATCCCTAAACCCAAACACCCCCTTAAAATCTGAAAATCCAACTTAACAAAGAATATTTAAACCAATCACCATCAAACAGTCCTATAATCATCTAAACCAAGTAATAAGCATCAAAGAACTCAATATAACCAGTGAAACAACAATATCAAGCAGTTAAACTAAAAAATCACATTTACACAAGAACACTAAAAATTTTTGGAAGGTTCAAGCCATACCAGCTGATGCCTTTTCCTAGATCCTTGTGAGCTTATGTAGACGTGTAGAGAGTCCCTACTGATGGTCTACAACAGACCAAGGGAGAACATATCTTCAATAAAAAATGAATGGAAATATGGGATCTTGTTGAAGCCTTTTGGAACCTGCACAAACAAACACACAAAACAATAAACAAAGCACAAGCTTCTGTCAAAAGCTTGTGTTGGGGCTTTTGCTACAGTAAAAGTGAACAGTGAAAGAGAACAAAGATTTTGTAAAAATCTCTTGAAATCCAACTTAATGAAACCTTTTTCTGAAACTTCAAAACTTTTGAAAGCAATAAACTAAAAACCTTTGAAAACTACTTAAACAACACCTTGGATTGAGCTTTTTGATTCCACTTTCACTTCCTCAAAAAGCTCATCCAAGTTTGTAAAGTAATTTCTCAAAAACCTTTAAAACTGAAATTCTTAAAACGTGTTTAGAAACTAAAAACTTGGAGATTTTTTTAACTAATTTGCAATTAAACTAGAAAACAGATGAAGGGAACTCAGTAATATGCAATGTTAAAAACTTTTCATTGTCATTAATAGGATTTTGAAAATTACATAAAAACTGGAACAAAATACAAGTCACAATCCGACTTTGTATTTATACTAGAGCTAGGAATAATCTAGATGCTTAAAATAAAATAATACAAAAAATGAAAAACTAAAACCCTAATCTTGTACATTTCCAGTCATGCCCTTGTTGATTCTTTGTCAATCTTCATCATGTGATGTGCCAGCTGGTGCATTTTGATCTTGAACGTTTATTTGGACCCTTTGGGAGTAAGGAATGGATCAAAACCGTAGATGGAGTCAAAAGATTCGAATTTTGCTTTTTTTGTTGAGGCAGGGGACATGGGGGGGCCTACTGGAGGTCACGGGTTGCAAGGTTGGTGAGTGGGATTAGTTTGAATGGAGGTTAATGTGTGATCTGGAGGTTTAGGGGATAAACCCCTTTGATTTGGGGATTTGGGGATTAGGGTTTATCTGTTGGGATTAAGAGGGATTAGGGGGAAGATGGTGAATAGTAGTTGTTTCCCCCGTTTTTTAAATTATATTAAATAGGTTTTAAAAAGTGGATTAGTGGGTGGTTTTGACCGGTTCGTTTGACTTGGGCTGGTGGGGTGATGGGTATTGGGCTTGGTCGGGTATTTGGTGGGTTTGGGTAGGGTAAAAACGGGTTTGGTTGGGTATTTGATGGATATGGGTTTGTTTTATACAAGTTTGGCCCCCCATGTTTCTTCTTGTTATCACTTCAATTCCAACAGCTCCAAAACTCCCATTCCCTTTATAATATCTTTCAAACACTTGTCAAATTTGGCACAATGATTTTCAAAACTTGTTTAAAGGGCTTTTTATGCATAAATTGCATTCTTCAAGGACCAAATGTGTATATTCTTGAAATATTAGGGACCCAATGTGTAATTTGAGTGTTCACAAGGGTATAATATGACAAGTCTTCTAAAGTAGAGGGACCAAAGTTGCCAAATCTTCAAACTTCAAGGACTTGATAGGAAAATCATGATTCGGGTCCGGTTCTTTGTGCGGCTTCGTTTCCCGTGTTCGTTTTTGCTTGATTCCTTTGATCTTTTGGTGAATTCACGATATCCGTACCTGAAATACATAATGAACAAACACAGGCATATTTTGGGTATTTTGATGATATTTTAAGCGTTTTAAGCCCGATTTGGACGATGAGACTATGTATAAATACAGTCTCATCACTCCCCATACTAAACCATTGCCGTGTCCCCACGCAATGCTAGAATTAAGTATTATAGCACTTCCAAAATTCATATTATGATGAATTTTATTCAAGACATAAATTTAAATAAACTACTACACGTGTCTTAGACATAATGTATTGTTTTCATCACGGTTAAGTGACTTTTGGGATCATAGAACAAGAACACGTGAATGCTTCGTTAGAAATAATTTCGTCGTCCTCGATTTTCACCCAATTCCATGCTAAGCGTGTAACGAGATCATTGTTATTATAGGTTAGCAACACGAACACATCTCATGAGTGTTAATTACGAACCTAAACTCCCTTATTCCTACGTGGTATCTCTTATATTTTATTTTGTCTTAATGATCACGAGGATACATCATTGACTTATGCGTGAATAGAGATTAAGTCTAAAAATAGAGTTTTAACGGTGTAACCAAAATCATTAAATCAATAATTCACCCTAATAGACAACGATGTCAAAAAATTAAGTCAACAAGAAGGATCGATAAGCACGGTTTTATAACGGTTTTGAACATGAGACTTATTACCAAGACTTTTATACGCCCCCTAACGGAAGGGCCTTATTATCTTTGGTTTACCTCCATCTTTTATTCAACTTCGCCATGAAGCTTTTATTATGACTTCGGTCTTGCCTTGCCTTTTATTATCCGCCTCATCGGTGGTTTTATTAGCCAAAGACGTATATCCTCACGCTAAAGCGAATTTTGGATCTTTAAAGCTTCAAAGATTAAGGCTTGATTCACTTTCAATTTGGGCATAGATTTTTCGGCCTTGTGAGCTTCAAATTTTTGCTTAATTTAGGTGAGCACTTGAAATCTTATTATTAGGTGAAGCTTTCGATTATTCGGGTGCCAATACTTCAAAACCGTGACGCTGGCGATACCTTAATGTTTTCCCAATTTAATTACATGGAAGCTACCAAAACAAATTAGAAACCAACAATAGTGACTAAACCGCCAAATCAATATTTATTAACAATTTATTATGCAAAAGCGTTGGGAGAATAAGCTACTAATTACTACACATAAGATTGTGACGATTACGAGACTTATAAATAACTCTATAATTTCTCGTCCTCATTTAAGAGACTTGGCCTAAAAAGTTAAGGAATCGAAGCTAAGCGCTCAACACACACGGTCGAGTCAAAAATTACTCTCGTTCTCACCATCGGAAAACCTACATTCGTGTCTTTAAACACTTATGAAAAACAAGAAAAATTTTAAAATTTGGCATTTTTAGCCTTATTTTCTAACAAAATGATAACAAAACGATGAAAATTGGATTGCGTGTTGACGTAAGCAAGGTGAAGTATCTACTCACCCCCCCCATACTAAAACTAAACATTGTCCTCAATGTTTCTAGTCTAGGGGTGTAAACACCCCCATACTAGAGACGAAGTCGAATGCTTAATCTCGAGCATGGAAAGGGTAAAACGAATAACCTAAAAGCCGTTTATGAATTATGCTAATAAGATAAACGTTAGAACATAAAAGGATATCATCGGATATCGGAATCTCCAAAGGCAACGATCGAAGCTCGAGTGATCCATAAAACGAACACGAGAGGCTTCAATGATGACGATGAACCTAATAAATCACAATCACAAACAACCACGGAACAAAGGTAGGAAGAGCACAAGTCCCCTCGTTACATTAACTAAGAAAGCGATAATATGTACAAGGATAAGCATGAGAATCCCCCACGAGGCACCTTGTTTTTGATAACCGAGTCAAAAGCTCGACTCGAATCCCCATAAATGTGATCATTTAGGGATAATCTTGGTATGGTCATTTTTGGTGGGGCTTACATGATAAACAAGGCCCAAAAGTACATGGAGTACTTTAAAAACCCGATAAACGTATACCGGGGTCAAAGATAGCGTCTTCGTTTTCGGATGAAAGACGAAACAACGCTACTCCAACACGAACCCCAATGGGGTAGAAGAAAAGAGATAAGAAGTAGAAAGGTGGGGCAATGGGTAAGTCAAACATATGAGCTACTCGAGGTAGACTCACACCAAGCAAACGAAAAGATTTTCCATTTATTGCATCGGTGGAAGACCGAGATTTCCCTTTACAAGCAATTCCGGGATCGTAAATCTCGTCCTCGATGGTAAAGTATGAAGGAACATTTGGGGCTTCCCCCATACTAAGACCACACCAACCGTCGTCAAAAGGAGTAGACGAGGTGGTAGCACTCATAAAACGCGGTGATGACGGAGTTAAACATGTAGAAAAATCATTTAAAATATTTTTAAAATTTTTTCCTTTTTCATCGTTTAAAAACTCTTTATGAAAACCCGATTGAATAATGTCGAAAATATTTGGCGTGTCAAATTCAAAATTAGTCGCGCTAAAAATCCTCACATTTAAGTCGTGGTTAGGGGGTGGTGGATTATATAAGTTCTCAAAACGTTTGTCAATAAAGAACACCGCCCCCTCGGGGTCAACATACTCGTCATCCTCATGAACGTCGATCTCATCGATTTCTTCATCAAAGATAGGCTTGTCAAACCAAGGCTTGTCATTCCCCTCCTTGAGTATCTTAGAAACTCTCTCGAAAAGATCACGATCAAGCACGAAACCATCATTCTTTTGTGGGGATCGTTGATAAGTTAGATCCTCACGAATGTGGTAAACGTCATTCTCAAATGAGGAGTGTTTATAAGGTAACTCCTCGAGAATGGGATTTTTAGTGGTCACATGAGTTGGTTCGTCATCGAAAATAAGACGTTCCAACTCATTAAGTTCATCCTCGATTTTGGAAAGATTGACCTCACTCGTAGGTGGGAGTGGAGGCATAAGAGCTAGCTCTCGTTCAATGATTTCCTCAATCTCGGGATCAAACTCATAATCATCGTACTTCACATGTTTCTTCTTAGGAGAATCAAAAATTGCATGTGGATTTCGAAGTACGTGATCAAGCTCGGCAAAATCGCCATCGTCATCGTCAAAGAAAGAGTCGATGTGAGCACTCACAACCATGGACTTACAAGTCAAATGACTATGCTTAGGTGACTTTTCTAAGACGAGAGGATCGATGTCGATAAACCCTTTAGCCTCAACGGGTTTTGGGCTAGGCAAAGGAGGCACTTCGATGGAGTTAGAAGTTGAAGCCTCAAAGACGTGGTCCTTCGAAGGTGGTGAAGACGAGTCCATTTTGGTCGTTGTCGTGATGGCACTAACGTCGCCCTTCGGAATTGGTGGTTCACTTGTTTCGCTAAAAACATCCCATAGTGAGTTTTCATCCATAAATTTACACATACCCTTTTGAATTAGGTACACGTATTCTTTATCATTAAAATCATCATCTTTAAAACCGTTTTTCTTAATTCTTTCAAAACATGCATCAAGCTTCATTCTTTCCGCTAAAGTAAACATTTTGAAATCATTAGAATTTGAATCATTAGGTTTTGAAACCTCGGTTTTTTCATTCTCATTAAACCCTTGGGATTTTCTAGCGAAAAAGTCTATTTTCTCATCCCCATATCTCATAGTAAGTCTCCCCTCGTAAACGTCGATTACGGTTCTAGCCGTCGATAAGAATGGTCGGCCTAAAATAATGGGACATTTAGGGTCACACTCGTAATCGGATATAACGAAATCCGCGGGAAAAACAAACTTTCCAATCCTAACATAGACATCCTCGGCTATTCCAATTGGTATAAGTGGAGTACAATTTGCAAGCTCGATAGTCATGTTCGTGGGGGTAAGCGAAGGCAGTCTCATCAATTTCCAAAGAGAATGAGGCATGAGATTGATGCTAGCACCTAAATCGGCAAGGGCTAAACATCCCTCAATCTCGGAAAAATCACAAGGTAGTAGAAATTGGCCCGGATCCTTTTCCTTTCTCGGCATACGCCTTTTGGGTTTTTTAAGAAGGATCGAAGCACAAGTTTCTTCAAGGGTTACTTTGGTAAGGTCGACAAAGCTCTCTTTTTGAACCGTGGATGGAATTTGAGGTACACGAGGGTGTGCACTCTTTTCCTTGGTCGCCACGTTCACCCCATCGACTTTAGAACAAGAAGACGTCTTAGAAGTCAAGGGTTGAGAGGGATAAACAACACGGAATCCTTCAAGGTTAGGGGTAATCACACGACCTTTCTCACGAGACGTGGCGGCTTTACATTGTTCTTTCGGATTTGCTACGGTGTCACTAGGTAACGAACTCGATGACGAACCTGGGGCTTTGTTCATAATGGCCGAAAACATCTTTTTTATGTCAATTTGCCCTTGCTCAATCTTCGTGTTTTGCAATTTCAATGTATTAGAAAAGTCGTTTTTCAAAGTACCAATTTCTCCCTCTAATCGTCTCATATTAGCCTCATTCGTTTTCATGTAATTTTGAAAATCGTTTGACGAACTATTTTGATTTGAATTAAAGTTCCCTAGGTTTTGATTACTTCTTTGAAAATTTCCTTGATTACCACTTGAAAAATTGTTGCCTTGATTGTTATCTCGATTTTGCCAAGTTATATTACGACCTTGATTATAACCTCCTTGATTTTGATTCGAAAAATTTCCTTGTTGATTATTTCCATGAAAATTGTTACAATTTTGAAAATTGTTGCCTTGGTTATAATTGCCTTGTTGTGATGGACCAGCGTTATTTTGATTAGAAAAATTGTTGTTTAACGCACTCACATTTGACGTTTGGCCATCCGTAGCCGCACACTCGTAATAATTATGAGGTCCACCACAAATCGTACACGAAACCTCAACCGCTTTCACCGTAGCGGGAGCGTCTTTCTTTTGCATCTCAATGAGATAAGACGTAAACACATTCGTCAACTTATCGACTTTTGCATCAACTCTCTCAATGTCGCGATTAGAACTACTAACATTGGCGACATTGGCAACACTCGGTGCGTTGCGGAGTTGGTAAACCTTGGATCGGTTTTTGATAATTATCAAAGCATCTTTCAGAGTCTTACACAAAAAGTTGCCACCGGCGGCGGAATTCAACGAGTCTTGTTCGTGAAAATTAAGACCGTTGTAAAACGTATCGATTTGGTGCAACTCGGAAAAACCATGGTGAGGAAATTGCCTAAGCAATTCCTTAAAACGATCCCACGCGTCTCTAAAAGATTCATTCGGTTTTTGCTCAAATTTCGTAATCTCGTTTTTGAAAAACGTTGTCTTAGACGGTGGGAAAAAATAATTAACGAACTTGGAAACGAGATCCTTCCACGTAACTATGGAATTAGGTGGCTCTTTCTCGTACCAATCCTTGGCGGCACCATCGAGCGAGTACGGAAAAAGCATAAGCTTGACGACATCGGTGTCGACGTTCTTAAACTTGCTCGTGGCCAAAAGACGATCAAAATTCCGAATATGGTCGTGAGGATTATCGGCTTCACGACCTCGAAACTTCGTAGCTTGGATCAACGAAAGCATTCCGCTCTTGATCTCAAAATTCTCCGCTTCGATAGCGGGAATTACGATCGCGTCTCCATAACCCTCGGTGGGCGCTTGGAGCAATTCCATCATAGAACGATTGTCGGCCATCTCGTCTAAGGTTTCTTCAACAACGATATTAGGAACGTCGGTTTCTAATTCTCGTCTACGTCGTCGATTCCTTCGATTACGATTGCGTCGATTCGAAGCTTCGCTAGAATTGGAATAATCCTTCGATCGAGTGCGCATGCACTAAGCGTAGAATGGGTGGTAGCAAAGAAGATTCTTTTTGCGGCTTTTCGATTTTTTATTTTTTTTTTTGGTTTTTGATTTTTTTTAATTTTTTTGGATTTTTGAATGTATTACGTAGACACAAATCTACAAATCTCCCCTCGAATCGATCTTCTCGATTAAAGGAGCCTCAAAGAATGAAAACGATCACGTGGAGTGAACGCTTTCGATGACTTTAGAACGTTGGTGGAACACCAAAACGTTCAAGAGGGTTTAATCTTGAAAACAGAAGCAAATATAATATACGTAGATAATACTTGGGCGGCAAACCCTCGATTATCCCTCTTTCTCAAAACACGCACAAGCAAGCGGAGGAAACGAGGCGGCGCGAAGCACTTAAGAGCCTTTTTCCTTTAGGTCGTGAAATACAACCGCCTTATACCCACCTTATAGTTTGTGTTAATTGAAATTAAGCCTCACGAAAGTATTTATCTATTTTGCTTTTAAACTTTTGCTTTGGATTCGAGTACAATGATCGAGTGATGAAATCCCGAATCAAGGTTGTGATTTCTCACGTATTTGGAGTATTTGTATATTTATTGTTCTTACGTAGTACAATATAGTAATAATATATTCACAATAAAAACGAAAACCAATATATCTACAATATAGTAAATGATTGTTTTGTGTTTAATTTAGGAAAACTAAACACGATTTATTTGGATATTATAATATAGTAGATAAAAATAACAAAAATGAGTATGTACGATATTCACGCTTTCCAAAAATGAAAAGCAAAAACGCACTACTCACACAAACACGATACTAATAATAATGGCACACTAAACACCTCTCCGGCAGCGGCGCCAAAAATTTGATGTAGGTTTTTCGTACACGTTTTAGGAAAAACGAGTATGAGTGGCAAGTATTAAGTTGCACCATTTAGGAAAAACGCGAAACCGAATAAATTCCAAGTTCGTTCTCGAAGGAGGTGTGTGGATTAATGTGCCAATATATAAAATAACAATGTTTGGATTAGTGACGTTTTTGGTTTAGAAGAGAAAAAGTAAAGACAAGCTACGATTACGATTACACTACGACGATTTAACGTAAAACGCGAACGTAAATACGTAAAACGTGACAAAATTAAAAATTAAACCTAAAAATTAATTAAAAGCTAAAACTAAGTCTTAATTAATATAAATAAGAATAAAAATCTAACAAATATATTTTAAAACCTTTTATTAATTAAGTATTCAATTTTTAATGCTAATTAAAGCCCAAAAATTAAATATAATTAACAAAATGCCCAAAATATTAATTTATTGAACTAATAAGTCACTTATATTATTTAAAGACTAAAAACTATTTTTCCTAAATTTTAAAAACTATTTTTCTATTTTTTAATCACTAAAAACTATTTTTAAATTAAAATAATCCTAAAAAATAATAAAATAATGCCAAAATTAATTTGACAATTTTGAAAATCCTAAATTACCCTAATGAACAGTAGAAAATTGAAAAAGTTTGAAAAATGTAAAAATTTGCACTAAAAGACAAAACTAGTTAATAATTAAACCCTAATTAACTAAATTAATTATAAAAAATAATTAAAAAGGTGAACAGTAAATATTTTTAAAACCAAAAATCCTAAAATATAATTCTAAGCCTAAGAAAAATTTTAAAAGTGAAAAATAATAGTTTTCTACACTAAATGACAAAAAACTGAATATTAAAAAGTAATTAAAAATGCAATAAAACCTAAAAAATACTTAATGAACAGTAAATTAAAAAGTAATTAAACTGAAAAATCAAGATTAAAATAAGAAAAATATTGAAACAAAAATTCAACCCTAAAACCTAAATTTGGTCACTAAAGACAAAATTTTTAGGTTCTGAAAGTGACACCTTGTGTTGATTCTGTCTTTTAGCTAAGCAGTGGGAATAGCAAAGCTAGCAGTGGGAAAGGAGTTCCCACTGCTTGTATTAAAAACGGGTCTGGTGGTTATTTGCTTGACAGATTGCTTGTTTCTTGGATTTGGATGGCAACAAAGGCACCCCCACACTCAGTGAAGTGTGGGGAGTCACAATAAACAAGAAAAAGAGCAGGCACAATACAAATAATTACACTCAATGGGCAATCACAGTTACTGATAAAACAGACAAGTGCAAATGGTTGTTTTTGCTGATCTAAATGGCAATTGGGTGAGTTTTGGATGGCCAAAACTCACTCAATTCTTGAACAAATACTCACAAAGCAATTCCTAACCCTAGATACTACCCTAAGCTAGCAGCCAACAAGAATTGATGGACAAAAATTGCTAAAACAAGCCATACTGATGAACTTTCTGACTTTAGCTATTATTACAAAAAAATGAGCATGCAATTTCTACTTTTTACTCTAACAAACTTAAACAAACTTACTGACCTACCTATTGTTGACCTAAGTGGTGTGAATGAGTGGAGTTTAACAATTTTGCTGTCACTTAAACCTGCCAAATCCCTAAACCCAAACACCCCCTTAAAATCTGAAAATCCAACTTAACAAAGAATATTTAAACCAATCACCATCAAACAGTCCTATAATCATCTAAACCAAGTAATAAGCATCAAAGAACTCAATATAACCAGTGAAACAACAATATCAAGCAGTTAAACTAAAAAATCACATTTACACAAGAACACTAAAAATTTTTGGAAGGTTCAAGCCATACCAGCTGATGCCTTTTCCTAGATCCTTGTGAGCTTATGTAGACGTGTAGAGAGTCCCTACTGATGGTCTACAACAGACCAAGGGAGAACATATCTTCAATAAAAAATGAATGGAAATATGGGATCTTGTTGAAGCCTTTTGGAACCTACACAAACAAACACACAAAACAATAACCAAAGCACAAGCTTCTGTCAAAAGCTTGTGTTGGGGCTTTTGCTATAGTAAAAGTGAACAGTGAAAGAGAACAAAGATTTTGTAAAAATCTCTTGAAATCCAACTTAATGAAACCTTTTTCTGAAACTTTAAAACTTTTGAAAGCAATAAACTAAAAACCTTTGAAAACTACTTAAACAACACCTTGGATTGAGCTTTTTGATTCCACTTTCACTTCCTCAAAAAGCTCATCCAAGTTTGTAAAGTAATTTCTCAAAAACCTTTAAAACTGAAATTCTTAAAACGTGTTTACAAACTAAAAACTTGGAGATTTTTTAACTAATTTGCAATTAAACTAGAAAACAGATGAAGGGAACTCAGTAATATGCAATGTTAAAAACTTTTCATTGTCATTAATAGGCTTTTGAAAATTTCATAAAAACCGGAACAAAATACAAGTCACAATCCGACTTTGTATTTATACTAGAGCTAGGAATAATCTAGATGCTGAAAATAAAATAATACAAAAAATGAAAAACTAAAACCCTAATCTTGTACATTTCCAGTCATGCCCTTGTTGATTCTTGGTCACTCTTCATCATGTGATGTGCCAGCTGGTGCATTTTGATCTTGAACGTTTATTTGGACCCTTTGGGAGCAAGGAATGGATCAAAACCGTAGATGGAGTCAAAAGATTCGAATTTTGCTTTTTTTGTTGAGGCAGGGGACATGGGGGGGCCTACTGGAGGTCACGGGTTGCAAGGTTGGTGAGTGGGATTAGTTTGAATGGAGGTTAATGTGTGATCTGGAGGTTTAGGGGATAAACCCCTTTGATTTGGGGATTTGGGGATTAGGGTTTATCTGTTGGGATTAAGAGGGATTAGGGGGAAGATGGTGAATAGTGGTTGTTTCCCCCGTTTTTTAAATTATATTAAATAGGTTTTAAAAAGTGGATTAGTGGGTGGTTTTGACCGGTTCGTTTGACTTGGGCTGGTGTGGTGATGGGTATTGGGCTTGGTCGGGTATTTGGTGGGTTTGGGTAGGGTAAAAACGGGTTTGGTTGGGTATTTGATGGATATGGGTTTGTTTTATACAAGTTTGGCCCCCCATGTTTCTTCTTGTTATCACTTCAATTCCAACAGCTCCAAAACTCCCATTCCCTTTATAATATCTTTCAAACACTTGTCAAATTTGGCACAATGATTTTCAAAACTTGTTTAAAGGGCTTTTTATGCATAAATTGCATTCTTCAAGGACCAAATGTGTATATTCTTGAAATATTAGGGACCCAATGTGTAATTTGAGTGTTCACAAGGGTATAATATGACAAGTCTTCTAAAGTAGAGGGACCAAAGTTGCCAAATCTTCAAACTTCAAGGACTTGATAGGAAAATCATGATTCGGGTCCGGTTCTTTGTGCGGCTTCGTTTCCCGTGTTCGTTTTTGCTTGATTCCTTTGATCTTTTGGTGAATTCACGATATCCGTACCTGAAATACATAATGAACAAACACATGCATATTTTGGGTATTTTGATGATATTTTAAGCGTTTTAAGCCTGATTTGGACGATGAGACTATGTATAAATACAGTCTCATCAATCGTAAGCCCCGCTATTATATAAATTTACAAACAATTACTTAAAAATTAAACTATTTAAAAATTAAACTATTAATAAATCTATAAAAATAATAATCTACTTAATAAAGATGACTTTTAAACTAATTTTAGAAATCTAATTAACTTTTTAAACTAATTAACTTTATTAAAAATTACTTTTTAACCTAATCTTTTTTTTAAAACTATGTTTTATTTAAACCCAAAATAATAACAAACTAATAATAAAAATTAATAAAAACATTTTTTATTATATTTTATTTTTATTTTTATTTTATTATGAAACTATTTATTATTTTAAAATCTCAACATTTACTTTAATAAAAATATTAATAAAACTTTATTTAAAAATGAAACTTAATTAAACAATATTTAAATTTAAATCTGCCAGAAGTAGTAATACTATATTAATAACCTAACTGTTAATAAAACCAAATGAGCATGTAGCTCAGTTGGCTAACTCGCACAACTGTGAACTGCGAGGTCGCAGGTTCGAGTCCAGATTGGGACACATTTTTGAGATATATATTTTTGACAGTTAAAATGTGAAGGAGTCACAAGAGTTGACTTTTGTTTGGAGTTGCTGATTTAAACCGCTTATTGGAACATTAATAAGCTATCAGATCAGTAGGATCTGATAGCAAAATCTAAACAACAAATCTAAGCAACAAAATCAAGCAGAAATATATCCGGAATCTATAAAAGCAATAATAACCAGGCTATGCACTTATTCAAGATCAGTCAGACACAAATTCAGAACAACAGCCAAAATAAGCACAGCAACAAATATTCAAGTAAACCAGTAATAACTGAAACTACAAACATACAGGTTAATCTAAACAAAAATCATATCATCAATGAAGACTATATCAACAATATCAACTGAACATTATCATTCTAAAACAAATACTCAATTCCACAGCAGTAACATCCAAGTTGGATAACGGATATTATCAGCTAACTTTATCAGCTAAACATTATTAACTAAAAATTATAACTCATTACCAGTTAAAAGATAATAACAGTCTAAATTAATCATTCAAATCACACGAACACCATCACAACAGGTTAACTCTAACATTCATACAACTCAGATCATTAACAATCAGCATAATATTTCTATCATACAAATCTCTCTAGCAACATAAGATAAGAATCTCATTAACAGTATTTAATACCATAATAATAAACTAATTAAACAAATTCAATAAGTATAAACCACAATATCAGATTGATTAAGCTGAAACATAACATAAAAATCATTTTAAACTAAACTTTTAAAGTAAATGAGCTAAACCTTGAAGACGATAACCGTTGAGACGAAGGTAGGGAGCTGAGCCACCTTTGGACCTAAACGAACAACCATCACCTTAACTCGAACCACCAACATCAATCTCCATTCACCAATCTTCGAATCGGTTGAACAATTTGAACCCCCCCCCCCTTTTTTACAAATCAAACCAGTATGGTTTGATTTCAAATCCAATTCTCACTTTATTTATTTAAATCAAACTATTAAATTAGCTTGCTTAAATAAGTTTTCATGTTATTACTAAATAGATTATATGAAAGATAATTGCAATAAACTTTCAATAATGATTAAAACGAGACTATTATTCAACTTCAATCGAAACTTTTCATTAATAAAAGAAATCCGCTTACAATACTTATCAAAAGAAAGAAATATAATTTAATCCCTAACCTATTTTATCATAATAACAGTAAAGTAAGAAAATGGAATGAAAATTACACAATAATTTGGGGGTTTATATAGCCAACCCCCTAGGCTGTTGAGGAGAGGTTATTGAGGCTGAAATCATCATCTACACCGTCCAAAGGGGATCTTCACTTTCTCTTTCATCATTGTTATCATCGTAGGGCTGTAAATACACAACTAGCACACGGATTGCCAACATGGCATCCGTTTGTGCTAGTTGTGCTTCTTGATTGCTGAGGTGGCTAATCTTGATTGGAGATTGGGGATTGATGAGGTGTTTAATCCAGTAGAAATCTGCCACGTAGCCTAGCATCTTCCATCATTCTCTTCCTTAAAACTTGGGGGATTTAATTCCCCCATGCTTGAATCACATGTGGGAGTAAAAGCCCTTTATTAATTAGAGCAATTTATTTACTAGGGTTTAGGAACAGTAACTTTGTGTCTGGTTATTTTTTTGGGGGAAGAAGGAAGATAACATGATGCATAGAATGTATCGATATTATTTATTTATTTTGTGGAGAAACAAAAAGTGTGTGTGAAAGTTTGTGGTGGATATGTGTGAAAAGTCTGACCAAGTGAAAACAACTTTACATTTTTAACTGTTTCATATATCAATAACCCTAATGGGCTTTGGCAGTTACACGTTTAGCAAATTGATGATGGGCTTGAAGTCCATCTCTTGTAAATCCTTCCCATTAGAACATTTGGACTTTTAAAAACGTATTTTAATACTTTCTTGAACTCCAAATGGGCTTTTGAGCCCATTTCCCAAATGTGGGTCCCACTCTTCATCAAACTTGATAAATCCGTGAGTAAAATGGCATGATATCGGCTTTGTTGATCTTTTTCTTCAAACTCGTGTCGTTTTTGCCGGTTTTCGCGAACTTGGTACCTACACACATTAAAACAAGAAACAAACATATACAAGGCAATTTTGATACATTTATTGCATATATTCATTGTTTTAAGATACTATTGATATGAGTAAAATCACTCATATCAAACTCCCCCTTGCTAAGCAATTGCCGTGTCCTCACGCAATGATAAAATAAAACTCTAGCTACACCATTATTCAACTTATGACATTTTTATTTTGCAAAGTCCTAATGTATTGCTTTCATTATTCGAAAAATAACTTTTAGGATCATAAAACTCAAATAGATTCATCGTCCCCGACTTTTCACTTTTCCATGCCAAGTGAAAAAACAAGATCATTGTCAATCATAAGCCCCAAAATTAAACCAACTCACACAAGTAATTTGTGTTAAACTCAATCTCCTATTATTCCTAATTGTATCTCTAGATTTTATTTGTCATTCACCCAAAGGATCATTTGACTTTATTTGATATTTATTAGTCCAAAATGAAGGCAAGAACGGTGTAAACTCAACACTCAAAACCTAACCTCGACTTCAAAAACCGTTGTCACTAAAGAAAGCCCACATCAAGGATAACTTAACACGATTTGAGGATAAAACCCGGACCCGAAATTTGGTTAATATGGCTACTTAAAAGCAACAATAAAAACCTCCAAAGTCAATTATGACTTTATTAATGGAGTTAGCAACAACTACATCATAACACCTTGTGGCTCTTTAAGATGCAATTGTGCTCCTTATTTAAAATCCACACCCTAAGGCTCCTTGGACAAAAATAAGGGAATTGACATCACCATCCCACCTTACGGATCATGATGATGAAGCAATTTTTATTCAACACGCCCCTTGACATACACCCTAAGTCTCTAATGACAAGGTTAGTGCTACATGACTCCCACCCGAAGGCTCCTAGAGAACATGTTTTTATTTATTCTTCTTATTAATATGATATTTATAGTAAGCCAAATTTCCGCAATCCCATGATCAAAAGTCCATGACGCTGACACCCTTAATGTGTTCTCACTTTAATTACAAGGGAATAAAAAGAAGGAGCTACGAGTTAAGATATCAAGCCTAAACTGCTAAAAACTTCATTTATTAAGCAATTATTATTCAAGCATGGAAAGTAAATACGAGGAGATTAAATCAAACACAAAAATACTTGCACAAAGAAGAATTTAACCTTAGAAACTTATGATTGAACTCTATCATCTCTTGTTCTCCATATTGTAAAATTTCAAAAATGTGAAATCAATGGATACTTAGCCTATTAAATCAAAGTTTTGGGTTTTCAAGTCATCTATAGGATCTTGCATCTTCTTATATTTTTCAAGTTTTAGAATTTTCGTTTTAAAGTTCCCTTAATAAACGACTTTCTAGGATCAATTATAGGAACTTGCGAAAAGTTCTTGTTCTTAACTCGTATGAATTAAGACTTTTGCGTTTTAAAGCTCCCTATATAAAAGCCTAGCCAAACTTAATTCAAATACGTTAAGGAAAAGCTAAGGTTAAAAACCGAGTCGAGTCAAAAACTATTTTTATTTTCACCAACGGAAAGCCTACATTCGTGTCAAAAGCACTTATTTTATTTTTTAAAACTTAAAAATAACACTAAAAATTTAAATTTTTTATGAAAAATGAGAAAAACAATACGTTTGGACACGACAAAAGCAATAGCAAGCGATTTATCGATTGACTCCCCCATGCTAAAACCAAACATTGTCCTCAATGTTTCTTAGCTCAAGAGTAACACCCCTTGCTAAAACCCGAAGAGTCTAATGCAAAATCCTAGCATGGAAAGAGTACGCAAATCTATAAGCCGTTTATTAATTATGCCTCAAGATAAAACGTTAGTCTATAAAAATCAAGGGATAGAAAGTGTGCCTGATGAGACTGCTTTTATACATAGTCTCATCGTCCATTTTGGTCTTAAACTGCATAAAATATCATTAAAACTGCCAAATATATGCTCGTGTTTGTTGCTTGTGTATTTTAGGTACGGATATTGAGGAAATGACAAAAAGATCACAAGAATCAATCAAAAATGAACACGGGAAACGAAGCCGCACAATGAACCGGGCCCATGAATGGAATTTCCAAAAATGACCTTGAAGTTTTGAAGATTGGCAAGAATGGTCCCTCTACTATTGAAGACTTGTCACTTTTGGCCCTTGTAAATCTCAAATATTACAAGTGGGTCCTTAAAGTTTCAAGTATGTACAAGATTAGTCCTTGGAGAATGAAGAGATTACAAAAGAAGTCCTTATGGAAGGTTTACAAAGTTATTGTGCCAAAAGTGACAAGTGGTTGAAAGTTGCTGTAAAGGAAAAAGGAGTTGATGGCTTGTTTTTACAAAGTAAACAAACAAGAGAAGTCTAGGGGCCATTTGGGGCAGACAAGGAAACTCCCTCCCTCCACTCACATCCTGCCACCTCACCCACTATCTCCCACCATCCACTCAAACTTCACCACGTCACCAACCTTTGCCCAGTCACCCTCCACCCACTGTTAATATCTGATTAATTAAATCAGATACTACTTTCCCCCCTAAACACGTTTTTAAAACGAATTTACCCCTAAAATAGATTAAACCCCTCCCACAAACCCTAATTAAACCCAATTTCAATTACAACAAAAACAAAGGGGTTTTGATTTATCTTTTCCAGATCCTTGATTACCATCACCCTCATCCTAAACCCACTCACAAATATTCCCCCAACCAACCCATGTGCCCTATGGACCCCTCCCCTGCTCATGTCACTTTCACCCAAAACCCCAAAACGACAATCTCAACGACTGGAAATGTTTACTTTTTCTCCAAAGGTTCACCAACGACTAGGATCAACTCTTCATGGCTGGCAATCACATGTATGCAGCAGGGAGTCACAAGCTTGTGTTTTTGACCCATAATAGTCAACAACAAATTCAAACCAAAGGGGCATTCATGGATATTCGTCCATTAGGGTTTTACCTTTTCTTCTTTTTGATTCTAGAACCTGTAGGCCTAGAATTTACATTTTCATTGTTCCAGATTTTCTTTAAAATTTCATGTAATGCCTTTTTAAGATTAATAAAAGTTGGTTTTTTCTATATGAATTTGTAATCCCTTTTTGTTAAGTTAAAAGTTGGTTTTGTGTCGAAAGGAAATCTGAGTTCCAAGGTTTGAATTAGTTTAAGTGATAAAAAGTTTTCAAAGAAGGAAATTTCCAGTTTTCTGAAAATCAGTTCTTGTTGATTCTGAAATCCACACACACTGAAGTGAAAGTGGAAGTGTGTGTGTGTATTTCAGCTTTGATTTGTGATTGTTTTAGTGCCAAGGTCCAAAAGTTTGTTTCCAAAAGTTTGTTTTTCAAGATTTTGCCAAAATCTGTGGTTTTCTCAATACTTACTGTTATATAAGTTCACCATAAGCTGCTTGCAATAGCTTATGGTCAAGCTTATATAACTTGAAGCTATTTTCTTGGTTTTGTGGTGATTGTGCAGGAACAAGTAACAAGGAGTCTCTCCATTTCATTTTTTTTATATTTTGAAGACATTTTTGGCTTGGTTCCATTGTGGATTCCATCAACAGCCACTCTCTACAAGTTCTCATAAGCTCTCCATAAGCTCAAAAGTAAACTTATTAAGGAAGTCAGCAGCTTGGTATGGCTTGAACTCCTTTTTCCATTTTTTGAGTATTATTGAGATTTATGTGATTTTGTGAGCTCTTGTCCTAATTGTTGATTTTGTTGTTTGATATTGCTGATTTAAGGTTTATATGCATGCTTAGGATAATTGTAATCAGATTTGGTAGGATTAAAATAGATTTGGTGTGTAAAATTTTGATTTCTGAACATTAAGGAGTGTTTGGGTTTACTGTTTTCACTAGTTTTGGTGACTCTTTATTGGTTAAAATCAGCTTTAACAAACCTTAACAAAGTAGTATAGGTTGTATTGATAGCTTGTTTCAGTTTTGATGACGTATTAAACAAGGTTTGTATGCTATATCTTTGGTAAAAATAGTCAAAATCAGAAAGTCCATCTTTCTGTTTATTATTGATTGAATTTTGCCTTAAAATCATGTTCATTGTTAGATAATAGGATAATCTAGGGTTTGCTATCAGTTTTATGTCATTTGCTTAGCTTGTATGCAAGTTCTTGGGCTTTAAAATTCATTTTTGTGCATGTAAACAAGAGGTATTGTTCATCAGAAACATCTTAGCCTCAACAGTCACTTGATTAGGCTCATTTGTGTGATTTTTGTTTAGTGCTTGGCGTTTTTATTGTTCTTATTGACTTCCCACAACCCAACTGGTTGTGGGAGTGCCTTATTGCCCAAGATAAGCTCTCAAAATAAGCTTCCCTAAGCTTATTGGTCAACTGACCTATTATTTGCACTAAAAGTGTGAACCAAGTTCCCCCTGCTAATACATTTGTTTCCACTGCTCAGCTAAAAAACAAAACCCTAGCAAGTGTCACTATCAGAATTCTCACTTTTTTGTCTTTTGTGGACTAATTTAGGAATTAGGACCTGATTTTAATTGCATTATTTTTCTAATTTAATTTGTGATTTTTCATTTTACTTAGTTTTTTAGTTACTGTTCATTTGGTATTTTCTAGATTAAATAGCTATTTTTAATTAACTTTTTAAATTTCTGTTTTTGTCTTTTAGTGACAAAAATAATTATTTTTCAGTTTTAATATTTTTCTTAGATTTAGAAAAATGATTTAAGATTTTAGTTCAAAAAGTTTTTACTGTTCACTTTTTAATTATTTTTTAGAATTAATTTAGTTTAATAAGGGTTTTATTTACTAACTGTTTTGTCTTTTAGTGAAAAATTTTACATTTTTCAAACTTTTTCATTTTTCTACTGTTCTTTAGAGTAATTTAGGATTTTTAAAGTTGTTAAATTATTTTTTGCATTATTTTATTATTTTTATAATTATTTTGGTTTAAAAATAGTTTTAAGTGTTTTAAAAATAGAAAAATAGTTTTTAAAATTTAGGAAAAATACTTTTTAGTCTTTAGATAATATAAGTAAGTTATTTGTTCAATAAAATAATATTTTGGACATTTTGTTAATTATATTTAATTTTAGGGCTTTAATTAGCATTTAAAATTGAATATTTAATTAATAAAAGGTTTTAAAATATTTTGTTGGATTTTTATTCTTATTTATATTAATTTAGACTTAGTTTTTACTTTTAATTTATTTTTAGGTTTATAATTTTTAATTTGTAGCTTTTTACGGTTTTACGTGATCGACCTTTTCGTCTTAGCTTAATCCGTCTTCGTAACCGTCATTCTCTTCTTACCCCATTTCTATTTTTCTTTTTTCTCAATATAATCACAAACCATTAATCAATTCATTACACAACGCACTAGCCTCCTCGAGAACGAACTCACTTTAGGGTCATTTACACACGGTTTTCCTAAATCGTCGTGCTTACCCTATATTTTGGTAATCTTTTCCTAAAGAGTGCTAATTTTACAACTACCATTTTGGCGCCGCTGCCGGGGAGGCATGTTGTGTTTTTATTTGGAAATTGTTGTTTTTATATATAGCCATAATAGTATTTGTATTAGTAGCACTCTACTAATACGTATTATCGTTTATTCGTTTTTTGTGTGAATACTATTCCTATATTGTATACGTAGAACAATAAATTCACAAGTACTCCAAATACGTGAGAAATCACAACCTTGACTTGGAGGTCATTACCCAATCATTGTATTCGAATCTCAAACCAAAGAAAAAGGAAAAAATAGATAAATACTTTCGTGAAGCTCAATCTTGAAAAATACAAACTATAAGGTGGGTATAAGGCGGATATTATAAAATATATCCTAAGGAAAAAGGCTCTTAAGTGCTTCGCGCCGCCTCGTTTCCCCGCTTGCTTGTGAGTATTTGATTTTGAGAGCTAATCGAGGGTTTTGCCGCCCAAAGTATTACTAAGTATCATATATATTTTCTTGGTTTCCATTGATTAAGCCCTCTTGAACGTTTTGGTGTTCCACCAACGTTCTAAAGTCATCGAAGGCGTTCACTTCACGTGATCGTTTTCATTCCTTGAGGCTTCTTTAATCAAGAGATTTGATTAAGGAGGAGATTTGTAGATTTATGTCTACTTAATACATTCCACAAAATCCAAAAAGGTTAAAACAATTAAAAACCACAAAAAAAAATAATTTGAAAAATACAAAACACCAAAAAGAATCTTCTTTGCTCGTCCCCTCGTTGTACATGACGTTTATGCTAACTCGTAATCAAGCAAGACGTGCACGTAAACGAAAGAACAAAACTCCCACTCCCAATCATTCTAGTGAGGAGTCTCCTATTGACGAACCCATTGTAAGAGAAGCACCAACCATGGCGAATCGAACTATGATGGAGTTACTTCAAGCACCCACCGAGGGTTATGGAGAAGCTATTATGATTCCCGCTATCCTTGCGGAGAATTTTGAGGTGAAAACGGGTTTGTTGTCGATGATCCAAAACAACAAATTCCGTGGAGATGAAAAGGATAATCCACACAACCATATCCGCCAATTCAATCGTCTTACCGCCACTTGCAAGTTTAAGGATGTCTCGAATGACTCGATTAAGATGATGTTATTTCCGTATTCCTTAGCGAGGCCCGCTAAAATTTGGTTAGAGAAAGAGCCACCCAATTCTATATTGACATGGAAGGATCTCGTGTCTAAATTTGTGAACCAATTTTTTCCGCCCTCTAAGACTACGCATTTGAAAAACGAGATTTCAAAATTTTCACAAGAATGTAATGAAAGTTTTTCAACGGCTTGGAATAGGTTTAAGGAGATGTTACATGAATGTCCTCATCACGGTTTTTCCGACTTGCATCAAATTGACACGTTTTACAATGGACTTAATGATCATGAAAGAGATTATTTAAATGCCGCCGCGGGTGGTAATTTTTTGTGTAAAACGGTTGAAGAAGCTTTGGTGATAATTGAGAATAGGTCTAAGGTTTATAGCCCTCGCAACACACCGAGTGTTGCCAAATTGGGTTCGTCATCGTCATCATCGTTTCGTAGCATTAATGCCTTGCAAGATGAAGCTAATGAGAAGAATCGGTTTTTTGATAGATTTGCTAATCTTATGTCCCATTGGAAAGCTCAAGAAGCTTCAAATTCCGCTTCGGTTAAAGCGGTTGCTAAGAGTTGTTTGTCTTGTGGTGGAGCTCATGATCTTTCCGAGTGCATTACCGCAGATGGTAACACTTCGAGTGCTTATGTAGCCACGGGAACTTATAACCAAAACGGTCAAGGTTCCCGCCAAAATCAAGCTCCACCAAATCAAAATGCTAATAACTATCGAAACAACAACCAAGGTGGTAATTATCAAGGCAATCAACGTAACTACAACAAGGGTAATTATCAAAGTGGAAATGGGAAAATTTCAAACCAAAAACAAAACCGTGTTTTTCAAACTACCACACAAGGTTTTCAAAATGATCACACCAAAAATCTTCAAGGAGAATTTTTGAATTATGCTAAAGAAAACGATGCTAAGTTTGATAATATGCAACGTGAAATGGTTAGCTTAAGATCCGAGTTGAAAAACGAGCTTAAAAACGAACTTGCTAATGAACTTAAAACTCATGCTAATAAAATGGAAGGAAATGTTCAACGTCTCCAACAAAATCAACAAAAAATGGAGCAAGGTCAATATGAGATTAAGCAAGAGTTGTTAAAAGCGGATTCTAGGCAATCTAAGTTTGAAGATCGAATGGGTAAAATGTTTGAAGCTATCATGTGTAAACCTTCTTCTTCGGGTAGTCTTCCTAGTGATACCATCGTAAACCCGAAAGGAGAATTGAAGGTTATTACTACTCGTAGTGGTAAAAGTTTCAAGGAACCAATCTCTCGTCCAAGTACTTCTACGGAGAAGGAAATCGAGAAAGAACCCGAGGTGATGGTCGAAAAGGAGCACATTACAATCCCACGAAGTACCGCTCATACCACACCTACGGTTGAACCAATACCAATAGTGGAACCCGAGATTCCAAGGCCGTTGCCTATGCCCCAACCCACACCACCCTTACCTTACCCTTCAAGACGAAACAAGGAAAAGGCACAAGAACGAAATAATTATCAATTTGAAATTTTTATGAAAATGTTTCGTGACTTGCATTTTATATAAGTTTTGCCGACGCCTTGGTCATGATGCCTCGATTTGCCGCAAACTTTAAAAGTATGTTGAATAACAAAGAGAAATTGCAAAATTCATCTAGTTGTTCTTCGGTTTTTCTTAGCCGCATACCTCAAAAAGTCGGTGACCCCGACAAGTTTTTAATCCCATGTGCTATACAAGATATGGAGGAATGCTAAGCCTTGGCCGATCTTGGCGCTAGTATTAATTTGATGCCTCTTGAGATTTTTAAGTTGCTCAATCTTCCCAATCTCAGTCCTTCAAGAATGTCAATCGAGATGGCCGATCATTCTACGATTCTAGCTTGTGGAGTAGCCGAGGACGTCTTCGTGAAAGTTGGGAAATTCTACTATCCCGTGGAATTTATTGTTGTTGATATTCTCATCGATCCTAAAGTTCCTCTAATTTTAGGTCGATCATTTTTGGATACCTCGAGAGCACTTATCGATGTGCATGCTAGGAAAATAACTCTTCGTTTCAATGAGGAAGAACTCGTCATAAATGCAACTCAAAACTCCACACTTTCTCATGTGTATTCTATCACGTCTTTGAACAATGTTAGTCCCATCAAAAACATTTGCAAAAAGATTTCAAAAAGAGTTTTAGAAGTTGATGATAAAAAACGATTTTCCATCCCCTCCGCCGGTGGAGGTTAAGAGTGTTAAGCCTACGATTCCAATCACGAATGATTCTTCGGATGATGAATATGTTGATCCCGATGGGGGAGTTTTCTTTGTTGACAAACGTTTTGAGAACTTACCACCACCTTTACCAAAACGGTTTTCAAATGTGAGAATTTTTAGTGTGACTAACATTGCTTTAGAAACGCCAAATATTTTTGACATAATTAAGTCGGGTTTTCATAAGGAGAGTTTAAAAGACGAAAAAGGAAAAGATTTTAAATTGGATTTAAAAGATTTTTCTACAATGCTAACTCCGTCATCACTTCGTGTTTTGAGTGCTACAAGCTCGTCTTCTCCTTTTGACGATGCTTTGTGTGGACCTAGTGTGGGGGAAGCCCCTTGTGTTCCCTACCCGTTCTCCACCGAGGACGAGATATTTGATCCCGGAATTGCTTATAAAGGGAAATCTCGGTCTTCCACCGATGCAATAAATGGAAAATCTTTCTATTTGGTTGGTGCGAGTCTACCTCGAGTAGCTCATGATTTTTGTGACTTACCCATTGTCCCACCCTTCTATTTCTTCTCATCTATTTTCTTTAAACCCTTTGGGTTTGTGTTGACACATGATGAAGTGGCGTTGATTTGTTTTTCCAATGAAAACAAGAACGCCATCTTCGATCCCGGTATTTTGCATCATCAAAGGACTTAGTCCTTAATACCAGTTGTTTTTGGGCCTTGTTTATCATGTAAGCCCCACTAAAACTTGACCATACCAAGATAATCCCTAAATGATCACATTTGTGGGGAGTCGAGTCGAGCTTTTGACTCGGTTATCAAAAACAAGGTGCCTCATGGGGGAAACCCATGCTTATCCATGTACATATTATTGCTTTCTAATTAGTTTAATGTGAGGGGATTTGTGCCCTTCCAACCTTTGTTCCGTGGTTGTTTGTGAATTGTGGTTTTTAGATCACGATCTTCACGATTGGAGCCTCTCGTGTTCGTTTTATGGGAGCACTCGATCGTTTGCTTGGAAGAATTTCTCAATATCCAAATGATATATCCTTTGATGTTCTAACCTTAGGTTTTTCGCACACTTCATAAACGGCTTTAAATTTAACGGTTACACCCTTTCCATGCTAGATTAGGCATTCGACTACGTCTCTAGTATGGGGGTGTTTGCACCCCTAGACTCGAAACATTGAGGACAATGTTTAACTTTAGTATGGGGGGGGGGGGGGGGGGTGAATAGATACTTGCCTTGCCAAACCTTCACGCTTTCCAAAGTTTATCTTTTTGTTTATCGTTTTGTTGCCAAATATTGAAAGTGAATCAAGCCTTAATCTTCAAAGCTCACAAGGCCGAAAAATCTATGCAAAAAATTGAAAGTGAATCAAGCCTTAATCTTCAAAGCTTTAAAGATCCAAAATTCGCTTTAGCGTGAGGATATACGTCTTTGGCTAATAAAACTACCGATGAGGTGGATAATAAAAGGCAAGGCAAGACCGAAGTTATAATAAAAGCTTGATGGCAAAGTTGAATAAAAGATGGAGGTAAACCAAAGATAATAAGGCCCTTCCGTTAGGGGGCGTATAAAAGTCTTGGTAATAAGTCTCATGTTCAAAACCGTTATAAAACCGTGTTTATCGATTCTTCTTGTCAACTTAATTTTTTGACATCGTTGTCTATTAGGAGGGGTTATTGATTTGATGGTCTTAGTTACACCGTTAGGACTCTATTTTTAGACCTAAATCTCTATTATCGCATAAGTCAACAATGTATCCTCGTGAAACATTCAAGACAAAATAAAATATAAGAGATACAACCTAGGAATAATGGGAGGATAAGCACGTGATTAGGGCATATTAGTAATGTTGGCATTACTAACTTATAATGACAATGATCTCGTTGCACGCTTGGCATGGAATTGGGGTGAAAATCAAGGACGATGAAATTATTTCTATAGAAGCATTCACGTGTTCTTATTCTATGAACCTAAACGTCCCATTTTGCGATGAAAATCATACATTATGTCTATAACACAAGTAATAGTAGTGTAGCTAGTTTATCATTTCAATAAAGTAAATAAAAATGAATTTTGGAGATGCTACGATACTTTATTCTAGCATTGCGTAAGGGCACGACAATGGTTTAGTATGGGGGAGTGATGAGACTGCTTTTATACATAGTCTCATCGTCCATTTTGGGCTTAAACTGCATAAAATATCATTAAAACTGCCAAATATATGCTCGTGTTTGTTGCTTGTGTATTTTAGGTACGGATATTGAGGAAATGACAAAAAGATCACAAGAATCAATAAAAAACGAACGTGCGAAACGAAGCCGCACAATGAACCGGGCCTATGAATGGAATTTCCAAAAATGACCTTGAAGTTTTGAAGATTGGCAAGAATGGTCCCTCTACTATTGAAGACTTGTCACTTTAGGCCCTTGTAAATCTCAAATATTACAAGTGGGTCCTTAAAGTTTCAAGTATGTACAAGATTAGTCCTTGGAAATGAAGAGATTACAAAAGAAGTCCGTATGGAAGGTTTACAAAGTTATTGTGCCAAAAGTGACAAGTGGTTGAAAGTTGTTGTAAAGGAAAAAGGAGTTGATGGCTGGTTTTTACAAAGTAAACAAACAAGGGAAGTCTAGGGGCCATTTGGGGCAGACAAGGAAACTTCCTCCCTCCACTCACATCCTGCCACCTCACCCACTATCTCCCACCATCCACTCAAACTTCACCACGTCACCAACCTTTGCCCAGTCACCCTCCACCCACTGTTAATATCTGATTAATTAAATCAGATACTACTTTCCCCCCTAAACACGTTTTTAAAACGAATTTACCCCCAAAATAGATTAAACACCTCCCATAAACCCTAATTAAACCCAGTTTCAATTACAACAAAACCAAAGGGGTTTTGATTTATCTTTTCCAGATCCTTGTTTACCATCACCCTCATCCTAAACCCACTCACAAATATTCCCCCAACCAACCCATGTGCCCTATGGACCCCTCCCCTGCTCATGTCACTTTCACCCAAAACCCCAAAACGACAATCTCAACGGCTGGAAATGTTTACTTGTTCTCCAAAGGTTCACCAACGACTAGGATCAACTCTTCATGGCTGGCAATCACATGTATGCAGCAGGGAGTCACAAGCTTGTGTTTTTGATCCATAATAGTCAACAGCAAATTCAAACCAAAGGGGCATTCATGGAAATTCGTCCATTAGGGTTTTACCTTTTCTTCTTATTGATTCTAGAACCTATAGGCCACTATATAAGGCTGCATAGGATTTACATTTACATTGTTCTATATTTTCTTTAAAAATTCATGTAATGCCTTTTTAAGATTAATAAAAGTTGGTTTTTTCTATATGAATTTGTAATCCCTTTTTGTAAAGTTAAAAGTTGGTTTGTGTTGAAAGGAAATCTGAGTTCCAAAGTTTGAATTAGTTTGAGTGATAAAAAGTTTTCAAAGAAGGAAATTTTCAGTTTTCTGAAAATCAGTTCTTGTTGATTCTGAAATCCACACACACTGAAGTGAAAGTGGAAGTGTGTGTGTGTATTTCAGCTTTGATTCGTGATTGTTTTAGTGTCACGGTCCAAAAGTTTGTTTCCAAAAGTTTGTTTTTCAAGATTTTGTCAAAATCTTTGGTTTTCTCAATACTTACTGTTATATAAGTTCACCATAAGCTGCTTGCAATAGCTTATGGTCAAGCTTATATAACTTGAAGCTATTTTCTTGGTTTTGTGGTGATTGTGCAGGAACAAGTAACAAGGAGTCTCTCCATTTCATTTTTTTTATATTTTGAAGACATTTTTGGCTTGGGTCCATTGTGAATTCCATCAACAGCCACTCTCTACAAGTTCTCATAAGCTCTCCATAAGCTCAAAAGTAAACTTATTAAGGAAGTCAGCAGCTTGGTATGGCTTGAACTCCTATTTCCATTTTTTTGAGTATTATTGAGATTTATGTGATTTTGTGAGATCTTGTCCTAATTGTTGATTTTGTTGTTTGATATTGCTGATTTAAGGTTTATATGCATGCTTAGGATAATTGTAATCAGATTTGGTAGGATTAAAATAGATTTGGTGTGTAAAATTTTGATTTCTGAACATTAAGGAGTGTTTGGGTTTGCTGTTTTCACTAGTTTTGGTGACTCTTTATTGGTTAAAATCAGCTTTAACAAACCTTAACAAAGTAGTCTAGGTTGTATTGATAGCTTGTTTCAGTTTTGATGAGGTATTAAACAGGGTTTGAATGCTATATCTTTGGTAAAAACAGTCAAAATCAGAAAGTCCATCTTTCTATTTATTATTGAGTGAATTTTGCCTTAAAATCTTGTTCATTGTTAGATAATAGGATAATATAGGGTTTGCTATCAGTTTTATGTCATTTGCTTAGCTTGTATGCATGTTCTTGGGCTTTAAAATTCATTTTTGTGCATGTAAACAAGAGGTACTGTTCATCAGAAACATCTTAGCCTCAACAGTCACTTGATTAGGCTCATTTGTGTGATTTTTGTTTAGTGCTTGGCGTTTTTATTGTTCTTATTGACTTCCCACAACCCAACTGGTTGTGGGAGTGCCTTATTGCCCAAGATAAGCTCTCAAAATAAGCTTCCCTAAGCTTATTGGTCAACTGACCTATTATTTGCACTAACAGTGGGAACCAAGTTCCCCCTGCTAATACATCTGTTTCCACTGCTCAGCTAAAAAACAAAACCCTAGCAAGTGTCACTATCAGAATTCTCACTTTTTTGTTATTTGTGGACTAATTTAGGAATTAGGACCTGATTTTAATTGCATTGTTTTTCTAATTTAATTTGTGATTTTTCAGTTTAATTAGTTTTTCAGTTACTGTTCATTTGGTATTTTCTAGATTAAATAGCTATTTTTAATTAACTTTTTAAATTTCTGTTTTTGTCTTTTAGTGACAAAAATAATTATTTTTCAGTTATAAAATTTTTCTTAGATTTAGAAAAATGTTTTAAGATTTTTAGTTCAAAAAGTTTTTACTGTTCACTTTTTAGTTATTTTTTAGAATTAATTTAGTTTAATTAGGGTTTTATTTACTAACTGTTTTGTCTTTTAGTGAAAAATTTTACATTTTCAAACTTTTTCATTTTTCTACTATTCTTTGGAGTAATTTAGGATTTTTAAAATTGTTAAATTATTTTTTGCATTATTTTATTATTTTTTATAATTATTTTGGTTTAAAAATAGTTTTAAGTGTTTTAAAAATAGAAAAATAGTTTTTAAAATTTAGGAAAAATACTTTTTAGTCTTTAGATAATATAAGTAAGTTATTTGTTCAATAAAATAATATTTTGGACATTTTGTTAATTATATTTAATTTTAGGGCTTTAATTAGCATTTAAAATTGAATATTTAATTAATAAAAGGTTTTAAAATATTTTTGTTGGATTTTTATTCTTATTTATATTATTTTAGACTTAGTTTTTACTTTTAATTTATTTTTAGGTTTATAATTTTTAATTTTTAGCTTTTACGATTTTACGTGATCGACCTTTTCGTCTTAGCTTAATCCGTCTTCGTAACCGTCATTCTCTTCTTACCCCATTTCTATTTTTCTTTTTTCTCAATATAATCACAAACCATTAATCAATTCATTACACAACGCACTAGCCTCCTCGAGAACGAACTCACTTTAGGGTCATTTACACACGGTTTTCCTAAATCGTCGTGCTTACCCTATATTTTGGTACTCTTTTCCTAAAGAGTGCTAATTTTACAACTACCAGTGCCCCTTTTGGCATTCAAAGAATGGAAGATCAAGTGGACCGGCAAAAACCAAACACGAGGGTCTTCAAATATTAGGGTCATACCGAAGATTCACAACACAACAAAACACGAGCACGAGCTTGAAAGATCAAGCCTTATTAGTGTTAGAAAAATAGAAAGAAGATAGAAAGTATGGGACTCCCCCACAAGGCACCTCGTTTTTGTTAACTGAGTCATGAGCTCAAATCGATCCCCGCATTCATTGGTCCTTAGGGAAAATGGTGAAAACCGGCATAATGGAATAGAATCCAACATGAAGCACGATGTCAGGGTCAAAGATTACATCCTCGTTGTCGGATGACAAACAAAAGGATAAAACTCCAACACAAATCTCTAACAAGAGATGGTAGTCACAAATCACTAAATGGATGTAGCATGCTCCCCGAGATAAACTCGCACCAAGATGATTAAAAAGTCTTTCAATTATTGCATTGGTGAAAGGCCGAGATTTCCCTAAATCAACGATTCCGAGGTCGAATACCTCGTCCTCGGTGGAGAAAGGAATAAACAACAAGGTGTCGTCCCCCCATGCTAATCCTAAATCATAAAAAGCACATGGTAATGGTTTAATAAAAGTCTCAACACTAGTGGTTTCAACTTGCATGACTTTGTTGACCTTATCACTCTTATGAATGTGAACAAATGGGTCATGATACTCAAAATGAGTCGTATGAAAAACCCGCACATTAAGATCAAAGCGAGTGGGAAGGATAATAGGAGCAAAAGTAATTTCTCCCTCCGGGTCAACATTATCATCATCATAAATCAGGTGATCAAACCAAGTATCTTCATCATCGTCATTAGACTCTTCCTCAAATTCTGAAGGAATGTCTATGGAAAGTAACTTATCAAACTCCTTAATGAAGAGCTCATCATCACAAAGGTTGTGAGATGTAGGAGGTATGATGCTCTCAAAATCCTCTTGAAACAATGGATTATTGTTCAATGAAACTTCAAAGAGAGGATTTGAGTAAGTCACAAAAGTGTCATCAATCTTGTCATCACAAGAAATATCCGACAAAGTATCAAGTGTATCACACTCGGATACAAGATCATCATTCTCATTCAAAGGAAATTCATCGGTGAATTCCTCGAGAATGGTAGGTAAAACACGAGAATCACGCTCGATCTCGAGATCGGAAACGTCTTCACTTCCCGTGGAAGTGGATCAATGATAGCAAAAAGTTCATCGATGAACTTATCACATGAATAGTCACTAACCTCACTCGGTGTGAAGCTAGGAATCAAAGGCTCTTCAATGGAAGATTGTGCCTTTGGAACATCAACATGATCCTTAGAAGAGAGTGAAAATGAGTCCATTTTTAAAGATTGTTCAATTAAAGCAATATCACTCTCGGGATCAAAATTCTCACTATTAAACTCACTAGCATCAAATGGCTCACTTAAGTAATCATCAATTTGTTTTTCAATCTTAGAACTATCATCCTCATGTGGAGTGAATGGAGATGAGGAAAGATTACAACATGATTCAACAAAACAAGCTTCTTCATTTGAATTTAACTTTTCATTTTCACAAAATGGAGTTTCCAAAATTGGAAAAACACCTTTATCAAAAAGAGCTTTCTTATTACTTTCAATTGTTTCAATAAGTTTTACACTTTCAACTTTCTTAGAAACAAATCTTGGAATCTTTTCCGGTTTAAAAACAATGCTTTTATCTCCATAAAACAATTTAATTTCCTCTTTCCTCATATCAACTTGAACTTGAGCCGTGCACAAAAATGGACGTCCAAAAATGATTGGCACACGAGGATTGGTCTCATAATCGACTATAGCAAAATCGGCTAAGTACAAGAAATTTCCCACTTTAACAATGACATTTTCCGCTATACCAACCGGTCGAGTGGTAGTTTCATTAGCAAGCTCAATGATCATTCGAGTGGTACTAAGTGGTGCATAATCAATAGTTTTCCAAAGGGCTAGGGTCATTAAGTTAATGCTAGCTCCTAGATCGGCTAGAGCTTTGCAAACCTCAAGCTTATTGAAAACACAAGGTATCAAGAATTGACCCGAATCTTTATACTTCTCGGGAAAGAAATCAAAGAAAACCGAGGTACTAATCACATTCAAAGTAGCCCTGGTGACATCTAGAAAAGTTTCCTTAGGTGGAGGATTAAACTCAATCAATTCAACTTCATCTAAATTCTCACAATCATCATAAACGGTTGTGGCCTTAAGCTCTCCCTTCGGGTTTGGAACGATATTACTAGGTAAGCAACCCGAAGAAGATGACGGTTTAGACATAAATCCCTCAAACACCGAAAGCAATTTATTTTGACCTTGTTCCAAACTTTGTTGCATACGATTATGACTTTGCTTTAATCTTTGTTCCAAACGGGTTTGGTTTTGTTCAAGTATTTGTTGATTAAGCTCAATCTTATTGTTTTGCGCTTTAATCATATTTTGAAACTCGTTTTTCAAAGTTGCCATTTGTCCTTGGATATTATTTTGAAAAGCCTTCAAATTTGCATCATTCGTTTTAATGTAGCTTGACAACTCATTTTGATTATTGTGAAAACCTTGATTATTTTGATTAGCATTAAACCCATTATAATTCCCTTGGTTACCACGGTTAAAATTATTCCCATTATTTCCATTGTTGTACCTATTTTGAACCGGTGGAAAACCCGGTGGAGCAACATGATTTTGACGAGGAACTTGACCGTTGGAGCCATAAGTTCCAGTGGCGGCAAAAGCACTAGCTTGATCAAACCCCTTGGTCGAACAAGCATAATTAGGATGTGATCCACCACATGATACACAAACATTCTCAACCATATTAATGGATCCATGAGGATTCTTCCTAATCTCATTCAACAAAGTCGCGAATCCACTATCAATCTTAGAGTCCAATCTAGCAATCTCGGGATTTAATGAATTTACATTGGAAACACTCGGTGTGTTTCGTGAATATTGTGCTCTAGACTTATCCTCAATTATTCTCCATGCGTCTCTCGGAGTTTTTCTTAAAAGATTACCACCCGCGGCGGCATTTAAAGAATCTTGTTCAATCATATTAAGCCCATTATAAAAAGTATTTATTTGATGCAATTCCGAGAAACCGTGGTGTGGACATTGTCTTAACAAACCTTTAAATCTTTCCCAAGCAACCCCAAACGATTCATGCACTTTTTGCTCAAATCTGGTGATCTCGTTCTTAAAGTGTGTTGTCTTAGATGGTGGAAAGAAGTAATCCATAAACTTAGACACTAAATCATCCCATGTTAAGATCGAACCCGGTGGTTCTTTCTCATACCAAATCTTAGCATTACTCTCGAGCGATTACGGAAAAAGCATGAGCTTAATCGCGTCATTCGGCACATCTCTAAACTTGAGAGTCGAGGTAATTCGAAGAAAATTCTGAATGTGAGAATGCGGGCTATCGGTCTCATTTCCATGAAATTGGTCGGCACGAATGAGCGATAAAAGACCCGTCTTAATCTCAAAATGATCCGCCAAAATAGCCGGCACAACGATTGCTTCCCCATACCCTTCGGTGGGTGCACGGAGCAATTCCTCCATTGTTCGGTTATTGGCCATCTCTACAACAATAGGTGGAAGCTCGGGTTCCACTATTCGTTGTTGACGATTTCTATTTCTACGAGGAGTATTTCAAGCCTATTAAAATCAATCACAAGACGAGAAGAACGTAATTGCATACACTACAAAGACGAGAATTTAGAGGATTTGAAGAAAAGAAATTAGACAAGAAGAAGATTATTTTTGGTATTTTATTTGGTATTGCTCAATAAAAAATGATCGATAAAAAACAAGGAATAAGGATAACTACTATGGAAGTAAATTATCCTCGGTCGACTTTGAAACGATAGGTGAAAACCTAAACGTCTCGAGGTTCAATGGGTAAACTACAAAAATAAAATTTAATACTACTTGAGTCGGCAAACCAATAATAGGTTGTCCCTCTTAATATACGCACAAGCAAGCGGGGAAACGAGGTGGCACAAAGCACTTAAAAACCTTTTTCCTTAAACGGCCTTTTATAGCACGTCGCCTTATACCCACCTTATAGTTTGTATAAATCGAGTTCAAACTTCTTATTAGTATTTATCTATTTTGCCTTTTATTTTTGTTTTGGATTCGACTACAATAGCTAGGTGATGAAATCCCAACTAAGGCCTTATTTGATAAGTATGTAAATTTATTGTTCTACGTAATACAATATATTATTCAGAAAAAACGAGAAAAAACGATACATACTATATAATAGAAAAATAACAAAACTTTCCGAGGACGGAAAGGGTCTTCAAATCAACGATCAACAAATCTCCACAAAGACGAATCGTACACAAGATCCCCGGCAGCGGCGCCAAAATTGTTGATGTGTCGTTGATAGTATATGTGATAATTAAGATACTTTATAGGGTAAATTAGAAAATTACCTTTAGGAAAAAGTAATAGACTAATATTACCAAAGACGAATTCAATTAAACACGTTGGTGAACCAAGTTCGTTTTACACGAAGATCGAGTGAATTTGAGATGTTTTGCTTTGATTTGGACAATTGATTCGAATTGGTTTTCGGTTTTTAAACTAGAAATTAATTCTACCAATTTTAAACTTTTTAAAATTATCCTAAAGAGCATGAATCGTAAACCCCGCTATTATATAAATCTACAAACAATTACTTAAAATTAAAACTATTTAAAAATTAAACTATTAATAGATCTATAAAAATAATAATCTACTTAATAAAGATGACTTTTAAACTAATTTTAGAAATCTAATTAACTTTTTAAACTAATTAACTTTATTAAAAATTACCTTTTAACCTAATCTATATTTTTTTTAAACTGTGTTTTATTTAAACCCAAAATAATAACAAACTAATAATAAAATTAATAAAAACATTTTTTATTATATTTTTTATTTATTTTTATTTTATTATGAAACTATTTATTATTTTAAAATCTCAACATTTACTTTAATAAAAATATTAATAAAACTTTATTTAAAACTGAAACTTAATTAAACAATATTTAAATTTAAATCTGCCAGAAGTAGTAATACTATATTAATAACCTAACTGTTAATAAAACCAAATGAGCATGTAGCTCAATTGGCTAACACACACAACTGTGAACTGCGAGGTCACAGGTTCGAGTCCAGATTGGGACACATTTTTGCGATATATATTTTTGACAGTTAAAATGTGAAGGAGTTACAAGAGTTGACTTTTGTTTGGAGTTGCTGATTTAAACAGCTTATTGGAACACTAATAAGCTATCAGATCAGTAGGATCTGATAGCAAAATCTAAACAACAAATCTAAGCAACAAAATCAAGTAGAAATATATCCAGAATCTATAAAAGCAATAATAACCAGGCTATGCACTTATTCAAGATCAGTCAGACACAAATTCAGCACAACAGCCAAAATAAGCACAGAAACAAATATTCAAGTAAACCAGTAATAACTGAAACTACAAACATACAGGTTAATCTAAATGAAAATCATATCAGCAATGAAGACTATATCAACAATATCAACTGAACATTATCATTCTAAAACAAATACTCAATTCCACAACAGTAACATCCAAGTTGGATAACGGATATTATCAGCTAACTTTATCAGCTAAACATTATTAACTAATAATTATAACTCATTACCAGTTAAAAGATAATAACAGTCTAAATTAATCATTCAAATCACACGAACACCATCACATCAGGTTAACTCTAACATTCATACAACTCATATCATTAACAATCAGCATAATATTTCTATCATACAAATCTCTCTAGCAACATCAGATAAGAATATCATTAACAGTATTTAATACCATAATAATAAACTAATTAAATAAATTCAATAAGTATAAACCACAATATCAGATTCATTAAGCTGAAACATAACATACAAATCATTTTAAACTAAACTTTTAAAGTAAATGAGCTAAACCTTGAAGACGATAACCGTTGAGACGAAGGTAGGGCGCTGAGCCACCTTTGGACCTAAACGAACCACCATCACCTTAACTCGAACCACCAACATCAATCTCCATTCACCAATCTTCGAATCGGTTGAACAATTTGAACCCCCCTTTTTTACAAATCAAACCAGTAGGCTTTGATTTCAAATCCAATTCTCACTTTATTTATTTAAATCAAACTATTAAATTAGCTTGCTTAAATAAGTTTTCATGTTATTACTAAATAGATTATATGAAAGATAATTGCAATAAACTTTCAATAATGATTAAAACGAGACTATTATTCAACTTCAATCGAAACTTTTCATTAATAAAAGAAATCCCCTTACAATACTTATCAAAAGAAAGAAATATAATTTAATCCCTAACCTATTTTAGCAAAATAACAGTAAAGTAAGAAAATGGAATGAAAATTACACAATAATTTGGGGGTTTATTTAGCCAACCCCCTAGGCTGTTGAGGAGAGGTTGTTGAGGCCGAAATCATCATCTACACCGTACAAAGGGGATCTTCACTTTCTCTTTCATCATTTTTATCATCGTAGGGCTGTAAATACACAACTAGCACACGGATTGCCAACGTGGCATCCGTTTGTGCTAGTTGTGCTTCTTGATTGCTGAGGTGGCTAATCTTGATTGGAGATTGGGGATTGATGAGGTGTTTAATCCAGTAGAAATCTGCCACGTAGCCTAGCCTCTTCCATCATTCTCTTCCTTAAAACTTGGGGGATTTAATTCCCCCATGCTTGAATCGCACGTGGGAGTAAAAGCCCTTTATTAATTAGAGCAATTTATTTACTAGGGTTTAGGAACAGTAACTTTGTGTCTGGTTATTTTTTTGGGGGAAGAAGGAAGATAACAGGATGCATAGAATGTATCGATATTATTTATTTATTTAGTGGAGAAACAAAACGTGTGTGTGAAAGTTTGTGGTGGATATGTGTGAAAAGTCTGACCAAGTGAAAACAACTTTACATTTTTAACCGTTTCATATATCAATAACCCTAATGGGCTTTGGCGGTTACACGTTTAGCAAATTGATGATGGGCTTGAAGTCCATCTCTTGTAAATCCTTCCCATTAGAACATTTGGACTTTTAAAAACGTATTTTAATACTTTCTTGAACTCCAAATGGGCTTTTGAGCCCATTTCCCAAATGTGGGTCCCACTCTTCATCAAACTTGATAAATTTGTGAGTAAAATGGCATGATATCGGCTTTGTTGATCTTTTTCTTCAAACTCGTGTCGTTTTTGCCGGTTTTTGCGAACTTGGTACCTACACACATTAAAACAAGAAACAAACATATACAAGGCAATTTTGATACATTTATTGCATATATTCATTGTTTTAAGATACTATTGATATGAGTAAAATCACTCATATCAGTGCCCTAAGACGATTCCTTCTCTACACATAAAATGACATTTTTCCCAATTGAGCACAAGGTTGGTTTCCTCACAACGTTTCAATATTTTCTCCAAATTTCCTAAACACGAAGTGAACAAACTACCAAACACGGAAAAGTCATCCATGAAGACTTCGATCTTCTTCTCGATCATGTCATGAAAAATAGTCATCATGCACATTTGAAAAGTTCTCGGTGCATTGCAAAGTCCGAATGGCATTCTACGATAGGCAAACGTTCCATATGGACACGTAAACGTAGTTTTTTCTTGATCATGAGGATCGATGGGGATTTGAAAGTAACCGGAAAAACCATCTAAAAAGCAATAGAAATCGTTTCCCGCAAGTCGCTCCAACATTTGATCCATGAAGGGCAAAGGAAAATGGTCTTTACGAGTGGCGTCATTTAACTTATGATAGTCAACTGGAATTAACTCGTTTGAATTAACTCGTTTTCATCATTTGGCACAACGGTCATTCCTCCCTTTTTAGGGACATAATGGATTGGGCTCACCCAAGGGCTATCAGAAATAGGGTAAATCATTCATGCGTCAAGGAGTTTAAGGACTTCCTTTTTGATGACATCGTGAATTTTGGGGTTTACCCTTCTTTGACATTGAATTGGGAGCTTGTAGTCCTCCTCCATCAAAATTTTGTGGGTACAAAATTTAGGGTCGATACCCTTAATGTAGGATAATTTCCACGCAATTGCCCCTTTGTGAGCCTTCAAGACATCGATAAGTGCGGTTTTTTCATCATCCGAAAGATCCTGCGCAATAATAACCGGTAACTTATCGTCTCCTTCCAAGAATACGTATTCAAGGTGAGGAGGAAGGTTTTTCAACTCGAGGATTGGTGGTTCCTTGATTGATGATTTAGGCTCAATACTCATAACCTCCACCGGCGAAGGAAATGGAAAATCGTTTAGAAAATCCTTGATAATCGAAAAATCCTCATCGTCATCGAGGTCTTCGTTAGAAGTTCGAGGTACATCAAAATCTTCTAAATTGAAACCACCTCCTTCAAATGGAGTGAAAGATGGTGTCGAATTATCAAGAATTGGATCGAGCATAGTGGGGTTGCCACTATTTGCTTTATCGGCAAAACCTAAAATTTCTTGTGAAAATTCCTCGCAAACGACATCGATTAAATCAACTTGGTCCATAGTCGCGATAGAATAAACATGAGAAAGTTTGGAGCTTGGAGTTGCATTTATAACAAGTTCCTCGTCGTTGAAGCCTAAGGTAATTTTCCTAGCATGCACATCAATAACCGCTGTCGACGTATCTAAAAACGAATGACCTAAAATGAGAGTAACTTGAGGATCCGTGGTAATATCGGCTACGATAAAGTCTACCGGATAATAGAACTTTCCCACTTTCACAAAAACGTCTCCGGCCGTTCCACATGCGGGAATCGTAGAATGATCGGCCATCTCGATAGACATCTTTGTAGAAGTAAGATTAGGAAGATTGAGGGACTTAAATATTTCAAGAGGCATCAAATTAATACTAGCACCAAGATCGGCCAAGGCATAACATTCTTCCATATCTTGAATACCATACGGAAAAAATTTACCGGGGTCACCGACTTTTTGAGGAATGCGGTTAAGATAAACCGATGAACAACTAGACAAATTTTGTAATTTATCCTTGTCGTTCAACATACTCTTAAAGTTGGCGGCAAATCGAGGCATCATGATTAAAGCATCGGCAAAACTTATGTTAAAATGCAAAACACGAAACATCTTAATAAAACGCTCAAATTGGTAATTGTTACGTTCTTGCAATCTTTCCTGTGACGTCTCGATGGGTAAGGTAAGGGTGGTGTTGGGTGAGGCATAGGCATAGCCTTTCGAATCTCGGGTTCCAAACTTGGTAAAGGGTCGACCGTAGGTGTGGTTTGAGCGGTACTTCGTGGGATTATAATATGCTCCTTTTCGACCACCACCTCGGGTTCTTCCTCTATTTCCTCCACCGTAGGAGTAACTGGTTGAGGAGTTAGTTCCTTAAAGGTCTTACCACTACGTGTGGTAATCACTTTCATCTCTCCCTTCGAGTTTGACACGGTGTTGCTAGGAAGACCACCCGAAGTAGAGGATTTGTTCATCATAATTGCTTCCAAAATATCATTGAGCTTAACGTCTTGCGTAGCGGCACTTTGGTCTATCATTTGTTCAAGCCTAGATTGACTTTGTTCAATTTTTTTGTTTTGACCTCTAATTTGATTTGCAAAATCGTTTTTCAACTCAATTTTCATGTTGGCATTTTCCCTAGCAAAATTTGCTAATTCCTGATAGGTGTGTAAACACCCATCCTTTTTACCACTTAATTACAATAATAACCGAGCCAAAACGTGTATTTTATGTCTTTTATGTCAAAATTATGCGTGGTTTGTGTTTTTGTTGTGATTTAGGACAAAATTGTGAAAAGTGGAGAAAACACGGGCATTCACGGGCTTTTATTGAAGAAAAAGATGAAAGATGAAGTCAAGAAGTCAAGAGTGGAAAAAGAACGGAAGTCCAAGACCAATTCTAAAGATTTATCGAAGAAAAACTCAAAAGACGGAAGTTAATTAAAAGCCGAAAAACTCAAGTCTAATTTATTGAAGAATTAAAAGACGAGTTCAAAGAAATCCCGAGCCAAAAGTCATTAAAGTCCAAGACTAAAGAAGATTTAAAGGCTTAAGGACTAATGGTGCAATTAACAAAGAGATTAAGAAGGAAGGGCTTAATGGTGCAATTAAGAAGAAATGAAGGAGGGGAGGAAGCTTCCTAATCCTCCCCTATATATAGATCATTAAGTTTATCATTTCATTTTGTTGGCTAAGGTGACAATTAGTCTTCCACCTTTTAATTACTTGCACATTTACTTTATTGCACATTTAATTACTTGTCTTGCACTTTTAATACATTTAATTTTCCAAGTAAGTGTTTTTATTTTTCTTGCTTTAAAAAAAAAAAGGAATTCTATCTAAGTTAAGTGGCCTTTTCCTTGTATTTGTCCTCATTTTAACCGGAAAATCATTTTTTCGACATTTTTCAAAATTTTTGATCTATTTTGACCCATTAGTTTCTCCTTTGTATAGTTATTTTCTTTCCTTGTTAGAATAAATTTTTAAAAAAGTGGTTTTAATTTTCAAACGTTGTGAATCTTTTGACTCAACCCGAGTTTACTTATCTAAGTTTACTCTAGCTAGTATCCTTAACATGTTTAAGTCAAGTTTTGCTAGGCTTTTATATAGGGAGCTATAAAACGCGAAAGTCTTAACTCTCACGGGTTAAGAACAAGAACTTTTCGCAAGTTCCTATAATTGATCCTAGAGAGTTGTTTATCAAGGGAACTTTAAAATGCGATTTCTAAACTTGAAAAAGTCTAAGAATTTGCAAGATCCTATAGGCGACTCGAAAACCCAAAACTTTGATTTAATAGGCTAAGTATCCACGAGTCTCTTTACTTGAGATTTTAAATTGTGGAGAACGAGAGATGATAGAGTCAATTATAAGTTTGGTATTCTTTCGGGAATTTATGTGAGTTAATTATAAGCCTATTCTCCCATCGCTTGCTAATAAATTTATCTGCAATAAATAAGGTTGTACGATTTGAAAAGTTACTTAGCTTCTAGCGCAAGATCGTTTAAAAGTTGCTCGGTATAGATTAGAGTTCATAGCCAAGGCATAACTTATTGAAGCGGGATGTGAAGATTGGCGAGTCCAAAAAGGTCCTAACCAGGCATGAGGGCTACATTTTGTTGCTAAAGATCCAAAGTGATGTGAAGAATCATTTATCGAAAATCAATATGAAGGATCGAGACACACGACGAAAAGCAAAAACTCCCCAAAAGTCATGGAGAAGCGTATCCAAAAGACCCTAGCAAGGTATGAGGATAAATAGATCCAAGTCATAAAAGGAGGCGGATCGTTGTATATCAAAGTCCAAAATAAAGATTGGAGAAAAATGAAGAAGTCGTGGTCCAAGTATGAATCTCTCAAAACTTCAAGTGAAGAAATTCCTATTATGAAGAGAAGGCCATTATTTCATGAACGTCTCTCAAGATTTGAAGTATGAAGTCGCTGCCATATATCGGTCCGAGAAAGGTCTCAAATCGCGAAGCGAGTTATGCCAAGATATGAACTTTATGAGGTCCCGAGAAGCAGTTTTAAAAATTTTTGTCCTTTAGATAACTATTGATTAAATCGTTCACTTTATTTTCGGACTAAATAACTATCGAAATAAGTCAACAATGCATCTTCGTGATCATTCAAGACAACAATAAAATATAAGAGATACACCTAGGAATAAGGGAGTCTAAGTGAGTAATTGGCCCACATGAGTTCGTGTTAGTTTGCTAACTCATAATAACAATGATCTCGTTTTTAAGCTTGGTTTGGAGAAAGTGAAAACTTGAGGATGATGATCATTCACAACATTTCCAAAACCCAAGGTATGTTTTTGATTTCTTTATTTTGAATGTTTATAATTTTCTATCTCTTTAATAAAGGCCAACTCGATTGATTATGATGAAAAATGTAAACTTGCTTTATAACTAATGCATTGCATGAGGACATTGCAATGGTCAAGTGTAGGGGATTTGATAGGTGTGTAAACACCCATCCTCTTTACCACTTAATTACAATAATAACCGAGCCAAAACGTGTATTTTATGTCTTTTATGTCGGAATTATGCGTGGTTTGTGTTTTTGTTGTGATTTAGGACAAAATTGTTAAAAGTGGAGAAAACACGGGCATTCACGGGCTTTTATTGAAGAAAAAGATGAAAGATGAAGTCAAGAAGTCAAGAGTGGAAAAAGAACGGAAGTCCAAGACCAATTCTGAAGATTTATCGAAGAAAAAGTCAAAAGACGGAAGTTAATCAAAAGCCGAAAAACTCAAGTCTAATTTATTGAAGAATTAAAAGACGAGTTCAAAGAAATCCCGAGCCAAAAGTCATTAAAGTCCAAGATTAAAGAAGATTTAAAGGCTTAAGGACTAATGGTTCAATTAACAAAGAGATTAAGAAGGAAGGGCTTAATGGTGCAATTAAGAAGAAATGAAGGAGGGGAGGAAGCTTCCTAATCCTCCCCTATAGGTCATTAAGTTTATCATTTCATTTTGTTGGCTAAGGTGACAATTAGTCTTCCACCTTTTAATTACTTGCACATTTACTTTATTGCACATTTAATTACTTGTCTTGCACTTTTAATACATTTAATTTTCCAAGTAAGTGTTTTTAATTTTCTTGCTTTAATCTTTATTTATCTTTGATCAAGTTTACCTTTATCAATCTCACTCTACTCTTCTTCTTTTTGATTCGGTTCCAATTTCGGATTAAGCAAGTTTTTGCTTAATCCATTTGCTTATTTGATTAAAAGTTTTGTCTTTTCTTTTTCCTTTTAAGTTTTCATACGAAATAGCCATAAGCTTGACAATCTTATGTGCTTATTTGGTATTTAACTTAAGTGTTTTCAAAGTTTTCTTAAAAGTTTAAGTTTTTTTTAATTTTTGTGTCTTGTTTTTGTTGATTTCATACGTTTTATCTTTGATCTAGTGTTTTTATTTAGCTTTTTGTGTTTTATTTTGCTTATTGTCCTTGAAAAGTTAAGATTTTTGTGCTTATTTTCGTACTTTTTGTGTTTTCCTAGTTTTTAGGAAATCTGGTAAGAATTCGCAACTTTTGCCTATATTGCGAATTTGATCTTTGCCCTGAATTGCGAAATCCATCTTCCTTCAGCATTGCGAAATCACACTTTGTTCTGATTGCGAAATTGTTGTTAATTTCGCAACTATTGCGAAATTGATTCTTTCTTGCAATTGCGAAATCCAACTTCAAAGTTGCGAAATTGTTGTTTGTGAATTGCGAAATCTTGGATTCTTCTACATTGCGAATTTGATCTTTTTGCTAATTGCGGAATTAACACACAATTTCGCAATCATTGCGAAATTGTGTATAGATTTCAAGGTTGCGAATTTGTTTCTTTTTAATTGCGAATTTAATTACTTTTTTTTTCAATATTGCGAATTTAATTCTTAGATTGCGAAATTAATTCTATTTTTCTTAATTGCGAATTTTATTAGTTTTAGTTTAAATTTAATTTTCAAATTTATTTTTCCCGCCTTTTTCCTTAGTCGCACTTTAAGTTTATTTGCCTTAGATTTATTTTAGCCTTGCCTTAGTTTTAAGTTTTAGTTGCGTTTTAAGTTTGCCTTAGATAGTTTTAAGTTTGGGTTATTTACGTTTAGTATCTTTTAATTTTCGTCACGCTTTTAATACTCGTCATTTATTTTAAATTAGTTTTAGATTTACTTTATTAACGTCATTTTACTTTAAAGTTTTGCACATTTTAATATACTACAACGACACAACTATTTGTTTCACCAAAGAACGACTGAGTCACACTTGGAACCTAGATCAATTCGATTAGACCAACACAACGAACTTAATTTTTATACGGGGTGTCAAAAGCCCTGTATCAATTCCTTTGTGTTTTTAGCCGTTTCCCTAGCTTGACTAGCCAATTGCTCTTGGATATTTTCGAGAATCTTGTCATTTGCCGTAGCGTAATTCAAAAAGTTATTTGGAACCTCTTTAATGTAAGCATTTTTAAATCCTTGACTCTGGTTTTGAAAATTACGGTTTTGATTTTGGTTTTGCACTTGATCACTAGTCCCTTGATTCCCATTGTTGTAATTGTTTCCCTTGTAGTTGTTCCTTTGATTTCCTTGGTAACCAACTTGATTGTTGTGATAATTGTTAGCATTTTGATTTGGTGGAAAACCCGGTGGAGTCATTTGATTAGTGCGGGTAACTTGACCGTTTTGGTTATAAGTTCCTGTGGCCGCGTAGGCACTCGAAGTTTTACCACCGGCGGTAATGCACTCGGAGAAATCATGACCTCCACCGCAATAAACACAAGAAACCTCAACTGCTTTAGCCGTAGCGGGAGTGGGTTGTTCACCAAATTTAAACTCTATCAACAATCCCTTAAGCTTATAAAAACTCTTCGTTTCCAAATTAGGCTCTATTTGGCAAGCATCAATGGTATGTGATAATGAAGGCGGAGACGAAGCCTTGTGAACACTCGGTGTGCTACGAGGGCTATAAACCTTGGACCTATTTTCAATGATCAACAAGCTTCGTCGACCGTTTTACACAAACAAATACCACCCGCGGCGGCATTGAGATAATCTCGTTCATGATCGTTCAAGCCATTGTAAAATGTGTCGATCTGATGTAAGTCGGAAAAACTGTGATGAGGATATTCATTCAACATTTCCTTAAACCTATTCCAAGCCGTTGAAAAACTCTCATTATACTTTTAAGAAAACTTTGAAATCTCATTTTTCAAGTGCGTAGTCTTACAGGGCGGGAAAAATTGCTTCGAAATGAGATCCTTCCACGTCAATATAGAATTGGGTGGCTCTTTCTCTATCCTAATTTTAGCGGGCCCCGCTAAGGAATACGGAAAGATCATCATCTTAATCACGTCATTCGAAACGTCCTTAAACTTGCAAGTTGACGTGAGACGATTGAAATGGCGAATGTGGTTATGAGGGTTGTCCTTTTCGTCACCACAAAACTTATTGTTTTGGATCATGGACAATAAACCCGTCTTAACCTCAAAATTCTACGCAAGGATAGCGGGAATCACAATCGATTCTCCATAACCCTCGGTGGGTGCTTGAAGCAACTCCATCATAGTACGATTAACCATGGAAGCTTCTTGTTCTACGATGGGTTCGTCAATGGGAGATTCTTCACTAGAAGGGGTTGGTGTTCCTTCCGTTTGGTTTCGACGTTTACGTGCACGTTTTGCTTGGTTACGAGTTTGCATAAACTTCACGTATAGGGTGGGGATGAGCAAAGAAGATTCTTTTTGGTGTTTTTACTTTTTCCAATTTTTTTGTGCTTTTGATTGTTTTTAACTTTTTTGGATTTTTCTCGTGAATTACGTAGACACAAATCTACAAATCTCCCCTCAAATCGATTTCTCGATTAAAGGAGCCTCAAGGAATGAAAACGCTCACGCTGAGTGAACGCTTTCGATGACTTTAGAACGTTGGTGGAACACCAAAACATTCAAGAGGGTTTAATCTTTGAAACCAAGCAAATATATATGATACGTAGATAATACTTTGGTGGCAAACCCTCGATTAGCCCTTTTTCTCTTAACACGCACAAGCAAGAGGGGGAAACGAGGCGGCGCGAAGAACTTAAGAGCCTTTTACTCTTAGGTCGTGAAATACAACCGCCTTATACCTACCTTATAGTTTATGTTAATTAAAATCAACCTTCTCGAAAGTAATTATCTATTTTGCCTTTTTCTTTTGCTTTAGATTCGAATACAATAATTGAGTGATGAAATTCAAATTAAGGTTGCGTTTTCACGCTTTTGGAGATATTGTTGATTTATTGTGATATATATACACTATAGTAATAATATTTCACAAAAACAACGAAAACCAATGATACGTATGATTAGAGTGCTAATCACACAAATACTTATTATGGATAATATCAAAAACAAAATTTGTTCAAACTTAACACAACACGCCTCCCCGGCAGCGGCGCCAAAATGATATGTAGTAAATCACGTCTTTTAGGAAAAAGGCGTAAATGGGGTAAGTATTAAGTACACAATTTAGGAAAATCGTGCACTAATGACCCAAAGTGAATTATGAGTTCGTTCTCGAGGAGGCTTAATGTGTGTGTTAAACTTGATGGTATTTGAGATTAATAAGGTGAAAAGAAATGGGAAAGAAAAATGATGACAATTACGACTAGAATTAAACTATGACGAATGGTAAAACGTAAAAACGAGACGAAATTTAAAAATTACTCTAAAAATTCCTAGAAAATCACAATAAATTCCTAAAAATACAATTAGAGTTTACAAATAATTAAAACTTCTTCAAGCCTTTTATTTAATTAATAATTAATTTTTTTAATGCTAATTAAAGGCCTAAAAATCAATTAAATTAATAAAAATCCCAAATAAAGATTTTGCAATTTGAAAACCTCCAAAAAAACTTAATTAAACTAAAAAGTATTTTTGCAAAATTTAAAACTAATTAATACTATTTAAAATGATTAAAAAATAAAAATAAATATTAAAATAATATTAAAAATTCAAAATTTAAAAGAAATTCTAAAAACTTGCAAACTAACTTATTTTAACTAAATAAAACCAGAAATGAAAGTGAAATGACCTAAATACCCCTATTGGGCTTCCAAATGGGCCCAAACTGAGAACAGTCCAAGCTTAATGGGCTTTTTGACCTAATAAGCAAAACGTCAACCAAATAAGCTGAAAAGTTCCTGTCTAGCTTAAAATTAGATTTTGAGCAAAAAACTCTAAAGGCCCAAAAGCTGAAAGTGAGCTTATCACAGCTTAATAAGCACTCAACTTATTCTTAATGGCCTTTTAGGCCCATTAAGCCATAAGCTAATGCCATAAGCTGAAAATTGACACACATCCTTCTCTTGTGCTTATAAAGCTGTTTGTAAAAATAAATATCAAATAAGATCAATAAATAAGCCTGAAATAAGCAAAAGCTCTCTACACAAAACGACAAAATAGTCGTTTTCGAGTTCTAGGTTGATTCAAAAGTTGATTCAAGTTGCAAAATGTTTGCAATGACTTAATTAAGATAAATGATCAAAAAGATTTTCAATAAGCACACTCAATAAGCTAAAATGAAGAATAAGCACTTTTGAAAAAAGACAAAAAGGTGTGTTTTCTAGTAAAATGCTAAAGCCAAAAGCTGTAAACCTCAAAACTAACTTATGAGCTGAAATTAATAAGACCTATCACAAAAATGAAGTTGTTGCACATAGAAATAAGCCAGATAAGCTTATAGATAAGCTTGTCAATATTTAACACTATCAGTGGCAGGCAGCAGTGGGAAAGGAGTTCCCACTGCTTGAAATGAAAATCCTGTTTTGAGCTTGTTTTAATGAGTATTCTTGGACAATATTGGCACCCCTAAAACCAGTGAGTTGTAGGGAGTCAAGAGTAAGCAAAAAAAACAATCCAATAAGCCAAATGATACAGTTAAATCAAAATGTGCTCAGATATGCAAATAAGCAAGGTCTGATGGTTTAAGCAGCTTTTTAAGCAAGTTTAAGCCAATAAGACTCCACCAAAACCATACAACATCAACTACAAACTTAATCAAGCACAAATAAACAGGTTACATACATTGGTTCATGGATTAGATCTAGTATTAAGCTTAAGTGACTTAACTGATATAACTGATGAACACAAAAAACCTATTACTGATGCACTTGACACTATGGTGAGTTTCAAATCTATAAAACAGATTATTTAGTTGCACTAATTCAGGTTTTACAACATACAACCCTACACCTAAACCCTAGGTACAAAAATGGCCAAGTTTCACTTCACAACAACCTAAAACAACTCAGTTATAGGCAATCATTAGATTCAATGTTTTAGTTCACAAGTTATGCAGGTTTAACTTAGCTATTCCAACTTAGATAAAACAGACACAAGTTCACTCTTAACACCTACTCAAATGTCACTAGTATACAATCCCAAACACCCTTTAAAAACTGATTAACAAGATTTTTTAAAGACTTTTTGAGATCCATACCTTAAAATACAAAAATTATCCTTAAACAAACTCCAAATAACTTATCTAAGCAGAATCATTCAAGAACACTCATGACAATAACATATGGCAGATTTAAATAACATGCAATTTCAAGAAAATTAAAAAGAGGGAAAAGAAGGTGATACCTCCTCCCACTTTCTTCCTATGGGAGGCAGCAATGCTCCCCTAAGCTTGACCAACAACTAGGTCAAGCTAAGGGTGTCGTTGATGAAAAAAGGTAACAACCAAGAATACTACAGTCAGTGGTTGTACCTTGGAATGGAGTTGGCTGTTATGAAACAAAGAAAGCACACAAACCTTAGTCCTTAGTTAAACAACACCACAAACTATTAGGCTAATGATGCTATTAACAAAGAAATAAGGGGTTAGATCAATAGCAGTATAAAACATGCATGCTTTTACCATGAACAGTACACTTAGTAAACATACGTACATATTAAAACTTTCCTTTTATAGCATGAACACGTGTCACGATTAGTAATTTCAAAAGTTATGTACGTATTATTATTACGCCAAGTATTAAGTACGTGTTAGTACACGATAATTATTATCAATAATAATAATTATAATCACGAACATGAAATCATGAACGTAAAAATCACGAACATGTAACTATGTACTTAATTAATATTATACGATTAATATCGTTATGTACAAGTATTTAAACACGAACATTTAATTATAACACGAAAACACGAGAACATGAGAACGTATTTTAAAACACGTGAAAACTCCGGGTTTTCCCTTGTGGGACATAGTAGCCGCAGCACCAAAGAGAGAAACGGGCCAAGCACATTTGATTTTTAAGTAATAAACAAAAAGGACACCTTTCATTCATAGATAATTTTCAAGAAATTAAAAACCCTACTCTTTAATTTTCCTCTCTTGTGGCCGGCGGCATTGTCACACCCCACCATGGCGGAATATGGGGCGCGACATATGGATATCATCACAACATGGCGTGTCTATAGAGATAACTAAATGAAATAAGAAATTTCATAAAATGGTGACACAAATGTCATGACAATATCTCAACAAAGCAGGAGTCTAGGCAAGACAGTCCTACCTCTTACCCAAGACAAACAATACATAAACAAAGCAAACATATAGGTTTCAATAGTATCACTTATTAAACAAACAAAAGAAACTAAGAAGGAACGGGGATCTCCTTCTATATGCAATCCTAATGCCTCCAAAACTAGCCACTTCTATTCTCAAGCTTAACCACATTCTCACCTGAAAGAGACACTAAAACACGTCAACATAAAGTTGGTGAGAGTCATAGGTTTAGACTCCAACGCCAAAATCAAACCATAAGCTGTGAACAACAACCACTAACAAAAGAACATATGGACAATGTGATACAAACATGCATTAACAACTAATATTCAAGATTTAAAAAACCAAACCAAATCAAAGGCTCCCAGTCTTACCAAACACCATGGTCTCATAGGCGCCCATACACCTATGTACCAATCCCAAGGCTCCGCCTTGTCATTATACATTGGTCACATAGATGCTAACACATCTATATACCTCCCCAAGGCCCCTCCTTGTCAACATCCCCTTGGTACCAAGTCAAATCACAAAACAATCATGAATTAGTTAGCAGTTAATCATATAAGTATGCACAAGTCCATCACCAAACATAAAACATTCATAGCATAATTTATAAAAACAAGATAGTGTCTCTTCCATCCCATCTGGAAGTCAAAATCATTAGTAGACATGAGACTATGAAACTCACCTGATTGAGCTTCTCTAAAAATCCGCGCACTAACAAAAAGCTAACAAACAAAAGCACACAATCAAAACATGAACCAAACACTAAGATGGCTAAACAACCTATGATGGACATCTACCATTCTCCCATATATATAACTCATTTATATGCTATAAGCATCTTATTACACCCCTCTATAAAGCCCTTAACTTAGTTACTTCATAACCCGTCTAGTTAAAATTTTACTCAAAACAGTCCCGGTTTTTAGGTCTCCAAACTATAAGCCAAACGCCCACCTAACCATACCCATGACCTCTATAAAGGAAACCCTATTCCCTTACATATGCTATATAACTCCTCCCTTTTGCCCCAACCTTAAAGCTACTTTTACGGCCCCGATATATATATATATATATATATATATATATATATATATATATATATATATATATATATATATATATATATATATATATATATATATATATATATATATATATATATATATATATATATATATATATATATATATATATATATATATATATACACTTTTGTCTATCCGGATTTTACTGATTTTGAACATACAAAAAGTTTGTTATGATTAGGGGGTCTTACCATAACCAATTTGCTTAGCCCTCCTACAGATCTCTTATTTAATATATAAACCAACACCATGCTTATTAGAGGGCTCAAGTGTACTCCTAAGTACCCCAATCACCTTAAAACATTAAATTAAACCCGACTGATTTCAAAACTGTTTTGACCTCCGACTATTGTAACCTGTTTTTTACCCACTTCCCGACCACCAATTTAGTTCTCGTTTCTTGCATTTGAAAGCCAACTCAATTACCTTTCTAGGGATACTTGGATTGCAAAATAAGAGTTTGTAGAACTCTATATATGTTCAAAACAATTGACCTAAAATTCTGCCCAGTTTAAAAAAACGATTTTAACACAATTAACCTAATTAATTACCATCACCATATATATTTATGAACCATAATTATTCTAATCATGTTTATATCATTAATTTACAGATTTAATTATTAACCTAGCCCTAGATCCATCATGTACTGATTAAGAAAACATTAAAAACAATTTAATTGAAAAGGGAATTGAAGGTTTTACCTTAGAATTTTGGAAGACAAAAAACACTATGAAAACCCTAAAAGAACTCCATAGATGTCGACATGTTATTGTTCTCCAGAGGATTTTTTATGTATTTTTGTTTAATAAAAAGTCTTAATATAATTATCTAACAAGTCCTTGGCCCATATACAAAAGCCCAGTCCCCTTTTTCCCTTTTTTCGCCTTTTCTTTTGTTATAATCCGTCAATTTATGGTTGATATTTTATTCTCAAATATTATTTAAAAACATTATTTTAATGTTATATTATGAACTCACTTATTTTTGGGAAGAAATTTGGATTTACGTCTTGAAGTAGCATCGACTACGTCTAAACCGGAGGATTTTACGTTACGTGCTTACGTTTACATACACCGTTTTGGTGACAGTCCGACATTTCAGAAAATAAATTTGCCCATGAATATTAATTCGGGATTTTAAATTTGTGTTGGTTCATAAACTCACAAATTTATGAGAAGAGATTAGGACTTACGATTATAATTTAACGTCCTTTACGACTAAACAGAAAACCTTAGGATTACGTATTTACGTTTTCGAACTCCGTTTTTGATGAGACAATTTTTATTAGATTCGTTTTGTGCCGTTGATTCATAATTTATAAAAACGTTTTTCGTAAAACGACCCGAGGGCACGCAAATCGAGGAAACTATAATCGAGGAGTACCCGTAAATAATTGAGGATGAGACAAAACTACTTTTGCCTCACCCCCAATATGGGACGGCAAAACTAGCTACACCAACACCATGAGGTGTCAAAATTATAAGCCATAAGTTAACACTTGTTAACTTGAAGCTTAATATGTAAGCTATCATACATCAAAACCATCTAACCAAACCATTTACTTCATTTGCAACATGCAAACCACACATTTTTCTCTCTATTCCTCCACCATTGCCGTCCACTTCCACCACCACCACCACCATATTGACCAAAATTTACACTACAAATCCTATGTTATTCATACATAAGATGAAGAACCCTTGAAGCCTTGAAGATTGGAGGTGATTCTAACATCCAAGGAGGTGATTTGGTGATGTCCAAGGGCTGATTTCTACATGAAGTTTACAAGTATTGGTGGCCTTTAAGATTGATGTTGATTTATCACAAGTTGTGTGATCAAAATCCATGTCTTGATCACAACCTACATCATCTTGGTGGTATAGAGATTGTTCTTCCTATCCTTTTGTTATTTTGATTATGTAATCTTGTATTTTCTTTCTTATTGTATATGTATATGATGAATATATGATGATAAAAATATTATGTGGGGATTTGGTGTTGATAAACATGGTTAAAAAGATAGAAAACCATATGTAAAAAGGTTAAAATCTTGCTTAATAAGTTGGCTGTATAAAAACAGTAACTAACCACATGTTAAACTCATAAAATGGCAAAGTATAATCAATATACAGTAAGTATTGGGTCTTGTACACATGTGAGAGTTGGCCATACAATGGAATCATTATAATGAGTGAGATATGATTAAAACAAAATTGAAGTACCAATCTGAATAGTCAGTTTTGGACGGACTGTTAGGGATATTTAGAGTTGGATTGAGCAGTAGCTAAAGCTAAGTTAGTTGTATAAAATATCATGTAGTTTATGGTATCCAAAAATGAGCTTCTATCTCCTTGTAGAACTCAAGATATGGTAAAAATGGTGAAAGTGAAAGTAAAAATCAGATATTAGGAAATTAAAGTATAATAGTATTATAATAGCACTCAAATAAATATAGTATAAAATGTGAATTAAAACCCACTAACTTATATATTACATTTATATAAATATGTATAAGGATAAGTGAATGGACATTATATAAAAATGGTAGTTTGATAAGTTTTATAAGTTATAAAACTATAAACATGATTTTTACGTCTTTTCGGCTAGTACCGTAAAATTAACTTTTTTCGTCAATTAAAACTTAGACGATCGGACCCGTCTAATGTAAACTTTTTAAAGTAATATACTGATATATAAGTACTTAATACAAGTAAAAACCGATAAAACCCAAACTAAATAACATATGGACATTAACGGGCTAAGTTAGCATTATTGGACTAATAATCCAACTAAATGGGCTAAACACTTATAAATTTACATATTGGGCTTAACCCACTTGGGCCTAACATGTAAAGTATAATACTGATAATAAAAGTATAAAATGGTCTAATTTAAGGTAATGGACTTATAATAGGCTTATTGGACCTAAAACATGTAAATAGGTAAAACTAGTAAACTAGTATAAAAGTTACCAACACATAACACTAAAATGAGTAAATGAGAATGTATAAACCCACTTGATCATTATCATATATATAAAATCATCATATGTATACATAATTGTTATTTTTATAAAGTCATTGGACAAGAGTCTAAGACAAAGTATTATTTGTCTAGGTTTCCGTGATTGAAGCACGTACCGTACATCCGAATCGCCGATAACCCGCCTTTCCCAATCAACGTGAGTTCATAGCCTCGCACTCTTTTAAATGTTTTTATGAAATGTTTTATAAACCCGCGAGGGAGATAACATGTTAGTTTTTATAAAATAGGACACTAGTTGTCCCGATTGTTTGTTTATTGATTTGGACCCGAATGATTGTATGACCCGATGAATGATTAAATGACCCGATAGATGAAATGAAATGGATTATTAAAGTTAAGTTATGTCACTAAAAGTCCCATTAGCATGAATTGTGAACTACCGGGATTTGGTAGACGCTTATGCATATAATAGTACTATTTGGGGACGATCACCCCAGTTCTCGCCTTGACGGTTGATCCCTGTCGTGCCACATTGATTGGTAAGCGAATTTATGTATGAGAAGATTTACACAAGCGTGATTATTGTGATGACACGCTAATTTAGATGGGCAAATTGAGTTTCGGGCTAGCTACCCGTTGTTTGTTGTAGTAAGGTAACAATGTCATGCGGCTTATAATAATCTAAATAACGAAAATATCGCTTTATGCATTGAACTACGTTATATTGCCTGACTAGCAATACAGGGTCTTATTATTGATATTATGTCGTGTTTTGGTTTTACATAACCATATTCATATAACGATTTTTATTCAACTCTATACAACGTTATGAAACATATTGTATGATGTTTTTAACGACAATGGTTCGTATAATGATTTTGAAGGCGAAAGCCTATATTATGATTTTTGATAAAGATTTGTATAAAATGACTTTGGCTATTTTATGGCCTATTACAAAGATTTGTTCAAAATGATTTTCGGTAATAATTTTATACCGATGTTATATTGATGGATTTCATTAAACTCTATGAATTCACTCGGAGTTTTCGCTGACCTTTTCTTTTAACATGTTTTATCTTAGGTACTTGAAGGTAATTCTCGGGAAGACGACAAGAATTCATAGCCCGCACTTAAATAACAATTTCCATTCAAATGCTTTGTAAAATTTGTATGAAATAATATGACTTGGGACCTATGTAAATTTGATATTTATGAGTGGATATGCTTTATTAATAAACGACGCGATTTTTAAGCGTTGTCTATGATGTGAGTAATGTGCTATCCCGTACCACCAACGAGTCTTCCGCTATATTGAATTGTGTAAATTTGGGGGTGTTACAGTTTGGTACCAGAGCTCTCGTTATAGAGAACGAAAGATTTTTAAAACTAAGGTTTGGAATAAAACATTTCAAAATCTTTTAACTATAAACATTTTTCTAAAAATGTATAAAAATATTTTGACTAAAACGGTTCCGAAGAATTCCTGAGTTACCGACAAGGCCACACTGAGAAGTGTTATTTTAATAAATATATAATTTGGATTATATATATATATATATATATATATATATATATATATATATATATATATATATATATATATATATATATATATATATATATATATATATATATATATATATATATATATATATATATATATATATATATATATATATATATATATATATATATATATATATATATATATATATATATATATATATATATATATATATATATATATATATGATGTAATTTGACTACATTTTTGTTTGATGATTATTTTAATATTTATACGAGATATTTATACGACTTAGATTGTCACAAGGAATCCTAACTCTCCTAGGAAATCAATCGAAGCTATTCTCGTAGGAATTCTACCTATTCTAGATCTAAACCAAGTTGTGGATATTTATGATCCCAACAAAATGATTGATATTCGTAGAAATGTAGATATTAGTTGATTGTGATATTGAAGAAGAATTGGCGAGATTAAAATCTGATATCGATGTCATGACGATCTTTCCTTATAGAGTGGAGTTTGACAAAACGTTACCACCTGGAAAGGTGTCATCTGATTTGTTGTCACCCAATTCTTAAATTTGAAATCGAAAGGGTGAATGTTGCACTTGAGGCTGTCAATGGAACCATTACCCAAAAGCCTCATGCCACTAGTACCTTTCCGAGAAGTCTAATTGAATGATCGAGTCATTTTATACTAGTGACTCATTTGATAACTATTGTTGTAAGAGATATAGGATTGGAAATTAAGTGTTGTTTATATCGAGCTTTTATTGCCCTATTAAGGTCTAAAGATAAGGTTGAAAGTATTGGAGAATGAGGTAGGATATCACATTGAGTATGATTTGGTTGAGACTTGAATGAAGTAAAATTTAACTCGTATGGAATAAGAAATTGCTAAGAGGAAGTCGTTAAGTTCTATGATTGAATTATAAGGTTTTAATTGATTGTTGATTCGTGTTAAGTGTTGTTCCTAGGCCATTGTCCAATGATGAGGATGCCCAGTGTCCAATAAATAAATTGAATAAATCTTCTTCTGAATTGGGACCGATGGATCTTTCGGGACATATGGAACACCTAATGACTCTTGTAGATTAGTATTCATTGTGGTATCTTTTAAAAATCCCTAACTTAACTGAGATATCAGTTGGTAGGATGAGTTCTTGGTATTGTATGACATAGTGACACGTAATGTGTTACGGTACAATTTTGACTTGTTTATGATTAATGAAAAGACTACCTTTGATTGCTAAATCCTACATGTATCGATGTTATCTATCTTTTATTGCTTCATCCTAATGTTCGCATTAGTGATGCAACCATTGAACAAGTACTCATCTTGATTTGAGTTACGTAGTGAATTATTCTTTTTGAGTGCCATCGAGGTCATGAACCTCATGATTATTTGGCTAAGCTCATTTTCTATTATATTGTAGTTAGTTCTTGGTGAACAACTTTTCATTACTCTTTTGCAGATCACTCAATGTTTTTATAAGATAAAACAATATTCCTTGAGAAAAATTGAATTTTCATCACCATATGGATTATTCAAAATGAGATTTATAAGTAATCGTTATCGAAATAAAGTTGTTTATGAAACACTTTGGAAAACTTAATTGTTTGCATAACAAAGAAAATCTTTGTAAATTTATTTTTGATTCTTATGTAAGAATTAAGTATGAAAATGTTTTTATTATAAACATGATGATAAAATTTTGACGAACTGAGTATTGCATCGTTAATCTTGAAATTGTATATAGTTGCGCGCCTACATACAATTTGGAAGTAACCATGCAAGGCTGATTAGTAGTCACCATGAAATTATTAATGAACACTAAATTTTCTTTGAAGATTGTGAAAGACTAAATTTTATGAGATCTGTAAGAAGTGAAAAATAGGGACATATTGATAGGGACACCTACGTATGTGCCCGTCCTATTTATTCTTCTGATTCAAATATACTCATTTGTAGATATTGTCTTCAGTGTTGTCCAGTTCTCTCGTAGTGAGATTCTTAGGAAAAGTATCTGATTACCGAGTGTTGATACCCGACTGGATGTATCGACGTTCCTATCATTTCTTTTGATTTGGTTTCATTTGAATGACCTGGGTAACGATCCGAGGAGCTTTTGAATGCGTACTCAAATTATGAAAACATGGGATATATTCATATTTGTTAAATGTTTTCGTCTGTATCTGATTTGAAATTCTCTCCTGTAGATTATGCATTGACCTTACTCTTTTAAGGTTAGTTATGTCTCCAGATATCCTTGAACTTGTGAAGGATTATGAGTTATTATTAGTCTTTTGAGAAATTCACATCTTATCGACGACAATGAAACTGGAAAGTTAATAGTGCCAGTAGAATGGATTGATTTATTATGACATGACGACATTGTCTTAATTGATGGGAACTCGAATAGAATTCCCCTAAATGATAAGATGTTGATTATCAAAAGTGATCTAAATAATTCTTGATGGATGACCATATCCTGCATTTAGACTTGAAATTATACCGTGAATGGTTGTGAACTAGTCATAGATATTATAATCTAGAAAGAACCTAATATGAATTTATTAAAAAGATGTTTCCGTTATTTGAAACTTTAGGAGGTATTTGCTGGTGAACTAAGTAAATTGACGATTAAAAATCTATATCCACTACCCAAGATGATAGATTTTTTCGATCATTTACAAGGTTCCAGCGTATATTCAGGAAATTTGATCTACGTCATGGTTATCATCAACTTCGCATCCGCGAAAAAGATTATCTATTCCAATCATTACATCTAGAACTTGTAATGACCATTATGAGTTTCACGTGATGACGTTTGGATTGACTAATACACATGTAGCATTCATAAATTGGGTGAATCACGTGTGTAGGCTGTAAATTGATAAATTCATGCTTGTGATCATTAAGGACCATCTGTTTGTTTATAAGAATAAGAATGAGTTAATAATTAGTTATAGACTACCCTAAATTGGCCGAACAATAAAAACTTGTACCTTGAGTATTTAACATGTGATTAAAGACTTAATCCTTTACATTATTTGACCGTGTGATTAATAAGATAATGGAATCTATATTGACTCTTCAAAAATTTAGAGCCCTTTTAAGACTTTGGGTTTTACCAAAAAGAAAGTGCAAATGTGTTTTGACAAATGTTTTATCGAAAAGAACTTTTGAGGGATTATTCCCTTATACCCAGAACATTTAACTAAACTCCTGTTTAGGGGTAAATGTTTGTGTATACCTCAAGACAACCTAAGAGGGATTGAGGAAACCATTTAAACCATGACTTAAAATTTGAAACGACACTTTTGCTTTTCAACTAAGAAAATTTTGACCAAAGTATAACCAAAGATTTTTCAAACATTTACGAATCTTATTAATTATTTTCGATAAATCAGCAAAAATCGTGTTAATTAAATTCAAATTTGTTTTGAACATTTTATTATAATTGGTCGAACTAAGAAATTTAAACTTTTAACGTTTACGTTTCATAAAAACTTATTATTTATTGTTAATTTACGTGTAATAATTATCGACGTTTTAAAACGTCGGATCAAGCAAAACTGATAAAAATAATAGTTGAGATAGAACTAAGACTTAGAAAATATGAAGGAATAATTTCTGAATAAATACGGTCATGATATTTATTTCATCGAGGAAGGTGAATATAATTACTGACACATTATGTAGAAAAGATAAAGAACCAATTAGGACATGTTCCTTAATAATGAAGGTGCAAAATAAATTGCCGAACAATATAAAAATAATCTATGTTTGTAAAAAGGATAATATAGATAATAAAAAAGGGTTCGCGGCTAATGTGAACCATCAAAATTGAGAAGCTGATGGCGTTGAATGTATAACAGGCCACTTGAGGTTGCCTAAAAATGGAGATTTTGAGATATAGTTATATTGAAATCTTGTAAGTATAAGTATTCTATTCCTGTCATTTCTAATTTAATGTATCTTTAGCTGAAGAAGTTGTACTGATGGCAAATTATGAAGGCAGACATCGCCTCATACATTAGTAAACGTCTAACTATTGCAAAGGTCATCATCTGAATTTGATTTGATTTGGGTCATCGTCGACAGACTGACCAAATCTGCTAATATCATTCTCGTTAATGATAAATCCTTGATGAAGAAATTGACTCTTTTGTATTTAAAGGACTTGTGTAAACATGGTGTGCCTGTATCGATCATCTCTATCAAGATCCTCGCTTCGCATCGAATTTCTAGAGATTTGATCAGAAGTCATTGGGAACGAACCTTGATGAGAGTACTGTTTACCACCTCAATCGAAGGGACGAGGTAAGTAACGATAAAAAATACTATAAGTTCTGTTTTATGTTTAAGGATTGACCTTTGGTAATAAACTGTAAAATCGTTTTCCTTTGGAGAGGTTATCATTGATAATTATCGTATTAGGATCAAGATTGAATCTTGTGAGGATATATATTAGAGCATCTGTAAGCAGGAGTTGGGATGAAGACACCCGACATACACCCATTTTGAGTTGGACATGTCTTTTAGGTTTAAGGTTTCCTATGATGGCGAACCTAACCTTACAAAATACTCGACCCGCGAGACCTGAAATGGTTGTTGAAAATTAGGATCTGATTATTGACTGTCGGTAGTAGGCAGGAGGTTATGTGAATATGAAATGTAGATCTTGAAGTGCCGGATGGGTAGCGAAGTGATGCCAAAAATTTTCACATTGGAAAAATGAATAGATGATCTGAAAGATCATGGGAAATAAGTCCCCGTTGTTTGGGACCATAAAGATGATGTAAAAGTTGGTATGAAAGGCATATAAGCTGGATCTACCCTAGGACTTCAAGTGCTGCGTGAATTATGTTTCGTATATCGAACTTGATAAAATGTCTATCAAGTGAAAATCTGACTATTCCTTAATGAAGTTTAGATCGGCGAAAAGTTGCATTCATCAAAAACCCGTGAACATCATGGATAGAGAAAGTAAGTCAACAATAAGCCTGATCTTATTCCCGTAGTTATGTTTGATGAAACTCGCGTATTGTAATGGATTACACTTGTGAGAAAAGACCGAATGTGGAGGAAATACCCACATGGCTTTAACTCTATAAGAAGTCAGTAGTAAGATAAGATGATCTTTGAGGACAAAGATCCTGTTTAGGGGTAAATGCTGTGACAATCCGTCAATTTATGGTTGATATTTTATTCTCAAATATTATTTAAAAACATTATTTTAATGTTATATTATGAACTCACTTATTTTTGGGAAGAAATTTGGATTTACGTCTTGAAATAGCATCGACTATGTCTAAACCGGAGGATTTTACGTTACGTGCTTATGTTTAAATACACCGTTTTGGTGACAGTCTGACATTTTAGAAAATAAATTTGTCCGTGAATATTAATTTGGGATTTTAAATTTGTGTTGGTTCATAAACTCACAAATTTAGAGAAGAGATTAGGACTTACGATTATAATTTAACGTCCTTTACGACTAAACCGAAAACCTTAGGATTACGTATTTACGTTTTCGAACTCCGTTTTTGATGAGACAATTTTTATTAGATTCGTTTTGTGCCGTTGATTCATAATTTATAAAAACGTTTTTCGTAAAACGACCCGAGGGCACGCAAATCGAGGAAACTATAATCGAGGAGTACCCGTAAATAATTGAGGATGAGACAAAACCACTTTTGCCCCACCCCCAATATGGGACGGCAAAACTAGCTACACCAACACCATGAGGTGTCAAAATTATAAGCCATAAGTTAACACTTGTTAACTTGAATCTTAATATGTAAGCTATCATACATCAAAACCATCTAACCAAACCATTTACTTCATTTTCAACATGCAAACCACACATTTTTCTCTCTATTCCTCCACCATTGCCGTCCACTTCCACCACCACCACCACCATAATGACCAAAATTTACACTACAAATCCTATGTTATTCATACATAAGATGAAGAACCCTTGAAGCCTTAAAGATTGGAGGTGATTCTAACATCCAAGGAGGTGATTTGTTCATGTCCAAGGGCTGATTTCTACATGAAGTTTGCAAGTATTGGTGGCCATTAAGATTGATGTTGATTTATCACAAGTTGTGTGATCTAAATCCATGTCTTGATCACAACCTACATCATCTTGGTGGTATAGAGATTGTTCTTCCTATCCTTTTGTTATTTTGATTATGTAATCTTGTATTTTCTTTCCTATTGTATACGTATATGATGAATATATGATGATAAAAATATTGTGTGGGGATTTGGTGTTGATAAACATGGTTAAAAAGATAGAAAACCATATGTAAAAAGGTTAAAATCTTGCTTAATAAGTTGGCTGTATAAAAACAGTAACTAACCACATGTTAAACTCATAAAATGGCAAAGTGAAATCAATATACAGTAAGTATTGGGTCTTGTACACATGTGAGAGTTGTCCATACAATGGAATGATTATAATGAGTGAGATATGATTAAAACAAAATTGAAGTACCAATCTGAATAGTCAGTTTTGGACGGACTGTTAGGGATATTTATAGTTGGATTGAGCAGTAGTTAAAACTAAGTTAATTGTAGAAAATATCATGTAGTTTATGGTGTCCAAAAATGAGCTTCTATCTCCTTGTAGAACTCAAGATATGGTAAAAATGGTGAAAGTGAAAGTAAAAATCAGATTTTGGGAAATTAAAGTATAATAGTATTATAATAGCACTCAAATAAATATAGTATAAAATGTGAATTAAAACCCACTAACTTATATATTACATTTATATAAATATGTATAAGGATAAGTAAATGGACATTATATAAAAATGGTAGTTTGATAAGTTTTATAAGTTATAAAACTATGAACATGATTTTTACGTCTTTTCGGCTAGTACCGTAAAATTAACGTTTTTCGTCAATTAAAACTTAGACGATCGGACCCGTCTAATTTAAACTTTTTAAAGTAATATACTGATATATAAGTACTTAATACAAGTAAAAACCGATAAAACCCGAACTAAATAATATATGGACATTAACAGGCTAAGTTAGCATTATTGGACTAATAATCCAACTAAATGGGCTAAACACATATAAATTTACATATTGGGCTTAACCCACTTGGGCCTAACATGTAAAGTATAATACTGATAATAAAAGTATAAAATGGTCCAATTTAAGGTAATGGACTTATAATAGGCTTATTGGACCTAAAACATGTAAATAGGTAAAACTAGTAAACTAGTATAAAAGTTACCAACACATAACACTAAAATGAGTAAATGAGAATGTATAAACCCACTTGATCATTATCATATATATAAAATCATCATATGTATACATAATTGTTATTTTTATAAATTCATTGGACAAGAGTCTAAACCAAAGTATTATTTGTCTAGGTTTCCGTGATTGAAGCACGTACCGTACATTTGAATCGCCGATAACCCGCCTTTCCCAATCAACGTGAGTTCATAGCCTCACACTCTTTTAAATGTTTTTATGAAATGTTTTATAAACCCGCGAGGGAGATAACATGTTAGTTTTTATAAAATAGGACACTAGTTGTCCCGATTGTTTGTTTATTGATTTGGACCCGAATGATTGTATGACCCGATGAATGATTAAATGACCCGATAGATGAAATGAAATGGATTATTAAAGTTAGGTTATGTCACTAAAAGTCCCATTAGCATTAATTGTGAACTATCGGGATTTGGTAGATTATTATGCATATAATAGTACTATTTGGGGACGATCACCCCAGTTCGCGCCTTGACGGTTGATCCCCGTCCTGCCACATTGATTGGTAAGCGAATTTATGTATGAGAAGATTTACACAAGCGTGATTATTGTGATGACACACTAATTTAGATGGGAAAATTGAGTTTCGGGCTAGCTACTTATTGTCCCTAATATATGATGATTGTATAGCACGAATTAAAGAAAGAAAGGTAGATATGAGAAGAATTCTAGAGAGAGAAAGTAGTGAGAGAAAGTAGAGAGAAAATGGTTGGTGAAACTTGTGGAATATTAGATTAGAGAAAATGAAATGACCAACACCCTTCCTAACATGCTAGGAAGGGTTTATATAGCCTTTGCTTACATGTAGCTTAATGGGCTATATGATCATGGGTCGGGCTTTCCTTTTGGGCTTTGGTTACTTATTAATGAACCTTAGCTTAAAGTTAAGCCCGTAATAACACGACTAATATACTACCTATTACAACGTTCTAAAATACGATACATAATAAACATATGACCGAGCATTCTTGTTTGGCTCAATATTTTGAGGCTAACAATACTCGTTGTTTGTTGTAGTAAGGTAACAATGTCATGCGGCTTATAATACTCCAAATAACGAAAATACTGCTTTATGAATTGAATTACGATATATTGCCTGACTAGCAATACAGGGTCTTATTATTCATATTATGTTCGTGTTTTGGTTTTACATAACCATATTCATATAACGATTTTTATTCAACTCTATACAACGTTTTGAAACGTATTGTATGATGTTTTTAACGACAATGGTTCGTATAATGATTTTGAAGGTGAAAGCCAGTATTGAATTGTGTAAATTTGGGGGTGTTGCATCTTTTCTTTCTTGCATCCCAAAACCGACTATTATATTTTTTTTAATTTTTTTTCTTTTTATTACTTATTAATATATTATTAATAATACCTTAATTTACCTTAATTTATTTCAGCTCCTAAAGCCTCCAAAACCTCAAAACCGTAAAACTAGTCAAATTTACGCGTATACCGTAAAAGACGTAAAAATATACAGTTTTATAAAAACTCTTGAAATATGAAATAAACAAATTAACTAAGTCCTAAATGACTTAAAACCATCCTGAAAAATACTCCCGTGGCTAAATACCTCTTCCGAGACCCCTAAATGCAAAACCCTAAACCGTAAAAATACTATTTTCTATAATACATATACGTATACGTAAAACCACTAAATAACACCATCTCATTTCATAGTCACTACCATGTGAGCTCATGAACATGAAATCATCACACATCGTTTCACTCACAAGGTACCCCGTACCCGAAACGATATCCAAACCACAATCTATACACACCAATTAGCACATAAACACGTAAAAACACGTAACTTGCACAAAATAAAACTAATGACAAACCTCAAAACAGCGGTTGTCACATCACTCCCTCCTAATAGAAATCTCGTCCCGAGATTTACTCCTTAGGATCAAACACACAACCAAGAAATCACATGAGGATACTTGTTCTAAATGAACTCTTCTCATTTTCATTTGTACTTTAGTTCTAGTTTCAAAATACCACATATACAACCCAAAAATAATTAAACTCATTCCCAAACTCTTGACCCCACGGCCAATAAATCTCACAAATGACTCTTTGATAACACAAACCCTTATTAACACAAATCCCGAATAACCGTACATCCAAATATGCATTCTCAAACAACATTTACCGATCTTAATACACGAAATATAACATGTATTCCACTCATTCCCCCCCAGGTAATTCTATGCTCATAAGCTACTGGTCCGATCTTTAAAAAGATCATAAATGGACCTACAAAACTCTACATCAACTCTTCCATTTTACCAAAACATACCACCCGTTACTATGGGTGAAACTTCCTACATAACTTTGTCACTAAACTCTAGTGGTTTCCTCCTTTTCAACATAGCATCCCTTGTTTCTATCATCCTTTCCACAAACACCATTACCACATTAGTAGCCTCTTTTACCAATTCTAGTCCACAATGGGGACAACTCACTCTATCCTTTCATATAGTACCTCAAAAGGCATTTATCGACTTCTAGTATGATAACTATCATTATATGAAAACTCAGCCATCGCTAAAGAGTTTCCTAACTCCCTCTAAATCAATCACTCATGCCCTTAGTGTAACTCCTAAGGTTGTATTAATATCTCAATTGCCCCTCCTTTTCCAGTTAGCTGGATATACTCATATCCAATCATGTTCATCAACTCCCTTTAGTCCGTACCCCAAACTATTTAAAAATTCCAATTTCCTTACAAGTGACCTATGACGGTCTTTCACATATCCATTAGTTCTTCCAATCCAAATCAACTTATGATCTATACACATCATCAAAAGGAAGGTTATCTCAGTTAGTCTATCAACTGCCATCCAAACCCATGCTACAACAACTTCCATTAAATTTGGATAGCTCACTAGTAGCACATATACACTTCTTTCTCACTTTTCTTCATGATTTTTTTATACCCAACACTTCCTTTATACCTACACAATGTCCTACCTTCAAGGTCATATTGCTCCTCATCTTGTCTCAGTTAGACCAAGCCCTTCGTCACTATAGCACATCACACTTATAACTCCTCATCCCTTCGATTATCGATACTAAGCCTCCCAAACTATCAGTATAGGTCAGTGCCATTTCATTTTCCACACTACAAAAGTATTAGCCTGCGTCGTGCTTTATTCTACTCATTAAGCTCTACCAAAGTTTTACCTTCGGTTCCTATCTCGACCTATTTCATTCATGCTTCGCTTCTATACACACTTCCTTCTTCTTCCTCAACTCCTACCATACATCACGATGTGATGCTTCCCATCGTTTCTTCCCTTGACATAATCCTTCATATGGCATTCTATACATATTAGGCTAACATTTACGCAAAACCCTCTATTCCATCACATCCGTACGTAATCCTTCCAACTTCTCAACTACATGACTTCTCATTCCTCTTGAAATATGAGATGAATTAGTTAGTCTACCGACTACCACCCAACTCTCGTCGTACATATTCCTCCACCCCATTATGTATCCCTTTCACCAAGTTCGTCCTTACATCGCCCTTTCTAAGCTACTCCTATCTATGTAGGAAGTATAGTCTATGTCCCTTTTCTTCATATGATTGTCCAAGCCACGCAACATACATGTTGACGCGTTCTCTGCTTTAGACAACTCAACTCGTGCAACCTACATCCTTCATCTAAACCACCCTAATACGTCATCCATATAGTTCAAGTTCGTCTCAGCTTCACTTCATTCTTCTTATTCCATGTCTCATCAACCATGCTTGCCTTTTCCAGATGGTACTTGGCCTTGTAATTTTCTTTCATCACTTAACTCCACCCATCACCTTTTCCAAATGTTCAATCAAGATGATTAAATATGTGTTGGAGACGTTCATGATCTGTATAGATCATTCTCTACGTCTCGTACCCCCAAATGCCGCTAGCATTCTAGGCAGATATAACAATCCAGCTCCACTAACTAAGTCTATCTAGTCATCTATACGCCAAAATTTTCCAAGTAGCTTCACTTGTTTTTTTTTCTCACAACCAGTTCTCCTACTCCGTCCTAATAGGGACAGACTAGAGTTTCATGTGATTCCATGCGGATCACACTCTCATCTTATACCCACATTAGTTTCCATTTGTCTACTAAGCCATATTTTGAATTCTTATTCAAATCTCATACTTCTACTTTGATCTTTCATCCAACATGAGGTATTTTCAATCATCATCTTCTAGGAATACTTGGTTCTATCCTTCCATGGTTCTCCCTTATTCCTACACTATTCCGTCCAACAAAAATTCCATACTTCATTCATCAAATCTATGGAAATCACTAGTGCATTGGATAATGCATAGCTGTCTCTTCCAAAGATCTTTCATAACACCTTCACAAAACCGACTCTCTAATCACTTATCCACGAAACTTATTCAGCTCAGCTTCACTTCTCATCCCTCGACCCCCTGGTTACTTCCACGAGTTCCTAACCTCCCATGTCATGTATTCATTTCATCACGATCCACACTCTGATACTCGATCTGCCCTTCTTCGTCACGAACCATACGTAAATTTCCCATCATAGTGCTTATCACCTTTCCAGTCCTCGCAACTTTTGTGACTCCTTCTAAATCTCTTGCATCCTTCTTGCAGCCGACACGTAGTCCTTTCAGCTCCTTGCTTCGTGATGTAGCTCTTTATGCACTCCTTCTCGTCTCCATGATGTTACCTAGGAACTTCACACTACCAGTAGCTTCTAACTTTAACTCATCTACCACAATATTTCTAAAAGTACTTCAACCCAAAACTATACCAATCCCTTGCGTGTTATTTACCCAACCTTTCCATTAGTATAACTTTCTACTCTACCCTCACATCCGCTAGTACTTTCATCGATCTCCTAATGGTACTTAAACCAACTTCTCATAGCATGACTTCTTGTTCCCACTACCAGTCAACTAACTTTACTTACCCTCTTATTCTCGTAACCAACCTAAGTTTCCAAACTCCACAAATCTTAATCATTCCTTCAACACAACCTTTAAACCAAAACACATTTCTCCATTCTAATATCTAACCATAAGTAATACTACCCAACTCTATCCTCTCATCCTAATGTTTCCACAACCGCATAACTAAATCAGCCATGACGTGTAACAAAAGAATTCCAAACAATCGTGTCCCAATAAAATATAGGGTAAAACAAACCCTAGCCAAAACAACTGAAAACAAAACAATGTAATCCGAAAGATCAATGGAGTGTGCCAATAACGAAAAATTTAGACTCGTCACGATTAATATTACCAAATTTCGATACCTTAGAAAATTTTAAACTTTCTCCCCAATTAGTTACTTCTCATAAGAACCAAACTCCCATACTACTAAAATCAATCATACTCATTTTTAACCATAAACTCATCCTTTATCTTCATCATTTTATCAAGATATCAACTAGTTAGTATACTACAATCTTATTCTAACCCTTATCTCGCTTACCCATATTAAATTTATTTCCCTTGTTATTATGAAATCAATACATGTTTATAAAATACAGTGTGTTTTTTTATTCTATATTATTATTATTATTTATATAATCCATTTAGGCTGGTTATAACTAAACTACTACACGTTTACAAGGTGTGGTGTTATTATTATCATTACTATAATAAAATCTCCCTTTTTACTCTTTCCGTCTTAGTTAAATACTTCTAAAATTTTAACTCCACTTAAGAAAATTATTGTAAAATTTCTTTACCCCTTTAAAATGTATGATCACATGTTACACATAAAACTAATCCAATTATTTTCAAGACAAATTTTTTTTATTAGCTTACTACCACAAACTTAAAAAAAAATATGTAAGCCACGTTATCATACCATACACCTACAAATTATTTTCAAAATCGTTTTCCTATAATTAGCCATACTTATTTGCAAGAAAATTTAGTAGTTCTCATTAATTAAAATGCATACCCGAATGTAAACACACTTCAAAAAGACTCAAAACGTCGTTGGAACTCCATCAAACTCCAGCACCATAAAACACGAACAACACTAGGTACGTTCAAGTTATAATAACTAGTGAACGACCATATACCATAACTTAACACATAGTAGTATATATACATCCGCATATATATACCTATTAAATCACCCAAAACATACTCGTTACCATACATGTCAGATCAACCAATCGCGTCATACACTCGTTTTTTTTCTTTTCATACGAGTAACCACCATCTTACCACAAGGCATAAAACCCATCACTAAAACCAGTCCATATCGTGTGACCCCATAATCACACAACATGACTATAACCCAAAACAATAACACACTAAAAAATATCCATATCGTAGGCAACTGTTACATAAACCCATATACTATACATATACCAATAATCTACATCTCATCATATACAAGCATGTACTAACCCTCTTTCATGCAATCATACTTAGGAACCCATTGAAGTTGTGGTACTTGTATAAATATGTTGGCCACCATACTTATACAATTACCCTTTCCCCAATGCACTCCCTCCTATGATGACACTTATAAGAATCAATACAACACATAACACATAAATCCATCAACTTACCTAAGCACATAACCACATAAACAATAAGGTCAAAAACTCCAACTAATAAAATTACATAGTCAAACTCTTGGAATATAGAAATCCATAGTCTAGCTAAAACAGCATATACAAAATCCAAATGAAAACATAATCAATTAGAAGTCTTGTCGCCCATCAGAATGGAAACACCTTAAAATCCTTCCTACCCATGTTAGTAGCTCGAACCACCACACGATTCTTAGGGAACATGACTTAACATCAAAAGAAAAATAACATACCTCAGGTACATAAAATAACTCAACAAAAGATAGAAACTACCTTGTACCAAATTATGTATTATAATGTATAATTTAAGCAAAATACAACAATGACTAGCGTGGACGATTATGGTTTAACCCGCACTAGTCACAACCCGAAAAGAAAATAACATGTGGCTAAGTATGAACTACTATGGTTCAACCCATACTAGTCAAAACTTAGCAAACAACGAAAGTAAAAACCAATAACATCCATAAAACTTTAATTAATATAAAATGCACACATACTCCTATGACGCCTATATGCAGGGACCCTTAAGCTATAGACTAGGCAACCTAATTCTCTATAACCATTGTCTCTGATACCATTCTGTCACACCCCACCATGGAGGAATATGGGCGTGACATATGGATATCATCACAACATGGCGTGTCTATAGAGATAACTAAATGAAATAAGAAATGTCATAAAATGGTGACACAAATGTCATGACAATATCTCAACAAAGCAGGAGTCTAGGCAAGTAGGTAACAGTCATACCTCTTACCCAAGAGAAACAATACATAAACAAAGCAAACATATAGGTGTCAACAGTATCACTTATTAAACAAACAAAAGAAACTAAGAAGGAACGGGGATCTCCTTCTATATGCAATCTTAATTCCTCCAAAGCTAGCCACTTCTATTCTCAAGCTTAACCACATTCTCACATGAAAGAGACACTAAAACACGTCAACCTAAAGTTGGTGAGAGTCATAGGTTTAGACTCCAACGCCAAAATCAAACCATAAGTTGTGAACAACAACCACTAACAAAAGAACATATGGACAATGTGATACAAACTTGCATTAACAACTAATATTCAAGATTTAACAAACCAAACCAAATCAAAGGCTCCCAGTCTTACCAAACACCATGGTCTCATAGGCGCCCATACACCTATGTACCAATCCCAAGGCCCCGCCTTGTCATTATACATTGGTCCCATAGATGCTCACACATCTATGTACCTCCCCAAGGCCCCGCCTTGTCAACATCCCCTTGGTACCAAGTCAAATCACAAAACAATCATGAATCAGTTAGCAGTTAATCACATAAGTATGCACAAGTCCATCACCAAACACAAAACATTCACACCATAATTTATAAAAATAAGACAGTGTCTCTTCCATCCCATCTGGAAGTTAAAATCATTAGTAGACATGAGACTATGAAACTCACCTGATTGAGCTTCTCCAAAAATCCGCGCACTAGCAAAAAGCTAACAAACAAAAGCACACAATCAAAACATAAACCAAACACTAAGATGGCTCAACAACCTATGATGGACATCTAACATTCTCCCATATATATACCTCATTTATATGCTCTAAGTATCTCATTACACCCCTCTATAAAGCCCTTAACTTAGTTACTTCATAACCCGTCTCGTTAACATTTTACTCAAAACAGTCCCGATTTTTAGGTCTCCAAACTATAAGCCAAACGCCCACCTAACCGTACCCATGACCTCTATAAAGGAAACCCTATGCCCTTACATATGTTATATAACTCCTACCTTTTGCCCCAACCTTAAAGCTACTTTTAAGGCGCCAATATATATATATATATATATATATATATATATATATATATATATATATATATATATATATATATATATATATATATATATATATATATATATATATATATATATATATATATATATATATATATATATATATATATATATATATATATATATATATATATATATATATATATATATATATATATATATATATATATATATATATATAAACATATATATATATATATATATATATATATATATATATATATATATATATATATATATATATATATATATATATATATATATATATATATATATATTCTTTTGTCTATCAAGATTTTACTGATTTTGAACATACAAAAATATTGTTATGATTAGGGGGTCTTACCCTAACCAATTTGCTTAGCCCTCCTGCAGATATCTTATTTAATATATAAACCAACACCCATGCTCATTAGAGGGCTCAAGTTTACTCCTAAGTACCCCAATCACCTTAAAACATTAAATTAAACCCGACTGATTTCAAAACTGTTTTGACCTCCGACTGTTGTAACCTGTTTTTGACCGATTTCCCGACCTCCAATTTAGTTCTCATTTCTTGCATTTTAAAGCCAACTCAATTACCTTTCCAGGGATACTCGGATTGCAAAATAAGAGTTTGTAGAACTATATATATGGTCAAAACAATTGACCTAAAATTCTGCCCAGTTTTTAAAAAAACGATTTTAACACAAATAACCTAATTAATTACCATCACCATATATATTTATGAACCCTAATTATTCTAATCATGTTTATATCATTAATTTACAGATTTCATTATTAACCTAGCCCTAGATCCATCATGTATTGATTCAGAAAACATTAAAAACAATTTAATTAAAAAGAGAATTGAAGGTTTTACCTTAGAATTTCGGAAGACAAAAAAAACACTATGAAAACCCTAAAAGAACTCCATAGATGTCGACTTGTTATTGTTCTCCAGGGGATTTTTATGTATTTTTGGTTAAGAAAAAGTCTTAATATAATTATCTAACAAGTCCTTGGCCCATATACAAAAGCCAGTCCCCTTTTTCCCTTTTTCCCCCTTTTCTTTTCTTTCTTGCATCCTAAAACCGACTATTATATTTTTTTTTTTTTTTATTACTTATTAATAATACCTTAATTTACCTTAATTTATTTCAGCTCCTAAAGCCTCCAAAATCTCAAAACCGTAAAACTAGTCAAATTTACGTGTATACCGTAAAAGACGTAAAAATATACTGTTTTATAAAAACTCTTGAAATATGAAATAAACTAATTTACTAAGTCCTAAATGACTTAAAACCATCCTGAAAAATACTCCCGTGGCTAAATACCTCTTCCGAGACCCCTAAATGCAAAACCCTAAACCGTAAAAATACAATTTTCTATAATACATATACGTATACGTAAAACCACTAAATAACACCATCTCATTTCATAGTCACTACCATGTGAGCTCAAGAACATGAAATCATCACACATCGTTTCACTCACAAGGTACCCCGTACCCGAAACGATATCCAAACCACAATCTATACACACCAATTAGCACATAAACACGTAAAGACACGTAACTTGCACAAAATAAAACTAAGTGACAAACCTCAAAACCGCGGTTGTCACAGGCATACATCACCACCAAGGGGTGATTGGTTTGATTTTTAGCTAATTGAGTCCAAGATCGTGTTCGTGTTATTGTTATTCAATCTTTTCACGCATTCGGTAATCCGTAAACCCTTTTGTTTTTTCTTTTATTTAATTAATTGAAACATGAACTTGAATTAAATAAAAGCATGGATAAAAACATGTTACGTGATCAAGGGTGGGGGGGGTAAAAACTAAGGGTTTGTTCGGGTTGGTTGTTCGACCGACACACAAACCGAGATCCATAGGCTCTCGGCTTGTTCTTGATCACGCCACCAACCGAAATCTACGATCTCAGTGGTGTTTGGTTCGGCCGACAGCAGGACAAGGCACCCCGACGCGATTCGGGGGTGTCCTTGTGGTTGGTTTGGGTCACAGCAGCCAGCAGCCCACCACCGGCACACAACCGGTGGCAGTTGGGGTCAAGCAGGGGAACGCTGCGCAGAAGTAGCAACCACCAGCACACAGCCGGTGGGAATACCGTTGTTGGCCGCGGATAACCGAGAGATAAGGAACCACCGTCTCAAGCCGGTGGCAGCCTTAACAAAAACAGTGGCAATCGGCCAAGCCGGTTTGCCACTGTTAGGGGGTGTTTGGTTCGATCAGGTTCAAACGGTTTCGGGTTCGGTTCACGACATGTCTAAATTAATTACATGGGTCCGGTTCATGACTAAAATGGTACAAGTATTTATTTTACAAGATATAAAATTTTACAAGTTAATTAAATTAATTTAACATGACATATAATTAATTTAATTAAATCATGAACTTAGGTTAATTATTATTTATTTAATAATACATGTTCTAACCTAAGTATTTATTTATTTAATTTAGACTATAGTAATAATTAATTATTAAGGCATGGAATATAATTAATTAATAAACATGACTTAGGTCATTATTAATATAATATTAATACATATTTTAACCTAAGTATTTTATACACTTTAATTTAATTAAATAATTCTTATATTTAATTAAATCATATAACCTATAGTTTATTTAATTAACATGTTATTATTAATAAACTATACTATAATCACATGACTTATGATATTTAATCAGTAAACTTAAGCTTATATTATTAGCTTATTAATTTTGCTTAATTCTAAATATGGAAACTTTCTAATTTAGGAAAGTTACTATTTTTGGAAACTTTCTATTACTAGAAACTGATCTATTTTAAGAAGTTAATCTATTTTTGGAAACTTTCTATTTTTTGGAAACTTTCTATTTTAGGAAACCTGTTATTTTTAGAAAGTTACTTATTATTACACAACAAGTATAATAATACAAGAAATACAAGTAATACTTAATCAAAATATACATAATACATGATAAACACATCATAACGTTTAAATCAGTAAAACAACACATGAACATATAAAACAAGCTAGGACACGATAAAAAATCAATTACGTACTCAGTAATCAGAATACTTATAAATGTATACCATTTATGTAGCATTAGTGAGATCGAAGTAGGACTTCCTTTCGTTCGTCTTGTTCGTTCACTGGACATAAGGTACGGATTTCCCGTCCCTTCAGTATGGACATTTTTTCCTTATTAGGATTCCCCGTTTGCAGCCAACTGTTTTCCCAGTATTTGTTTTATATGTTTGATACTTATGTTAGAATAAGAGCCTAAGCTAAATACATGCATGACCAGTGTCACCTAGTTATGGAGGTACCATAACCATAACACTGGAGGCACTAGTGTTATGACTTCCCCACGGCAAAGTGATTGCTCGTGGCGTCCCTTTTCAGTTTTGGCCATTATATTATATTATCATGTGGGGCGTATGGGTGCATCCTAGTTACATGTTTACCAGTATTATCAGAGTGAATGCGATGTGTACCTTGCATCCTTCACTAGGAGCTGATCCCTCCTACCCAGACTATTAATAAGAGGCAACCCCTCTAATTGCATGACGAGGTCTCCCCTCCAAGTATCCATGCACGGTGGAACCTCATGACCTATATAGGCTATTTGGCTAATTAAACAGATTTTCATAGAAACATAAGTCTTTTTAAACTATAAAACCAGTTTTATGAACATGAATCTAGATATCTTAGAACTTATGTTATTCCATTGCTAGTAGTCTTATATGCTTACGTTATTCCGTATCATACTTTTATATCCGTGCACTAAGCGTTATGCTCAATCGTTTTCCTTTCATGTTCCCAAACGGCAGTTACTCAAGGGCGCTCGTAGACTTTAAGCTTACGTGCATATGGATTGGAAGCTATCTAGCCTTCTCTACTTTATGCATTTCATCATACATTTTGCTACTTATTTCTTTGCATATTGTTTAGTCCTTTTCCTTTACAGTACTTTTATTTGCGTGTGATGAGCTTATACTTTGGGGTACCGATGTTTGTTTTCGGTATTTCCTTTCATGGTCATGTAATGTTTTAAAGACATTTTTCCTTGTATGCTTTGATGACACGCCATAATCACTCGTGACATTCCATTTACCAAAATGGGGTTTTACAATTATGGTATCAGAGCCAAGGCTTCGACCTGTAGGCTCTCAAAACATTACCTATGATTAGTGGCTAGTCACTATAGTCTTCCTAGAACTGACAGTCGGTTTTCATGCATTCATTGTTTGCATGCATTCATGTTATATGTTATTGTCGCAGGTTTATGACTAAGTAATCGTTGGTACAGGACTAGCCATATTTAGTCGCAATGTAATTTTATCGAAACTTTTAACTTTGGGACTGACCCACTGGCGTCCCCTCGCCATGTCTTTTGTTTTGGGTGAACTGACCATAGGCGTTCACTCTTGCGCATATAAAAGTTTTCATAAACTGCATCATGCATTCATGCATAAAATTTTTCTCATGATTTATTGGCATAATTATTTTTTGATGTATATATTTTATGTTTTGATCAGTTAATCATGTATTTTGTTTTATACTGTCAGATGGTGAACACACGAAATGCTCAAGAGATGGGCGCAGCTGCCAATGTAGCTTTGCAAGCCATCCTTCCCCAAGACAACAACCATCCTCCACAACCTCAAATCGTTCCCATGGTAATGTGGGATAGACTCCCACATCCCGAACGTTTCCAAACAGGCTCCCAGCCAACAAGGGCACCTGCTGGAGGGTATACTCACCCTCTCTGTACTACCTATAACCATAGGCACCCAGGACCATGTCACCGCGACAGCGACGCTTGCTTCAAGTGTGGCCTTACTTGTCATCGCATGAAGGACTGCCACAACGACGAGATGGAGGGCTCATCTAGACATGTTGATTCCAAGTCACCTCCTACTAGTGGACGGGTGTAGAAGACTTCCCGCGATCAGGCCAATAAGTCTACAGGTACCATCACTAGAATCTTGTATATGTATGGTCAAGATGCATGTGTTTTATTTGACACGGGTGCTACTCAGTCGGTCATTTCAACTGCTTATGCCAAGAATGTTAGGATTTCCCATATGCCTTTAGAGAATGTATTAAACATTTCCACACCCTTAAGAGACTCTGTACGCGTAACTCATGGGTACAAGAGCCTTCCCCTAGAGTTCGACGACAAGATTCGTGTTGTTGACGCACTTCCACTGGATATGTGCGATTTTTACATGATATTAGGCATGGACTGGTTATCCAAACATCACGCCACCATTGATTGCCATACATATCAGATCATCTTCGGTGATCTAAATGCACCAGAGTACATTCACAACGGGTTCGTACCCGGAAGGTGTGTACAGATAATTTCAACCTTACAAGCACATGAACTATTGTCACATGGTTGTGAGGGCTATCTTGCTACTGTCATGATTAGGAGGCTGAATCTCCATCTATCCACATGCTCACACTATTAATTGTTGAATATGTATTTAGGCATGAGTATGTGGTTTCTGAATCATTGACTTTGCTGTGTACACCGTGACGCCACCTTCTCGAGACAAAACATAGACACGGACTGAATGGCTTTGACATTCGTCCTAAATCGGTAGCGTTTTACCTCCGGTCGGTGAAGACCGTTATACGATATTAAATATCGTACATGTGATCAGGTAGATTCAATTAAGAATCTCCTTGACAGGGTTTCGCGGCTGTACTAGCCGTTCTCTTTACTCGACCGTCTCAAAGCAAGACTGCGAACATAAAGAGTGAATCAATTGGATAGATATCCGCTTGATTAAAGTCGTCAATTCAAATTCCTGGAACAAGTTTGATTCATTAAGAATCTTACCATTGTTGCTTTCCAGTTGACACAAGTTTGATTCATAAGAATCTCACAAGTCACCTACCGTAGCGCTGTTTGAGTTTGACGCTAGAAGGATTTCCATTCGTCACTGTGAATATTAATGAATATCACTGTGAATGTTCTGGCAAGACCATAAAGATATTGCGTAGAAACCTGAAACGAGTTTGAATCAATTCAGAATCAAACCACTGTTGCTTTTCAGTTTTGCACATGTTCAATTTATAAAGAATCTTGCATATGACCTACCGCAGTGCTGTTTGATGTTAACACTGGAAGGATTTCCACTCATCATTGTGAATACTAAGTAGTATCACTCTGAGTTTTCTAGCAATATCACAAGGATATAGCGTAGGACTCTGTTGATCTTCATCCGTGTGTCCTAACGAGATTTGATTGATCTCTTGGCTCTAGACTCTATATGTGCACTTTTAGTGGTCGGAGGCTGGAGCAGATGCCACCTATTCAATATCAACTATCTCGTAGTGAGAAAGTCAAAAGAAGTCGTGTTGATCTCCGTGACAATAAAACAAACTTCTTTTGAGAGAAGCCTGAGTAGCTAGGAAAGGGTTGTGCTTCACATCACTGGGTCCATGATGAGTTTGTCTTCCTGATGAGTTGACCCGGTTTCTGCCTAAATTGTATGGAGGGCTTCTTTCTTTACACCCTTTATCCTTACATTTCTTTTTCATTCTTCAACCCCTTCAATGCTTACCAAGACATCATTACTAGCACCTTGTTGTGATTGTTCCAGTGCTAGCATCAGTACTTAGTCGGCATTCAGCTACGTTCACATTCTACTCCATCTTTCCTAAGGACTTCTAATAATCTATTGGATTGTCCCTGGGAAGATCCCTCCGGTTCTGGTTGGATCATAGGACTTAAACCTAACCACCCTTTTGACACCAATAACGTCGTGAATTAAAGATGTTGTGGGTATTTGATCGTAACCATGAAAACCACTTTAAATTCTAACTAAGTGTTTGAAAAACATTTAACACCTTGCTAATTTTTTCGTTTTAGAATTGCTCCCCCTTCACATGTGCATCGATAATCGAAAGTGTTTCGCACATGTAGGTAAGAGTTAAAGTGCTTGAGTCTTATATTAGATCACATTTTAATCACATTTTCTCCCCCTATCTCTAATATATAAAATCTTTTGATATTAGAGATACCAAATTTGATTAAAATATATTTTGAAAAAATAGTCTTGAAATCTCTGGGAGAAAGATGTGTGAATCTTTTGCATGAAGTTAAAATGCTCCCCCTCAAAAATTGATCCAATTGAATTGTCATTGTGAGGATATGATCTACATTTCGCTTTTTGAGGATGGGAGTTGTTGAACACACAATTTTTGAAAGATTTTGAATATCATTCAAAAATTCTTGAAAAAATTGTGTTCAACGCTTTTTGAAAAATCAATTCTTTTTGTCGAAAGGTTTTTCTAAAGCATAAACTTGAGTTCATAGACTTTGAATGTCTTGACGAATCCACTCAAGTCTAAGAAGATTTCTCTTCTTTTGTTGAGGGTAAGGGCACTAAATCGTACACTCCCCCGTGAATATCGGTCCGGGTTGCAATCTGAAAGTGATTACAAGCCATTGTGTTGAGCTCAAAACGTTGAATGTTTTGTGACAAGCTCAACCCGTGATAGATTGCTCTACCCGTTGTTTGGAAATATTTGTCCAAAATAGACAATTTCCTTTATTAAAAGAAGAAATGACATGTTTTGAAAAATATTTACAACTTTCATTCGAGCTTTATGTACACACCCGTGTCGTTATTGAGCGACATTTCTAGGCACGTCCATATTATCGATACTGAAAGACATGTCAAGAAGAATATTTTTGGATTTTGAAAGATTTTTTTAATTTTGTGTTTTGCTTTTATGTGTTTTATATTTTTGTATTTTGATTTTTCAAAGATATTTCCAAGTTGATGTTTGATAGATAAATCAAGCAGGCACCTTTGCCAGAATCTCCAGGTCTGCTGGAGTCAAACATCTCATACCAATTTGCCTAACGAGGTACTCAAACCTATCTTTCGACAGAGCTTTCGTAAACAAGTCGGCTAATTGGTAATCCGTTCCAACAAACTATAATTCAACGATACCTCTTTCAACTTGTTCCTTTATGAAGTGGTATCTGACATCGATGTGCTTCGTGCGAGAATGCTGTACTGGATTGCAGGAGATGGCTATGGCCGACTTTGAGTCACAGTACATAGGTACTTTATCAAAGTGGAAGCCATAATCCGTGAGTTGTGTTCTCATCCATAGAACTTGAGCACAACACGCAGATAGAGACACGTACTCCGCTTCGGCTGATGAAAGTGACGTGCAATCCTGCTTCTTGGAAGACCATCCCACAAGCATATCTTGACCTAGAAATTGTGCACCACCAGTATTACTTTTTCGTGTATCAAGACACCTTGCATGATCAGAATCTGAATAGGCCGTTAGAAAGAAACCGGTTTCCCTCGGATACCAGAGTCCCAAATGAATGGTATTCTTGAGGTACCGAAAGATCCGTTTAACCTCCTTGAGGTGCTTTTCAGTGGGTCGTGCTTGATAACGTGCACAATAACACGTAGCATGTGAAATATCAGGTCTGCTTGCTGTCAAGTACATGAGGGACCCGATCATGGAACGATATCTCGTTTGATCTATGGGTAATCCCTCCAAGTCAGCATCTAGCGATGTGGTTGATAATGGTGTCCCAACGGGGTCACATGAAGTCATACCATGCTTTTTGATTATCTCTTGACAATACTTAGCTTGGTTTATAAAGATACCACTTGGGGATTGGTGAACTTGAATTCCTAGAAAGAATTTTAGTTCGCCCATCATAGACATTTCAAATTTGCTGTGCATTACTTTTTCAAACCATTTTGAAAGTTTTGGGTTTGTAGACCCGAAAATAATGTCATCAACATAAATTTGCACAAGCAAAATGTCATCCCCATATTTATAAGTGAACAAAGTTAAATCAATAGAACCTTTTGAGAAACCTTTGGAGACCAGAAATTTCGAGAGCTCGTCATACCACGCCCTTGGAGCTTGCTTGAGTCCATAAAGTGCTTTGTGGAGACGATACACCTTGTCAGGAGAATGAGGATCGACGAATCCTTCCGGCTGCGTGACATAGACTTCTTCCTTCAAAGGACCGTTAAGAAACGCCGTCTTTACGTCCATTTGATATACAATGAATCCCTTATGTGCAGCATAGGCAAGGAAAATCCTGACCGCTTCCATTCGAGCTACTGGTGCAAATGATTCTTCAAAATCAATACCCTCTTTCTGTCCATACCCTTTAGCCACTAGCCTAGATTTATTCTTGATGATCGTGTTCTCTTCATCCATCTTGTTTTTCCAGATCCATCGAAGATTTAATGGTGTTACATCGTATGGTCTGTCAACAAGTTCCCAGACTTTAAGTCTTTCAAACTGTTGAAGTTCATCTGTCATCGATTCAATCCAAGCATGATCAGCCATGGCTTCTTTGATGTTTTTCGGTTCAGCAGTACTCACGGCGAGTGCGAACATACAAACATCGCCATCGGTTTCAAGCTGTCGTCTTGTACGAACGGGCTGTGAAGGGTTTCCAATTACGTGAACCAAAGGATGATCTCGGGTCCAATGATGTGTTGAAGGATGTTGTTGGTAGAACGTGTGCATATTTGACGGATCAACATGGCGAGTAGAAGACTCTCCAGTTTCGTGTACCGGTGTACCGAATGGGTTGATAAATTCGTCTTCGTCAGATAATGCATCGTCTGCTTGATGTGTGTTCTCTGGAGCAATGACAATAGTTGTGGATGTTGTAGGATCTATTGTTAATGTGATATTCTGAGGAGGTAAATCTGCAACAACCCGTGTTGAAGTAGATGAAGTTGTATCCTTGTGTTGACGATGAACGGTATCATCATTCTTATCATGAGTGACAGCGGAAGACTTCGATGCAACTTGTTTCTCCCCCGTGAAATATTCATCATACATTGGTCCATATAACATTTCCAACTCTTCAAGTGTCATGTCCACTGTCATATCTGCTCTAGGAACATGTTCAGGAACCAGCTTTGAACTTGATGGTTCATTGCTGTGGTCTTGAGTTCCGAGTTCCGTGCGGTTGTGAACGGAAGTCGTTTGTCGTTGTGGATCGGGACTTAAACTGCTTTGTTTAAGTGCCATTTCTTGCAATTCATCAAATCTGATATGAATAGTCTCGACTATCAATTTTGTTCTCTTGTTGTACACTCTGTATCCCTTTGACTGAGTTGCATATCCCACTAAAATGCATGCATCACCTTTCTCTTTCATCTTGTCCAGATTTTCACCATCTCGAATAATGTAACACGTACATCCAAAAACGTGAAGGTGTTTGAGTGAAGGTTTGCGATCATTAATTATGTGATATGGTGTCTTTTCGTGTCTTGGGATAACTAAGGAGCGGTTTTGTGTGTAGCATGCGGTTGACACGGCTTCGGCCCAAAAGTATAGTGGAATTTTTGAAGCGGATAACAATGTTCGAGCAGCCTCAACTAAAGTACGGTTTCGTCTTTCAACAACGCCATTTTGTTCGGGTGTTCGAGCAATAGATGTTTCATATTCAATTCCTTCAGCTTCAAAATAGTTTCTCAGTTTTGAATTCAAAAATTCAGTACCTCTGTCAGTACGAACCATTTTAACTTGAGCTTGAAGACCACGTTGTATCACTTTAAGGAAGTTGATGAGAACATCGGGTGTTTCATCCTTGGACCTCAAGAAGTGAGTCCATGTGTACCTTGAGTAGTCATCGACAATTACCATAACGTATTTCTTCCCATTGATACTTTGAACACGCATGGGACCACACAAATCTATATGAAGAAGATCTAACCGTCCTTTAGAGCTAGGTGTAGTCTTTGTCTTGAAACTACTCCGTTTAGCTTTACAAAGCTCACAAGAAGAACAAAGATGATCTTTGATGAATTTCAAGTTAGGAAGGCCTCGCAAAATATCTTTCTTAGAAAGCAAGTTGATGGTATCGAAGTTAAGATGAGATAAACGTTGATGCCATAACCAAGCTTGAGTCGTTGAAGCTTTAGCCATGAAACAGATTGGAGTTGAAGATGTGGAGTCTTGTAGTGAAATAGTGTAGAGATCAGTACCCCGTGTTCCGGTAAGTCATTCCCATCATAATCACGAACAAAACATGTCTTCTTTCTAAAAGCAACTTCCAAATCCGCATCACAGAATTGACCAACCGAGAAAAGATTATGATTGAGCCCTTCGACGTAGTAAACCCTTTTGATAGTGATATTCCCCTGAACCAAGTCTCCATATCCTAGGATTGGTGCAAATTGATCATTTCCGAATCGGACCGTACCCAGGAACTTCTCCACGAAGTTAATTAGAATCTTGAGATTCCCCGTCATGTGCTTCGTGCATCCGGAGTCCATTATGAAGAGAATTACTTCGATCACCTGCAGAAGAATTAGAACACGATGGAGCATTTGCTAAATTGGATTCCATGTCAGTTGTCATTTCCGATTCATTAGTTTCCCTAGTTTCATCATTTAGAGGCACACTAACGCTCCTAGTCACATTTTCTGTCCTAACCTTAGGCATCCATTTATATCCTGGAGGACATTGATTATCAAACCACCATTTCCAAGGCTTGCTAGCAGACTCATATAATTCCCTAATTCTGCTTCTAGGGTTCTTAGTGGTGGAGTCTGATGCAATACTTTTCTTAGGGGGGGGTTGCACCAGAATGGTTCACTTTGCGTTTGGGTTTTCTAGCACTAATAGGCATCACAGTTTGCTTCTTAGTTCTAGTTTCTACGCCTTTGACATTATTCGAAACACACATAGCATGATTAGCATTAGCACACTTTCCACATTTCACACAAACAAACGTAACTTTCATAGCATTCAAAGTCGAATCATTCAAATCGTCATTACACGCGATTACAGACGTTTTATTCTTAGAAACATTGAAAATCCTAGGATGGTCTTCTACTTCCTTCATCTTCCCTTGACTTTTGTTTTGCCAGACCTTTTCATTCATGCGAGTGCTCTTAAGCTGGGGCCGGCTAACACTAGCAGTGGGGACTACTCCTGTAGTAAAAGACACACGTCTATTAGTGTTTCTAGAAGTTTGAGGTGACTGACTTTCTTTGTTTTGTGTGGGTTTAGTGGTCAATCTATACATCCCTGGTTTAACCACATTTGTGCTCTTAATGCTTTGTGATCGAAAATTTGTTTTGGGAGTGTTTTGTGGTAACCTATCCTTCCCATCCGTCTTGGGGGCAAACGCAGGTTTTGCAAATGCAAAATTAGAGAAAACAGATGGTTTTCCCAAGACAGAGGGTCTAGTCACTTTTTGAGCATTGGGTTGTCTTACAACAGGTTTCTTAACACTAGGTTCCACAATCTTCCCACCCATCTTAGCAATGAGTTTCTGCAACTCTGCCATCGCTCTGTCCCTGTCTTGTAACTGAGCTTTCAACCCTTTAATTTCCAAATTCTGTTCGTTCATTTCTCGAAACGTTTGGGAAAGTTTTTCTTGCAATTTATTATCATGTGGAAAACTACCAACGTCTTTTTGCAAAGCAAGTTCAAGAGAATGACAATGTTTTTGAAGGAAATCAGTTTTGTGTTGAAGTAACTCAAAAGCCTTTTTATCAACATTTTCTTTATGTTTCGAAAGCTCAAGTTCAAGACGCTCACACTCTTTGATTTTATCAAGATATTTGCATGCAACATCAGAATATTCATCGATATCAGCACAAGATTGAAGAGTAACACACAAAATATCTTTGGAGAGACATTCTTCTAAGAGTAGATCATATTCGTTTGAAAATTCTAATTTGTCATTTTGAAGGTCGTCAATTTCTTTTTCAAGAGACTCAACATATTTCAAATCATCAAACATTTCAGACTGAATTAAATTTTCAAACTCAAGAACATGTTCTTTTATTATCTTTGTATTTAGTATTAAAAGTTCTTTCACAAGCACAGTTATATCGTGAGGAATCTCGGTTTTCCACTTATCCTTTTGACGTTTCTCCCAATCGCTTTCAACAATTGATTGAACATTATTAACGTGGTGTTTAAGAAAACCAAGTATTTTTCTACTTTTGCTTTTAGAAGCATCTAGAGGCAAATAGTTAATATATTTAAAAACATTAGTTTTCCTCTTAGTGGCAAAAGCTTTTTTCCATTGAATTCTTTTTTGTTTGCATTCTAAAAATAATTCCTCATGAGACTTCTGTTTTTGTGGAGTGAAAAGACCATAAAGACTGTTTTCATAAGCATAGTTATATGGTTTCACAAAATCTTTATTGACCGGTGATCTACTCTCCTCATCCCAAAGGGACGTCTCTTCACTATCGAGGTTAGCTACAGGGCAATCATGATTGGTCCATTCGGACTCGTCAAGATATAAATGGGGGTTTGCAGCTTGAGCTTGTTCGAGGTACTTGGGGGTGGCAAAGCTAGGTTGACCCTTGAAAAACGACCGAGGTGCTATCATTCTTACGGTTTGAATTGAGTCATGAGTATTATAAACAACTTTTTTCAAAAAATCGACTTGTTCTTCGAGATCCTTTACTTTTTCAGTATCTTTGCTTTGTCTATTTTTGAAATCTTGTTTTAATGTTTCAACCTCTTGTTTCTTCTCGTCAAGAATTTTAGCAGAATCGGTGGTGTTCATAGAAAGCCTCTGTTCAAGTTCATTAACTTTTGTTGTGGCAAGATACGTTTTTTGACGTTCATCACTTAATAAAACATTAAATTGACATTTTTCTTTAGTTAACAAAGCAAGAGCTTCATTGTATTTATTTTCAAAATCGTCCTTTTTAACGTTGATGACACGACATTTGTACCCCTCAAGCTCGTTGGTCTTTTGAAGAAGCTCAGCCCTATAACTATCAATAGTCTCACTAGATTTTATAAGAGCGGCTTTGCATTCTTCAAAGTTTTGAGTGAGCGCTGCGTTTGCCTTCTTTAATTGCTTTTGATTCTTTCTATTTTCATTGACATCTTTTTGTAAACTAGCAATTAAATTAGCAAGCGCGACACGCTCCTCGTCATCATACACATTTGCATGTTGATCATCCTCAAATTCATTATTGCACATGTCTGATGAATCGGGTGTGGTATTGCTATCAACCGTTTCCATCATACACGTGTCAGTAATTGTTGTTGGTAGATCACTATGCTCATGTGTATCACCAAACACATTATATTCAGCATCATCTTGTACCTTATCAATTAGCTCGGTATCAAAGATAGGACCATTGTCATCTTCAGTGACGTTAAGGACCTCATGAATCTTTGCCATGTATGAATAATGTGCCTCTAGTTCTTGGTCGGAGAGTTCATCATCTATGTCGTCAAGCATTTCTCCTTCCTCAGCTGATAACTTGATTCCAGCTTCCATTTTCTTGCACAACAGCATCTTTTCCTTATGATAACCATAATCTTTAACCCACTTTGTCTGCCTGCATTCCTTAGCCAAATGCCCAGAACCTCTGCAGTTAAAGCACTGAATACCACTTTGTTGCACAACTTGAGTACCAACAGTTTCCCTATTTCCAACAACAGTAGCCACCCTCTGATTATCATACTTAGGTTGTCGATCATACCTTGGAGGACTCTCAACACGTCTTCGTGTGTCATACCTTGGAGGACTCTGTGCATGGGTGTTCCTCGAGTTTGAAGATGTTCGAAGGTTGTTGTTGGTGGGTTTGTAGATTTTCTTGTATTTCTTCATAACGAAAGCCATTTGTTGCTTGAATTCCCTATCCCTTTGAGCTACTTCTTCATCACTGTCTTCTTCGGATGTTTGCTCAGGTATGGGTGATGGTGCTCTTGCAACTTCTTTGCCTCGGGATCGTGTTGGAACATGTGACTTGGAGACAATGGATGATCGTGGTGATGATGATTGAGTAGAGTAGGTCTTTGAAGTACGGGAGTGATAATCTGGGTAATGTTGAGTGGTAGACACCAAAGCAAGTGGATTAGAAATCTTTGCAACTCGTTCAGCTCGAAGTTCATTTGCCTCATTTTGAAATTGTTTCAAGATGTCAAAGAGCTTGTGATATGAAACTTCGTCTAACTTTTGTTGTTGTTTCACCAAGGTGACAAACCGTGTCCACTCTGGTTGAAGTTGCTGTAGAAATTGGACATTGACTTGCATGGTGGAAACTTGCAAGTTGTTTCGGGTCATATCATTCATCATCTTGTAGAATCGGGAGTAATAAGAATCAATTGATTCCCCATCTTTTGATGTAAACTTGCCAAAGTTCCAAAACATCTTAGTTTTCACATCTTGTTTGTTAAGTGATTCACTTTGTTGCAATCTTTCAATGGCCGACCACATTTCTTGAGCAGTAGGGCATGCGTCAACCGTAGAGTAAATTTCATCTCCAATGCCACTGAGAATTAAGTAGATTGCTTCCTTCTCTGCATCAAACCACGCACGATTCTCTGGGGTGAGGTCGGTCCTCTTCTCATCACGTTCATATGCGGGTTGTGCATCACTCGTGTCTGTGGCTGGTACTGCAGGAACTTGAATCCTTGAGAGTTTATAGGGTCCTTCCAAAATACATTGCCTTAAAGCATCACCGTTAGGTTTTGTGTCAAGGTAACGTATAAAACGGGATTGCCATTGATCATATCGACCCGACACAAGCATTGGTGGTCTTTCCTTGTTACCTGCCACCATTATGTTGTTGTTCGTCACACGGTATTCGGCAGTAGAATCCATCTCAATATTCTCTGAAATGATGAATTGAATGTGGATCTTAAGTAGTTGAGTTGTGATTTGAATGGTTGTTGAAATTCCGAAAATTGCGATTTTTTCTCAGCCCGACAATAAATTCCTCAGTCCGACAAAACGGTAGACCTAAAAAATTTGTAATCACCAAATTTTGAAATTGAGCTAGAAATGTCCTAAAACTAGTATGGAAAAATTTTGATTTTACTTGACCTAAAAATTTTAACTCTTTTTTTTTTCTTTTTTTTTTTTTATCTTCATGTAAACTACGTGCTGAAACTAGTCTAGATGGTGGCTAAATCTAAAAAATACTCAAACAAAATTTAGCTACACATGTCATCGGAATGTGCCATCGGAATGCCCATCGGAATGTTGCTTAGATCGGAATGTCCTTTAGATCGCAATGTGCACCTGTCGGAATACTTAGATCGGAATGTGTACTTGTCAAAATCCTTCAGATCGGAATTTTCAGATCGCAATGTGTACCTATCGAAATCCCAGATCGGAATGTGGCTGTCGCAATGTGGGCAGAGTAACGTTTCAATATTTGCCTTAAATCCGTCGCAATCCATATCGCAATAACGATCGCAATAAGCGTCGGAATAAGGGGGCTATCGCAACTGATCGCAAAGTAAAACCCTAGGGTTATTGCGATCGAAACCGTACTTACCTTTTCCGAACTTTAAGCTGTCGCAATAAGGGACCTTTTTCCAACTTTTTAGGCAACGATTTTAGCAACTTTTAGGCAACAAATTTAGCAACTTTTAGGCAACAAATTTAGCAACTTTTAGGCAACAAGATCGTGTTTTTAACCAAACCAAAACAACCAAATCTCTACAACAAGTATATAGAAGATTTGTAGCAAGAGATAGAACACGAAAAACACAAAAAAAATTCGAATTCGAGATGATTTATGGATTAAATCACACGAATCATATGAAAACACAACAACCAATCACAAAACTACCCCATGGCGATTGATACCAATTGTTGTCCCTAATATACGATGATTGTATAGCACGAATTAAAGAAAGAAAGGTAGATATGAGAAGAATTCTAGAGAGAGAAAGTAGTGAGAGAAAGTAGAGAGAAAATGGTTGGTGAAACTTGTGGAATATTAGATTAGAGAAAATGAAATGACCAACACCCTTCCTAACATGCTAGGAAGGGTTTATATAGCCTTTGCTTACATGTAGCTTAATGGGATATATGATCATGGGCCGGGCTTTCCTTTTGGGCTTTGGTTACTTATTAATGAACCTTAGCTTAAAGTTAAGCCCGTAATAACACGACTAATATACTACCTATTACAACGTTCTAAAATACGATACATAATAAACATATGACCGAGCATTCTTGTTTGGCTCAATATTTTGAGGCTAACACTACTCGTTGTTTGTTGTAGTAAGGTAACAATGTCATGCGGCTTATAATACTCCAAATAACGAAAATACTGCTTTATGCATTGAATTACGATATATTGCCTGACTAGCAATACAGGGTCTTATTATTCATATTATGTTCGTGTTTTGGTTTTACATAACCATATTCATATAACGATTTTTATTCAACTCTATACAACGTTATGAAACGTATTGTATGATGTTTTTAACGACAATGGTTCGTATAATGATTTTGAAGGTGAAAGCCAGTATTGAATTGTGTAAATTTGGGGGTGTTACATCTTTTCTTTCTTGCATCCCAAAACCGAATATTATATTTTTTTAATTTTTTTTCTTTTTATTACTTATTAATATATTATTAATAATACCTTAATTTACCTTAATTTATTTCAGCTCCTAAAGCCTCCAAAACCTCAAAACCGTAAAACTAGTCAAATTTACGCGTATACCGTAAAAGACGTAAAAATATACAGTTTTATAAAAACTCTTGAAATATGAAATAAACAAATTAACTAAGTCCTAAATGACTTAAAACCATCCTGAAAAATACTCCCGTGGCTAAATACCTCTTCCGAGACCCCTAAATGCAAAACCCTAAACCGTAAAAATACTATTTTCTATAATACATATACGTATACGTAAAACCACTAAATAACACCATCTCATTTCATAGTCACTACCATGTGAGCTCATGAACATGAAATCATCACACATCGTTTCACTCACAAGGTACCCCGTACCCGAAATGATATCCAAACCACAATCTATACACACCAATTAGCACATAAACACGTAAAAACACGTAACTTGCACAAAATAAAACTAATGACAAACCTCAAAACAGCGGTTGTCACATCACTCCCTCCTAATAGAAATCTCTTCCCGAGATTTACTCCTTAGGATCAAACACACAACCAAGAAATCACATGAGGATACTTGTTCTAAATGAACTCTTCTCATTTTCATTTGTACTTTAGTTCAAGTTTCAAAATACCACATATACAACCCAAAAATAATTAAACTCATTCCCAAACTCTTGACCCCACGGCCAATAAATCTCACAAATGACTCTTTGCTAACACAAACCCTTATTAACACAAATCCCGAATAACCGTACATCCAAATATGCATTCTCAAACAACATTTACCGATCTTAATACACGGAATATAACATGTATTCCACTCATTCCCCCCCAGGTAATTCTATGCTCATAAGCTACTTGTCCGATCTTTAAAAAGATCATAAATGGACCTACAAAACTCTACATCAACTCTTCCATTTTACCAAAACATACCACCCGTTACTATGGGTGAAACTTCCTACATAACTTTGTCACTAAACTCTAGTGGTTTCCTCCTTTTCAACATAGCATCCCTTGTTTCTCTCATCCTTTCCACAAACACCATTACCACATTAGTAGCCTCTTTTACCAATTCTAGTCCACAATGGGGACAACTCACTCTATCCTTTCATATAGTACCTCAAAAGGCATTTATCGACTTCTAGTATGATAACTATCATTATATGAAAACTCAGCCATCGCTAAAGAGTTTCCTAACTCCCTCTAAATCAATCACTCATGCCCTCAGTGTAACTCCTAAGGTTGTATTAATATCTCACTTGCCCCTCCTTTTCCAGTTAGCTGGATATACTCATATCCAATCATGTTCATCAACTCCCTTTAGTCCGTACCCCAAACTATTTAAAAATTCCAATTTCCTTACAAGTGACCTATGACGGTCTTTCACATATCCATTAGTTCTTCCAATCCAAATCAACTTATGATCTATACACATCATCAAAAGGAAGGTTATCTCAGTTAGTCTATCAACTGCCATCCAAACCCATGCTACAACAACTTCCATTAAATTTGGATAGCTCACTAGTAGCACATATACACTTCTTTCTCACTTTTCTTCATGATTTTTTTATACCCAACACTTCCTTTATACCTACACAATGTCCTACCTTCAAGGTCATATTGCTCCTCATCTTGTCTCAGTTAGACCAAGCCCTTCGTCCCTATAGCACATCACACTTATAACTCCTCATCCCTTCGATTATCGATACTAAGCCTCCCAAACTATCAGTATAGGTCAGTGCCATTTCCTTTTCCACACTACAAAAGTATTAGCCTGCGTCATGCTTTATTCTACTCATTAAGCTCTACCAAAGTTTTACCTTCGGTTCCTATCTCGACCTATTTCATTCATGCTTCGCTTCTATACACAGTTCCTTCTTCTTCCTCAACTCCTACCATACATCACGATGTGATGCTTCCCATCGTTTCTTCCCTTGACATAATCCTTCATAAGGCATTCTATACATATTAGGCTAACTTTTACGCAAAACCCTCTATTCCATCACATCCGTACGTAATCCTTCCAACTTCTCAACTACATGACTTCTCATTCCTCTTGAAATATGAGATGAATTAGTTAGTCTACCGACTACCACCCAACTCTCGTCGTACATATTCCTCCACCCCATTATGTATCCCTTTCACCAAGTTCGTCCTTACATCGCCCTTTCTAAGCTACTCCTATCTATGTAGGAAGTATAGTCTATGTCCCTTTTCTTCATATGATTGTCCAAGCCACGCAACATACATGTTGACGCGTTCTCTGCTTTAGACAACTCAACTCGTGCAACCTACATCCTTCATCTAAACCACCCTAATACGTCATCCATATAGTTCAAGTTCGTCTCAACTTCACTTCATTCTTCTTATTCCATGTCTCATCAACCATGCTTGCCTTTTCCAGATGGTACTTGGCCTTGTAATTTTCTTTCATCACTTAACTCCACCCATCACCTTTTCCAAATGTTCAATCAAGATGATTAAATATGTGTTGGAGACGTTCATGATCTGTATAGATCATTCTCTACGTCTCGTACCCCCAAATGCCGCTAGCATTCTAGGCAGATATAACAATCCAGCTCCACTAACTAAGTCTATCTAGTCATCTATACGCCAAAATTTTCCAAGTAGCTTCACTTGTTTTTTTTTCTCACAACCAGTTCTCCTACTCCGTCCTAATAGGGACAGACTAGAGTTTCATGTGATTCCATGCGGATCACACTCTCATCTTATACCCACATTAGTTTCCATTTGTCTACTAAGCCATATTTTGAATTGTTATTCAAATCTCATACTTCTACTTTGATCTTGCATCCAACATGAGGTATTTTCAATCATCATCTTCTAGGAATACTTGGTTCTATCCTTCCATGGTTCTCCCTTATTCCTACACTATTCCGTCCAACAAAAATTCCATACTTCATTCATCAAATCTATGGAAATCACTAGTGCATTGGATAATGCATAGCTGTCTCTTCCAAAGATCTTTCATAACACCTTCACAAAACCGACTCTCTAATCACTTCTCCACGAAACTTATTCAGCTCAACTTCACTTCTCATCCCTCGACCCCCTGGTTACTTCCACGAGTTCCTAACCTCCCATGTCATGTATTCATTTCATCACGATCCACACTCTGATACTCGATCTGCCCTTCTTCGTCACGAACCATACGTAAATTTCCCATCATAGTGCTTATCACCTTTCCAGTCCTCGCAACTTTTGTGACTCCTTCTAAATCTCTTGCATCCTTCTTGCAGCCGACACGTAGTCCTTTCAGCTCCTTGCTTCGTGATGTAGCTCTTTATGCACTCCTTCTCGTCTCCATGATGTTACCTAGGAACTTCACACTACCAGTAGCTTCTAACTTTAACTCATCTACCACAATATTTCTAAAAGTACTTCAACCCAAAACTATACCAATCCCTTGCGTGTTATTTACCCAACCTTTCCATTAGTATAACTTTCTACTCTACCCTCACATCCGCTAGTACTTTCATCGATCTCCTAATGGTACTTAAACCAACTTCTCATAGCATGACTTCTTGTTCCCACTACCAGTCAACTAACTTTACTTACCCTCTTATTCTCGTAACCAACCTAAGTTTCCAAACTCCACAAATCTTAATCATTCCTTCAACACAACCTTTAAACCAAAACACATTTCTCCATTCTAATATCTAACCATAAGTAATACTATCCAACTCTATCCTCTCATCCTAACGTTTCCACAACCGCATAACTAAATCAGCCATGACGTGTAACAAAAGAATTCCAAACAATCGTGTCCCAATAAAATATAGGGTAAAACAAACCCTAGCCAAAACAACTGAAAACAAAACAATGTAATCCGAAAGATCAATGGAGTGTGCCAATAACGAAAAATTTAGACTCGTCACGATTAATATTACCAAATTTCGATACCTTAGAAAATTTTAAACTTTCTCCCCAATTAGTTACTTCTCATAAGAACCAAACTCCCATACTACTAAAATCAATCATACTCATTTTTAACCATAAACTCATCCTTTATCTTCATCATTTTATCAAGATATCAACTAGTTAGTATACTACAATCTTATTCTAACCCTTATCTCGCTTACCCATATTAAATTTATTTCCCTTGTTATTATGAAATCAATACATGTTTATAAAATACAGTGTGTTTTTTTTATTCTATATTATTATTATTATTTATATAATCCATTTAGGCTGGTTATAACTAAACTACTACACGTTTACAAGGTGTGGTGTTATTATTATCATTACTATAATAAAATCTCCCTTTTTACTCTTTCCGTCTTAGTTAAATACTTCTAAAATTTTAACTCCACTTAAGAAAATTATTGTAAAATTTCTTTACCCCTTTAAAATGTATGATCACATGTTACACATAAAACTAATCCAATTATTTTCAAGACAAATTTTTTTTATTAGCTTACTACCACAAACTTAAAAAAAAATATGTAAGCCACGTTATCATACCATACACCTACAAATTATTTTCAAAATCGTTTTCCTATAATTAGCCATACTTATTTGCAAGAAAATTTAGTAGTTCTCATTAATTAAAATGCATACCCGAATGTAAACACACTTCAAAAAGACTCAAAACGTCGTTGGAACTCCATCAAACTCTAGCACCATAAAACACGAACAACACTAGGTACGTTCAAGTTATAATAACTAGTGAACGGCCATATACCATAACTTAACACATAGTAGTATATATACATCCGCATATATATACCTATTAAATCATCCAAAACATACTCGTTACCATACATGTCAGATCAACCAATCGCGTCATACACTCGTTTTTTTTCTTTTCATACGAGTAACCACCATCTTACCACAAGGCATAAAACCCATCACTAAAACCAGTCCATATCGTGTGACCCCATAATCACACAACATGACTATAACCCAAAACAATAACACACTAAAAAATATCCATATCGTAGGCAACTGTTACATAAACCCATATACTATACATATACCAATAATCTACATCTCATCATATACAAGCATGTACTAACCCTCTTTCATGCAATCATACTTAGGAACCCATTGAAGTTGTGGTACTTGTATAAATATGTTGGCCACCATACTTATACAATTACCCTTTCCCCAATGCACTCCCTCCTATGATGACACTTATAAGAATCAATACAACACATAACACATAAATCCACAACTTACCTAAGCACATAACCACATAAACAATAAGGTCAAAAACTCCAACTAATAAAATTACATAGTCAAACTCTTGGAATATAGAAATCCATAGTCTAGCTAAAACAGCATATACAAAATCCAAATGAAAACATAATCAATTAGAAGTCTTGTCGCCCATCAGAATGGAAACACCTTAAAATCCTTCCTACCCATGTTAGTAACTCGAACCACCACACGATTCTTAGGGAACATGACTTAACATCAAAAGAAAAATAACATACCTCGGGTACATAAAATAACTCAACAAAAGATAGAAACTACCTTGTACCAAATTATGTATTATAATGTATAATTTAAGCAAAATACAACAATGACTAGCGTGGACGATTATGGTTTAACCCGCACTAGTCACAACCCGAAAAGAAAAATAACATGTGGCTAAGTATGAACTACTATGGTTCAACCCATACTAGTCAAAACTTAGCAAACAACGAAAGTAAAAACCAATAACATCCAAAAAACTTTAATTAATATAAAATGCACACATACTCCTATGACGCCTATATGCAGGGACCCTTAAGCTATAGACTAGGTTACTAGACTAGGCAACCTAATTCTCTATAACCATTGTCTCTGATACCATTCTGTCACACCTCACCATGGAGGAATATGGGGCGCGGCATATGGATATCATCACAACATAACGTGTCTATAGAGATAACTAAATGAAATAAGAAATGTCATAAAATGGTGACACAAATGTCATGACAATATCTCAACAAAGCAGGAGTCTAGGCAAGTAGGTAACAGTCATACCTCTTACCCAAGAGAAACAATACATAAACAAAGAAAACATATAGGTGTCAACAGTATCACTTATTAAACAAACAAAAGAAACTAAGAAGGAACGGGAATCTCCTTCTATATGCAATCTTAATTCCTCCAAAGCTAGCCACTTCTATTCTCAAACTTAACCACATTCTCACATGAAAGAGACACTAAAACACGTCAACCTAAAGTTGGTGAGAGTCATAGGTTTAGACTCCAACGCCAAAATCAAACCATAAGTTGTGAACAACAACCACTAAGAAAAGAACATATGGACAATGTGATACAAACTTGCATTAACAACTAATATTCAAGATTTAACAAACCAAACCAAATCAAAGGCTCCCAGTGTTACCAAACACCATGGTCTCATAGGCGCCCATACACCTATGTACCAATCCCAAGGCCCCGCCTTGTCATTATACATTGGTCCCATAGATGCTCACACATCTATGTACCTCCCCAAGGCCCCGCCTTGTCAACATCCCCTTGGTACCAAGTCAAATCACAAAACAATCATGAATCAGTTAGCAGTTAATCACAAAAGTATGCACAAGTCCATCACCAAACACAAAACATTCACACCATAATTTATAAAAATAAGACAGTGTCTCTTCCATCCCATCTGGAAGTTAAAATCATTAGTAGACATGAGACTATGAAACTCACCTGATTGAGCTTCTCCAAAAATCCGCGCACTAGCAAAAAGCTAACAAACAAAAGCACACAATCAAAACATAAACCAAACACTAAGATGGCTCAACAACCTATGATGGACATCTAACATTCTCCCATATATATACCTCATTTATATGCTCTAAGTATCTCATTACACCCCTCTATAAAGCCCTTAACTTAGTTACTTCATAACCCGTCTCGTTAACATTTTACTCAAAACAGTCCCGATTTTTAGGTCTCCAAACTATAAGCCAAACGCCCACCTAACCGTACCCATGACCTCTATAAAGGAAACCCTATGCCCTTACATATGTTATATAACTCCTCCCTTTTGCCCCAACCTTAAAGCTACTTTTAAGGCCCCGATATATATATATATATATATATATATATATATATATATATATATATATATATATATATATATATATATATATATATATATATATATATATATATATATATATATATTATATATATATATATATAAACATATATATATATATATATATATATATATATATATATATATATATATATATATATATATATATATATATATATATATATATATATATATATATATATATATATATATATATATATATATATATATATATATTCTTTTGTCTATCAAGATTTTACTAATTTTGAACATACAAAAAATTTGTTATGATTAGGGGGTCTTACCCTAACCAATTTGCTTAGCCCTCCTGCAGATATCTTATTTAATATATAAACCAACACCCATGCTCATTAGAGGGCTCAAGTGTACTCCTAAGAACCCCAATCACCTTAAAACATTAAATTAAACCCGACTGATTTCAAAACTGTTTTGACCTCCGACTGTTGTAACCTGTTTTTGACCGATTTCCCGACCTCCAATTTAGTTCTCATTTCTTGCATTTTAAAGCCAACTCAATTACCTTTCCAGGGATACTCGGATTGCAAAATAAGAGTTTGTAGAACTCTATATATGGTCAAAACAATTGACCTAAAATTCTGCCCAGTTTTTAAAAAAACGATTTTAACACAAATAACCTAATTAATTACCATCACCATATATATTTATGAACCCTAATTATTCTAATCATGTTTATGTCATTAATTTACAGATTTCATTATTAACCTAGCCCTAGATCCATCATGTATTGATTCAGAAAACATTAAAAACAATTTAATTGAAAAGAGAATTGAAGGTTTTACCTTAGAATTTCGGAAGACAAAAAAAACACTATGAAAACCCTAAAAGAACTCCATAGATGTCGACTTGTTATTGTTCTCCAGGGGATTTTTATGTATTTTTGGTTAAGAAAAAGTCTTAATATAATTATCTAACAAGTCCTTGGCCCATATACAAAAGCCAGTCCCCTTTTTCCCTTTTTTCCCCTTTTCTTTTCTTTCTTGCATCCTAAAACCGACTATTATATTTTTTTTTTATTTTTATTACTTATTAATATATTATTAATAATACCTTAATTTACCTTAATTTATTTCAGCTCCTAAAGCCTCCAAAATCTCAAAACCGTAAAACTAGTCAAATTTACGTGTATACCGTAAAAGACGTAAAAATATACTGTTTTATAAAAACTCTTGAAATATGAAATAAACTAATTTACTAAGTCCTAAATGACTTAAAACCATCCTGAAAAATACTCCCGTGGCTAAATACCTCTTCCGAGACCCCTAAATGCAAAACCCTAAACCGTAAAAATACAATTTTCTATAATACATATACGTATACGTAAAACCACTAAATAACACCATCTCATTTCATAGTCACTACCATGTGAGCTCATGAACATGAAATCATCACACATTGTTTCACTCACAAGGTACCCCGTACCCGAAACAATATCCAAACCACAATCTATACACACCAATTAGCACATAAACACGTAAAGACACGTAACTTGCACAAAATAAAACTAAGTGACAAACCTCAAAACCGCGGTTGTCACAGGCATACGTCACCACCAAGGGGTGATTGGTTTGATTTTTAGCTAATTGAGTCCAAGATCGTGTTCGTGTTATTGTTATTCAATCTTTTCACGCATTCGGTAATCCGTAAACCCTTTTGTTTTTTCTTTTATTTAATTAATTGAAACATGAACATGAATTAAATAAAAGCATGGATAAAAACATGTTACGTGATCAGGGGGGGGGGGTAAAAACTAAGGGTTTGTTCGGGTTGGTTGTTCGACCGACACACAAACCGAGATCCATAGGCTCTCGGCTTGTTCTTGATCACGCCACCAACCGAAATCTACGATCTCAGTGGTGTTTGGTTCGGCCGACAACAGGACAAGGCACCCCGACGCGATTCGGGGGTGTCCTTGTGGTTGGTTTGGGTCACAGCAGCCAGCAGCCCACCACCGGCACACAACCGGTGGCAGTTGGGGTCAAGCAGGGGAACGCTGCGCAGAAGTAGCAACCACCAACACACAGCCGGTGGGAATACCGTTGTTGGCCGCGGATAACCGAGAGATAAGGAACCACCGTCTCAAGCCGGTGGCAGCCTTAACAAAAACAGTGGCAATCGGCCAAGCCGGTTTGCCACTGTTAGGGGGTGTTTGGTTCGATCCGGTTCAAACGGTTTCGGGTTCGGTTCACGACATGTCTAAATTAATTACATGGGTCTGGTTCATGACTAAAATGGTACAAGTATTTATTTTACAAGATATAAAATTTTACAAGTTAATTAAATTAATTTAACATGACATATAATTAATTTAATTAAATCATGAACTTAGGTTAATTATTATTTATTTAATAATACATGTTCTAACCTAAGTATTTATTTATTTAATTTAGACTATAGTAATAATTAATTATTAAGACATGGAATATAATTAATTAATAAACATGACTTAGGTCATTATTAATATAATATTAATACATATTTTAACCTAAGTATTTTATACACTTTAATTTAATTAAATAATTCTTATATTTAATTAAATCATATAACCTATAGTTTATTTAATTAACATGTTATTATTAATAAACTATACTATAATCACATGACTTATGATATTTAATCAGTAAACTTAAGCTTATATTATTAGCTTATTAATTTTGCTTAATTCTAAATATGGAAACTTTCTAATTCAGGAAAGTTACTATTTTTGGAAACTTTCTATTACTAGAAACTGATCTATTTTAAGAAGTTAATCTATTTTTGGAAACTTTCTATTTTTTGGAAACTTTCTATTTTAGGAAACCTGTTATTTTTAGAAAGTTACTTATTATTACACAACAAGTATAATAATACAAGAAATACAAGTAATACTTAATCAAAATATACATAATACATGATAAACACATCATAACGTTTAAATCAGTAAAACAACACATGAACATATAAAACAAGCTAGGACACGATAAAAAATCAATTACGTACTCAGTAATCAGAATACTTATAAATGTATACCATTTATGTAGAATTAGTGAGATCGACGTAGGACTTCCTTTCGTTCGTCTTGTTCGTTCACTGGACATAAGGTACGGATTTCCCGTCCCTTCAGTATGGACATTTTTTCCTTATTAGGATTCCCCGTTTGCAGCCAACTGTTTTCCCATTATTTGTTTTATATGTTTGATACTTATGTTAGAATAAGAGCCTAAGCTAAATACATGCATGACCAGTGTCACCTAGTTATGGAGGTACCATAACCATAACACTGGAGGCACTAGTGTTATGACTTCCCCACGGCAAAGTGATTGCTCGTGGCGTCCCTTTTCAGTTTTGGCCATTATATTATATTATCATGTGGGGCGTATGGGTGCATCCTAGTTACATGTTTACCAGTATTATCAGAGTGAATGCGATGTGTACCTTGCATCCTTCACTAGGAGCTGATCCCTCCTACCCAGACTATTAATAAGAGGCAACCCCTCTAATTGCATGACGAGGTCTCCCCTCCAAGTATCCATGCACGGTGGAACCTCATGACCTATATAGGCTATTTGGCTAATTAAACAGATTTTCATAGAAATGGTAAGTCTTTTCAAACTATAAAACCAGTTTTATGAACATGAATCTAGATATCTTAGAACTTATGTTATTCCATTGCTAGTAGTCTTATATGCTTACGTTATTCTGTATCATACTTTTATATCCGTGCACTAAGCGTTATGCTCAATCGTTTTCCTTTCATGTTCCCAAACGGCAGTTACTCAAGGGCGCTCGTAGACTTTAAGCTTACGTGCATATGGATTGGAAGCTATCTAGCCTTCTCTACTTTATGCATTTCATCATACATTTTGCTACTTATTTCTTTGCATATTGTTTAGTCCTTTTCCTTTACAGTACTTTTATTTGCGTGTGATGAGCTTATACTTTGGGGTACCGATGTTTGTTTTCGGTATTTCCTTTCATGGTCATGTAATGTTTTAAAGACATTTTTCCTTGTATGCTTTGATGACACGCCATAATCACTCGTGACATTCCATTTACCAAAATGGGGTTTTACAGTTATGGTATCAGAGCCAAGGCTTCGACCTGTAGGCTCTCAAAACATGACCTATGATTAGTGGCTAGTCACTATAGTCTTCCTAGAACTGACAGTCGGTTTTCATGCATTCATTGTTTGCATGCATTCATGTTATATGTTATTGTCGCAGGTTTATGACTAAGTAATCGTTGGTACAGGACTAGCCATATTTAGTCGCAATGAAATTTTATCGAAACTTTTAACTTTGGGACTGACCCACTGGCGTCCCCTCGCCATGTCTTTTGTTTTGGGTGAACTGACCATAGGCGTTCACTCTTGCGCATATAAAAGTTTTCATAAACTGCATCATGCATTCATGCATAAAATTTTTCTCATGATTTATTGGCATAATTATTTTTTGATGTATATATTTTATGTTTTGATCAGTTAATCATGTATTTTGTTTTATACTGTCAGATGGTGAACACACGAAATGCTCAAGAGATGGGCGCAGCTGCCAATGTAGCTTTGCAAGCCATCCTTCCCCAAGACAACAACCATCCTCCACAACCTCAAATCGTTCCCATGGTAATGTGGGATAGACTCCCACATCCCGAACGTTTCCAAACAGGCTCCCAGCCAACAAGGGCACCTGCTGGAGGGTATACTCACCCTCTCTGTACTACCTATAACCATAGGCACCCAGGACCATGTCACCGCGACAGCGACGCTTGCTTCAAGTGTGGCCTTACTGGTCATCGCATGAAGGACTGCCACAACGGCGAGATGGAGGGCTCATCTAGACATGTTGATTCCAAGTCACCTCCTACTAGTGGACGGGTGTAGACGACTTCCCGCGATCAGGCCAATAAGTCTACAGGTACCATCACTAGAATCTTGTATATGTATGGTCAAGATGCATGTGTTTTATTTGACACGGGTGCTACTCAGTCGGTCATTTCAACTGCTTATGCCAAGAATGTTAGGATTTCCCATATGCCTTTAGAGAATGTATTAAACATTTCCACACCCTTAAGAGACTCTGTACGCGTAACTCATGGGTACAAGAGCCTTCCCCTAGAGTTCGACGACAAGATTCGTCCTGTTGACGCACTTCCACTGGATATGTGCGATTTTTACATGATATTTGGCATGGACTGGCTATCCAAACATCACGCCACCATTGATTGCCATACATATCAGATCATCTTCGGTGATGTAAATGCACCAGAGTACATTCACAACGGGTTCGTACCCGGAAGGTGTGTACAGATAATTTCAACCTTACAAGCACATGAACTACTGTCACATGGTTGTGAGGGCTATCTTGCTACTATCATGATTAGGAGGCTGAATCTCCATCTATCCAGAATCGGCCGATCGTTTCAGAATTCCCAGACGTGTTTCTAGAAGAACTTCTGGGCATACCACCAGCTCGTGAAGTGGAGTTTAATATTGAGCTCGTCCTAGGATCTGAGTCAGTATCTAAGGCTCCTTATCGCGTGGATCCCATAGAGCTGGAGGAGTTAAACAAACAATTGCAAGAACTGTTAGAACGTGGTTTCATTCGACCTAGTGCTTCTCCATGGGGCGCTCCTGTTCTGTTCGTAAAGAAGAAGGACGGCGGCATGTGTCTATGCATAGATTATCGTGAGCTTCACAAGATCACCATCAGGAAAAGATATCCGCTGCCACGCATTGACGACTTGTTTGACCAACTCCAAGGGGCCAAACATTTCTCCAAGATTGATCTGAGGTCAGGTTATCATCAGTTACGGGTTAAAGAGCATGACATCGTCAAGACTGCTTTCCGTACACGCTATGGGCACTACACTGTCTTCATGGATCTGATGAACCGTATCTTCCATGAGTTCCTGGACAAGTTCGTCATTGTCTTCATTGACGATATTCTGATTTTCTCTAAGTCCAAGGAGGAACACGAAGACCATCTTCGTACAGTACTATAGATACTTCGCCAGAAGCAGCTGTATGCTAAATTCTCTAAGTGTGAGTTCTGGTTAGACAAGGTGGCATTCTTAGGTCACATTGTATCAGCAGAAGGAATCACCATGGATCTAGCAAAGGTTGAGGCTATTACCAAGCGCCCAAGGCCGACATCAGCGACTGAAGTTCGCAGTTTCCTAGGCTTATCTAGTTACTGATGAGATGGCATTTATACATGATCTCATCGTTCTTTTCGGGCTTTAAATGCATAAAAATGTCATAAAATACCATATATATTCTTGTGTTTGTTTACTTGTGTATTTTAGGTATGGATATCGTGAAAAAGACAAAAGATCACAAGTTACAAGGGAAAACAGACACGAGAAACGAAGCGGTACAAAGAACCGGGCCCTAATCATGGAATTCTCAACAAATACCCTTGAAGACTTGAAGACAAACAAGATTGATCCTCATTTATTGAAGAAATGAAACTTAAAACCCTTGTATATTAATAATTACAAGTTTGGTCCCTTAAGTTTGTCATAATTACACAAAAGGTCCTTCAACTTTGAAGAAATGACAAGATTAGTCCCTCAACAATTCCAAATTGTCTATTATGGTCCCTCATCAAGCCAAAGATACATTGAAGACCTTTGAAGATCAACATTGTCCAAAATCAGCCCTTGCAATATTCAAAAGTGTCAAAAATAACCCTTGAAACACTTTTTGGAAAGTTTGTGCCAAAAATGACAAGTTGTGAAACGTTGATACAAAGGATTTGGACGCTGATAGAGTTTACTCACAAAAGACAAGAGAAAGAAAGAAAAAGGACCAAGGCTGCCAAGTTTATAAGTTTAAACTCCTAAACACGCGCCAAACATCTTTTTCCCTAAGAAAACGGATCAAACGTGTCACTGTTCACACGTATGAACCCAGTTTTTACTTTTCACCAACAAGGGGGTTTTTACAATTACCTACACCAAAACACAATTAACCCTCACACGAATCCATCCCATGCTTAAACCCACACTCCCACTCACCCAAAGGACCCCACCATTCAAACCGTTTCACCCATCACATGAGTACTTGCCCTCCAAGTCATGCCACGTGTTAAGATCAACAGCTGAGACTCTTTGCTTGATCACAAAGCAAAAATGAACGTTTGGGATCACTTTGGACAACTCATCAACAACAAACGCACTCAAGGACTTAGGGCATTTAGGGAATTTTACATCTAGGGTTTGTGAATAGTGTTTAGCCAGGCATTTTCCTATAAAAGGAGACCTCAACATGTGAGAGTCCCTTTGTTCCAGTTTTAGGCTATCAATCTTTGTAATTCCTTTTTAAGTTTAATAAAATTTGAATTTCTGAAAATATTGAATTCTCTTTTTGATTTGATTAAAAGTTGGTGTTTGAGTAGCCTAATTCTGAGTTCTATTTGTTTGTTAAGGCCTACCTTAATCTTGTGGTTAAGGCACGTCTTGTTTCATAAGGTTTGAAAACCTTGAAATCCTAGGTTCTGTTTTGGTCTATTTTGTGTACTAACCCTTGACCATTTGCTATAAGCTCTTACAAGCTTGTTGACACCAAGCTTGTGAAGGGATTAGAGCCCTTGGTTGAGTTGTTTGCTGCTTGTGTTGAAGATATCAAGTCCTTGAGGTTCTACTTTGAACCATCAACCAAGGCAATTTGCATCTCCTTATTTGAAGTACCTTGGTCTTGTTCTAGTTGTTGAACAAGGTCCAAGGAGCATTGCTGGCCTTCCTAGGATGTTGTGGAAGGCAGGTATAAGCTCTTGTTAAGATTCCCCTAAAAATTTCATGTTTATGACTGTTTTGGATTTTGTGCTTTGATTTTGAGTATTTGTGTTTGTGCTGGTGATTTATGTGTTTGATTGTGTTAGTTGCTATCTAGGAAGTGTTTTTGATCATTAAAATAAGTAGGTTATTAGAAGAAATCACAAGTTTCTTCGATAAGTGACTGATTAAGGAGTGTTTGGGATTACTGCATAAGTTTGGATTGTGGTTTGTTAAGTGCTTGTGTGTTGTTAGCAAGAGTTGGTATCTGTTGTTTGGGTGATATTGTTCATCTGATTGCAGGTTTGAAGGGTTGAAACACATAGATTCTTGATTTGGCTATAAAATCTTTAAAACTTGGTAAAATTGGCTAGGATTTTGAGGACACCTAGATCTAAGCATAGGCTAGGGCTAACAAGTGCTAAATCATAGTTAATCACACCAGGGAAGAAGGATTTGAGGCTTGAAATTGGATCAAGTGTCAAGTATATCAGCAAACTTGTTTCAACATATGTTCATTGTTCATCAGTAACTTCTAGTGCTTTGATCTTGTTATTTACTTTGATATAGTGTTTGATTCTTGTTGCTTTGTGTTTGTTCATAGTTTATATAGCTTGTGTATGCTTCCTGTTAAGTTTGGTGGCTTATTGTGGTTTTTATAGCTTATCAAAGTCTGCTGAAGTGGTCATTTGCATCAGCAAAGTGACCACCTCATTTGGTGTTGCATTTTGATTTCTAGCATAAGGATTGTTGTTTTGTTGCTTGGATCCTATTTGTGTGCTGCTTGTGAGATTATTTGGCTATTTGGACTGTTTTGATTATAGCTTATAAGCCCACTGGCTTATTGGCTTATTTGTGCCAAAACATATCAAGTTTACCCAACTGGTAAGCTTTGATTCACAAGGTTTGCACTCAAACCTTGACCAGCAGGGTGAAAAACAAGTCTAAATACTTCTTTAAGTCTGTCAACGTCCATTTTGTTCCTGTCAGCGTTTGATTTTCACTTATCAGCGTTTGACTTTTGGTCAAACTTGGTTTCAAGGCTTATCGAATCTGTTTTGCTTATTGGTACATGCAACAACTTAGTTTTTGTAATAGAACTCATTTTTCTTAGCTTAATATCATATCTGGAAGTTTGCAAGTCTTTTGGTTAAGCTTTTGCTAGAAAACTAGCTTATTTGGCTTTTTCAGTCAGCTTATTTGCTCCTACAGCTTATTCTACTTGGCTTTTTGTGATTTTCTTGATTGATTATTCTTAGTTAAGCTATTTGTGAGCTTTTGCAACAAACTAGAGCTTCTGAGGTGCCTCATTTCTCAAACCCGACTATTTTGTCATTTTGTGAAATAATACATTGCTTATTTCTGGCTTATTGAGTGAGCTTTTTCAAAAATTCTTTTTACAGATCTCATAAGCATCCCAAAAGAAGGTTGTGTGTCAAATTAGAGCTTATGGCATTAGCTTATGGCTTAATGGGCTAAAAAGCCCAATAAGAATAAGCTTTGTGTTTATTAAGCTGTGATAAGCTCACTTTCAGCTTTTAGGCCTTTAGAGTTTTGTTCTTAGAATTGGATTTTAAGTCAGATAGGGCTTTTCCAAGTCAATTGGGCCAAGTTTGACTTTTTGGGCCCAAAAGCCCAATTGTGTTGACTGATTTTGGATTTGGCCCATTTGAGGGCCCAATAGGGGTATTCTGGTAATTTCACTTTGATTTTCTGATTATTTAGGTTAAAATAAACTAGTTTGCAAGTTTTTAGAATTTTTTAGAATTTTTGGATTTTTAATATTATTTTATTATTATTTTTAAAATTTCACATTTTCCAACTTTTTACATTTTTCTTAGGTTAATTACATTAAAATAGGAATTTAGCAACTTTTAGAATAATTTTATCTCTTTTAGATTAACTTTTATAATTATTTTAAGTTTTAATAGTTTTTAAATCATTTTAAATAGTTTTTATTAGTTTTAAAATTTCTAAAAATAGTTTTTAATCTTTTTAGGTCATTTTAGAGGTTTACCAATTGAAAGATCTTTATTTGGGCTTTTTGATAATTTATTTGATTTTTGGGGCTTTAATTAGCAATTAAAAATTGAATATTTAATTATTTAAAAGGTTTGAAAAAGTTTTGATCATTGGTAAACTCTAAGTTTATTATTTTTGATTTTTGGTGAATTTTTGGTAATTTTTGGAATTTATTTTTATTTTTGTGATTTTTAAGGTTCTACGTTTTAACTTTCTAGTAGTGTTTATTTTTATTTTTACGTCTTCGTCATCCTCTTTTCTCATTCCTTCTAAAACCAATTATTAATCTTAAATCATTACAAGTTTTTCACACACATATACCTCCTTGGGAAACGAACTTTCATTTCACACCATTCATTAAGGGTCATTAGTGTGCACGGTTTTCCTAAACCGTCGTACTTAATACTTCCCTATTTTACGCTCTTTGTTTTCCTAAACAAGAGTTGTAATTCACTGCAATCAATTTTGGCGCCGCTGCCGGGGAGGTGTGTCGTGAATAATTTGCATTGTTGTTTTTAATATTAACCAAAATAGTATTTGTATTAGTAGAACTCTACTAATACGTATTATCGGTTTTCTTGGTTTTTCTTGTACAAATTTTATTAATATATTGTATTCAGTATCACAATAAATTCACAATATCTCCAAAAGTGTGAAAACACAACCTTAATTGGGATTTCATCACTCAATTATTGTATTCGAATCTCAAACAAAAAGAAAAGGCAAAAATAGATAAATACTTTCGTGAAGCTCGATTTTGAAAAATACAAACTATAAGGTGGGTATAAGGCGGGTATTATAAAATATACCCTAAGGAAAAAGGCTCTTAAGTGCTTCGCGCCGCCTCGTTTCCCCGCTTGCTTGTGAGTATTTTGAGATTGAAGGCTAATCGAGGGTTTTGCCGCCCAAAGTATTATTACGTATAATATATTTGCTTGTTTTCTTTGTGATTAAAACCTCTTGAACAATTTGGTTTTCACCAAAGTTCTAAAGTCATTCGAAGGCGTTCACTCCACGTGATCGTTTTCATTCCTTTGAGGCTTCTTTAATCAAGAGTTTGATTCGAGGATAGATTTTGTAGATTGTTGTCTACGAAGATACACCAAAATCCAAAAAAAAAATTAAATATCATCAAAAACACAAAAAAAAAAATTGAAAATTCACAAAACACCCAAAAAGAATCTTCTTTGCTCACCTCCCATTCTTTGTGAAGTTTATGATCACTCGTAATCAAGCAAAACGAGCTCGTAAACGACTTCAAAAGCAAGCCAATCAAGAGACGTTGATTGTTGAAGAACCTCCAATTGTTGAACCTATTGTAGAACAAGAAGTCGTCATGGCTAATCGTACTATGATGGAGTTGCTACAAGCACCCACCGAGGGTTTTGGAGAAGCTATTGTGATTCCCGCCATCCTTGCGGAGAATTTCGAGATTAAGACGGGTTTAATGTCGATGTTGCAAGCAAATAAGTTTAGAGGTCACGAGAAAGACAACCCGCACTACCATATTAGGAATTTTAACCGTCTCACCGCTACTAGCAAGTTTAAGGATGTTCCACATGACGCCATTAAGATGATGTTGTTTCCTACTCGTTGGATGGACCCGCAAAAATTTGGCTTGAGAAAGAACCGCCAAATTCGATTTTGACATGGGCCGATCTCGTTTCTAAGTTTGTGAACAAGTTTTTTCCACCATCTAAAACAACACACTTGAAAAATGAGATTTCACGATTTGTGCAAAGAAATAATGAAAGTTTTTCAATGGCATGGGAACGATTTAAAGAGATGTTACATGAATGTCCACACCATGATTTTACGGAATTACATCAAGTGGATACTTTTTATAATGGGCTTAATGATCATGAACGAGATTATTTGAATGCCGTCGCGGGTGGTAATTTTTTGTGCAAGACGACTAATGAGGCTTTACAAATCATCGAAAATAGATCTAAGGTTTATAACCCTCGTAACACACCTAGTGTTGCCAATATGGGTTCGTCATCTTCGTCACAATCTTCTCATAGCATTAATGCCTTACATGATGAAGCTAATGAGGAAAATCAGTTTTTTGATAGATTTGCTAATCTAATGTCCCATTGGAAGGCTCAAGAAGCTTCCAATTCCGCTTCGGTTAAAGCGGTTTCTAAGAGTTGTTTATCTTGTGGGGGAGCTCATGATCTTTCCGAGTGCATTACCGCGGATGGTAACACTTCGAGTGCTTATGTAGCAACGGGAACTTATAACCAAAACGGCCAAGGTTCTCGTCCAAATCAAGCTCCACCAAATCAAAATGTTAATAATTATCGAAACAACAACCAAGGTAATTACCAAGGCAATTCACGCAACTATAACAAAGGGAATTATCAAAATGGGAATGGACAAATTTCTAATCAAAACCAAAACCGTGATTTTCAAAACACTACACAAGGTTTTCAAAATGCTCACACTAAAAATTTGCAAGGAGAATTTTTGGATTATGCTAAAGCAAATGATGCTAAATTTGATAACATGCAACGTGAGATGATTAGCTTAAGATCCGAGTTGAAAAACGAGCTTAAAAATGAACTTGCTAATGAACTTAAAACTCATGCAAACAAAATGGAAGGAAATGTCCAACGTCTTCAACAAAATCAACAAAAGATGGAATTAGGACAACATGAGATTAAGCAAGAGTTATTAAAAGCGGATGCTAGGCAATCAAAATTTGAGGACCGAATGGCTAAGATGTTTGAAGCAATCATGTGTAAACCCTCTTCCTCGGGTGGTCTTCCTAGTGATACCATTAACAACCCGAGGGGAGAAATGAAGGTTGTTACTACACGAAGTGGTAAAACTTTCAAGGAACCAATCTCTCGTCCAAGTACTTCTACGGAGAAGGAAATCGAGAAAGAACCCGAGGTGATGGTCGAAAAGGAGCACATTACAATCCCACGAAGTACCGCTCATACCACACCTACGGTTGAACCAATACCAATTGTGGAACCCGAGTTTCCAAGGCCGTTGCCTAATGACCAACCCACACCACCTTTACCCTACCCTTCGAGACGAAACAAAGAGAAAGCACAAGAACGGAACAATTATCAATTTGAGCTATTTATGAAAATGTTTCGTGATCTACATTTTAACATAAGTTTTGCCGACGCCTTAATCATGATGCCTCAATTTGCCGCAAACTTCAAAAGTATGCTAAACAACAAAGAGAAGTTACAACAATCGTCTAGTTGTTCATCGGTTTTTCTTAGCCGCATACCACAAAAAGTCGGTGATCCCGGTAAATTTTTGATTCCGTGTGCAATTCAAGATATGGAGGAATGCTACGCCTTGGCCGATCTTGGTGCTAATATTAATTTAATGCCTCTTGAGATTTTCAAATCGCTTTCGCTTCCGGCTCTTACTCCTTCGAACATGTCTATCGAGATGGCCGATCATTCGACGATTATGGCATGTGGAGTAGCCGAAGATGTTTTCGTTAAAGTCGGAAAGTTTTACTATCCCGTTGACTTTATCGTTGTAGACATTCCTATAGATCGAAAAGTTCCTCTCATTTTGGGTCGTTCATTTTTGGATACATCAAGAGCACTTATCGATGTTCATGCTCGAAAAATCACCCTTCATTTCAATGAGGAAGAACTTGTCATCAATGCAACACAAAACTCCAATCTTTCTCATGTCTATTATATTGCTACTTTAAACCATGGTGACTCAACCAAAGTCGTTTGCAAAGAATTTTCACCAAGAGTTTTAGGAAATGTCACCAAAAACAATTTACCATTTCCTCCGCCGGTGGAGGTTATGAGTGTAAAACCTACAAAGAAGAAACCGTCAATACTTGAATCGAAAAATCCTTCGCCTAACCTCGAACAATCATTCTTGAAAAGTGTTGATAAGTTGCCGGTTTCTACGGAAGATCTTTCGGATGATGAATATGTAGACCGCGATGGGGAGGTTTTCTTCGTCGATAAACGTTTTGAGAACTTGCCACCACCAAAACCAAAACGATTTACAAATGTGAGAATTTTTTGTGTGACTAACATCATCTTAGAAACACCGAATATTTTCAACATAATCAAAAAGGGTTTTCATAAGGAGAGTTCAAAAGATAAAAAAGGAAAAGATCTTAAATGTGATTTAATTGATTTTTCTACAAATCTAACTCCGTCATCACCACGTGTTTTGAGTGCTACAAGCTCGTCTACTCCATTTGACGATGCTTTGTGTGGTTTTAGTATGGGGGAAGCCCCTTATGTTCCCTCATCCTTGTCCACCGAGGACGAGATATTCGATCCCGGAATTGCATGTAAAGGGAAATCTCGGTCTTCCACTGATGCAATAAATGGAAAATCTTTCAATTTGATTGGTGCGAGTCTACCTCGAGTAGCTCAAAAGTTTGTCTTACCAATTGTCCCACCCTTCAACTTCTCATCTCTTTTCTTCAAACTCTTTGAGTTTATTGCACATATTGAAGTGGCGTTGAATTGTTTTTCCAATGAAAACAAGAACGCCATCTTCGATCCCGGTATTTTGCACCATCAAAGGACTTAGTCCTTAATACCGGTTGCTTTTTGGGCCTTGTTTATCATGTAAGCCCCATTGACCATACCATGATTTTCCCTAAATGTTCACATTTTGAGGGGATCGAGTCGAGCTCATGAATCGGTAATAAAAAACGAGGTGCATCGTGGGGGAGATCCCATGCTTATCTTTTATGCTCACTATTCACTAATAAGGGGACTTGTACCCTTTCAACTCGTTGTCTCGTGGTTGTTTGTGATTGTGTTATCTAGATGATCATCATCATCTACGATTGAAGACTCTCGTGTTCGTTTACGTGAGCCTCCATCGTTTGTTTGAAGAAGTTTTCACGACTCCATGACATATCCTTTATTGTTCTAACAATTATCTTTTAGCATACTTAATAAACGGCTTTAGATATATTGTTGATCACCCTTTCCATGCTAGATCCTAAGCATTCGATTCTTCATCTCTAGTATGGGGGTGCTCCACCTTTAGACTCGAAACATTGAGGACAATGTTTACTTTTAGTATGGGGGGTGAATAGGTACTTGCTTTGCTACGCCCTCACGCTTTCCAACTTTCATATGTTTTGTTTTGCTAATAAGGCTAACAATGGCCAAATTTTAAAATTTTTCTTAGTTTTTCATAAGTGTTTTTAAGACACAAATGTATATTTTCCGATGGGTAGAATAAGAGTTAATTTTTGACTTGATGGGCATTTGGAGCCATTTACATTCCTTAACCCGCTCAATTCAAGTTTTGCTAGACTTTTATATAGGGAGCTTTAAAACGCGAAAGTCTTAATTCATACGGGTTAAGAACAAGAACTTTTCGCAAGTTCCTATAAATGATTCTAGAAAGACACTTATCAAGGGAACTATAAAACGCATTCTCTAAGCTTGAAAAAGTCCAAGAAAGTGCAAGATCCTATAGGTGGCTTGAAAACCCAAAACTTTGATTTGATATAGTCTTAATGAAAGCTAATCCAAATTTGGCTTAATTTTGACTTGCATGGCTAAGTATTCACGAGTCTCTTTAATTAGAGGTCTTTATATAGTGAAGAACGAGAAATGATAGAGTTAGACAAGTGATCATGCTAAACGTAGAACATGAAAATGTTCTTTCAAAAACTCATATGTTTTTAATTGTGGCTTTTTCTTCCCATAAGATCAATGCATTAGGAATAAATCATAATTGCAATAAGTAAGGCCGTACGATTTGAAAGGTTACTTAGCCTCTAGCGCAAGATCGTTTAAAAGTTGCTCGGGGTTGAATAGAGTTCATAGCCAAGGCATAACTTATTGAAGCGGGACGCGATGATTGGCGATTATCCAAAAAGGCCCTAACAAGGCATGAGGAGCTCAATTTTTGCTAAAGATCCAAGATGATGTGAAGTATCATTATTCCTAAATCAATATGAAGGATCGAGACACACGACGAGAAGCAATTACTCCCCTAAAGATCATGGAGAAAGTCTATCCAAAAAGACCCTAACAAGGTATGAGGATACATATATCCAAGTCCGAAAAGGAGGCGGATCGTTGTATATCAAAATCCAAAGTAAAGATTGAAGAAAAATGATGAAGTCGTGGTCCGATATGAAGAATCTCTCAAAAACGTCAAGTGAAGAAATTCCAAATATATGAAGAGAAGACCATAATTTCGAGAACGTCTTCCCAAGATTTGAAGTATGAAGTACATGCCAAATATCGGTTCGAGAAATGTCTCAAATCGTGAAACGAGTTATGCCAAGATATGAACTTAAGGAGATACACGAGAAGCTGTTTTAAAAGATTTTGTCCTTCGGCTAACTATTGATCAAATCGTGCTACTTTGCTTTCGGACTAATAACTACTCAAATAAGTCAATATGAATCACTTGTGATCCATGACAAATAGATAAAAAATGCTAGTAACCCATTTTGTTTTATAATAACTAGGATTGCGGGGAGAAAAAGTTTACACAATTTGGACGTATGAGTAGTGTTAGCATTGTGACTTGTACCAACAATGATCTTGTTTTTGCACTTAGCATGGAATGTATGATAATCAAGGATGACAAAGTTTACTCTAAGGAACATTTACTTGTTTCTATTCTTTGACCCTAAAAGTCACTTTTTGTGATGAAAATCATATGTTATGTCTTTACACATTATCGTAGTATGTTGCAAGTCTTTTTACTCTTCAATAAAGGTTAATAAAATTGAACTTTGGTGATGCTTTGATACTTTATTCTAGCATTGCGTGAGGGCACGGCAATGGCTTAGTATGGGGGAGTGATGAGATGGCATTTATACATGATGTCATCGTTCTTTTCGGGCTTTAAATGCATAAAAATGTCATAAAATACCATATATATGCTTGTGTTTATTTACTTGTGTATTTTAGGTATGGATATCGTGAAAAAGACAAAAGATCACAAGTTACAAGGAAAAACGGACACGAGAAACGAAGCCGTACAAAGAACCGGGCCCTAATCATGGAATTCTCAACAAATACCCTTGAAGACTTGAAGACAAACAAGATTCATCCTCATTTATTGAAGAAATGACACTTAAAACCCTTGTATATTAATAATTACAAGTTTGGTCCCTTAAGTTTGTCATAATTACACAAAAGGTCCTTCAACTTTGAAGAAATGGCAAGATTAGTCCCTCAACAATTCCAAATTGTCAATTATGGTCCCTCATCAAGCCAAAGATACATTGAAGACCTTTGAAGATCAACATTGTCCAAAATCAGCCCTTGCAATATTCAAAAGTGTCAAAAATAGCCCTTGAAACACTTTTTGGAAAGTTTGTGCCAAAAATGACAAGTTGTGAAACGTTGATACAAAGGATTTGGACGCTGATAGAGTTTACTCACAAAAGACAAGAGAAAGAAAGAAAAAGGACCAAGGCTGCCAAGTTTATAAGTTTAAACTCCTAAACACGCGCCAAACATCTTTTTTCCCTAAGAAAACGGATCAAACGTGTCACTGTTCACACGTATGAACCCAGTTTTTACTTTTCACCAACAAGGGGGTTTTTACAATTACCTACACCAAAACACAATTAACCCTCACACGAATCCATCCCATACTTAAACTCACACTCCCACTCACCCAAAGGACCCCACCATTCAAACTGTTTCACCCATCACATGAGTACTTGCCCTCCAAGTCATGCCACGTGTTAAGATCAACAGCTGAGACTCTTTGCTTGATCACAAAGCTAAAATGAACGTTTGGGATCACTTTGGACAGCTCATCAACAACAAACGCACTCAAGGACTTAGGGCATTTAGGGAATTTCACATCTAGGGTTTGTGAATAGTGTTTAGCCATGCATTTGCCTATAAAAGGAGACCTCAACATGTGAGAGTCCCTTTGTTCCAGTTTTAGGCTATCAATCTTTGTAATTCCTTTTTAAGTTTAATAAAATTTGAATTTCTGAAAATATTGAATTCTCTTTTTGATTTGATTAAAAGTTGGTGTTTGAGTCGCCTAATTCTGAGTTCCATTTGTTTGTTAAGGCCTACCTTAATCTTGTGGTTAAGGCACATCTTGTTTCATAAGGTTTTTAAGGTTTGAAAACCTTGAAATCCTAGGTTCTGTTTTGGTCTATTTTGTGTACTAACCCTTGACCATTTGCTATAAGCTCTTACAAGCTTGTTGACACCAAGCTTGTGAAGGGATTAGAGCCCTTGGTTGAGTTGTTTGCTGCTTGTGTTGAAGATATCAAGTCCTTGAGGTTCTACTTTGAACCATCAACCAAGGCAATTTGCATCTCCTTATTTGAAGTACCTTGGTCTTGTTCTAGTTGTTGAACAAGGTCCAAGGAGCATTGCTGGCCTTCCTAGGATGTTGTGGAAGGTAGGTATAAGCTCTTGTTAAGATTCCCCTAAAAATTTAATGTTTATGACTGTTTTGGATTTTGTGCTTTGATTTTGAGTATTTGTGTTTGTGCTGGTGATTTATGTGTTTGATTGTGTTAGTTGCTATCTAGGAAGTGTTTTTGATCATTAAAATCAGTAGGTTATTAGAAGAAATCACAAGTTTCTTTGATAAGTGACTGATTAATGAGTGTTTGGGATTACTGCATAAGTTTGGATTGTGGTTTGTTAAGTGATTGTGTGTTGTTAGCAAGAGTTGGTATCTGTTGTTTGGGTGATATTGTTCATCTGATTGCAGGTTTGAAGGGTTGAAACACATAGATTCTTGATTTGGCTATAAAATCTTTAAAACTTGGTAAAACTGGCTAAGATTTTGAGGACACCTAGATCTAAGCATAGGCTAGGGCTAACAAGTGCTAAATCATAGTTAATCACACCAGGGAAGAAGGATTTGAGGCTTGAAATTGGATCAAGTGTCAAGTATATCAGCAAACTTGTTTCTACATATGTTCATTGTTCATCAGTAACTTCTAGTGCTTTGATCTTGTTATTTACTTTGATTCAGTGTTTGATTCTTGTTGCTTTGTGTTTGTTCATAGTTTATATAGCTTGTGTATGCTTCCTGTTAAGTTTGGTGGCTTATTGTGGTTTTTATAGCTTATCAAAGTCTGCTGAAGTGGTCATTTGCATCAGCAAAGTGACCACCTCATTTGGTGTTGCATTTTGATTTCTAGCATAAGGATTGTTGTTTTGTTGCTTGGATCCTATTTGTGTGCTGCTTGTGAGACTATTTGGCTATTTGGACTGTTTTGATTATAGCTTATAAGCCCACTGGCTTATTGGCTTATTTGTGCCAAAACACATCAAGTTTACCCAACTGGTAAGCTTTGATTCACAAGGTTTGCACTCAAACCTTGACCAGCAGGGTGAAAAACAAGTCTAAATACTTCTTTAAGTCTGTCAACGTCCATTTATTCCTGTCAGCGTTTGATTTTCACTTATCAGCGTTTGACTTTTGGTCAAACTTGGTTTCAAGGCTTATCGAATCTGTTTTGCTTATTGGTACATGCAACAACTTAGTTTTTGTAATAGAACTCATTTTTCTTAGCTTAATATCATATATGGAAGTTTGCAAGTCTTTTGGTTAAGCTTTTGCCAGAAAACTAGCTTATTTGGCTTTTTCAGTCAGCTTATTTGCTCCTACAGCTTATTCTACTTGGCTTTTTGTGATTTTCTTGATTGATTATTCTTAGTTAAGCTATTTGTGAGCTTTTGCAACAAACTAGAGCTTCTGAGGTGCCTTATTTCTCAAACCCGACTATTTTGTCGTTTTGTGAAATAATACATTGCTTATTTCTGGCTTACTGAGTGAGCTTTTTCAAAAATTCTTTTTACAGATCTCATAAGCATCCCAAAAGATGGTTGTGTGTCAAATTAGAGCTTATGGCATTAGCTTATAGCTTAATGGGCTGAAAAGCCCAATAAGAATAAGCTTTGTGCTTATTAAGCTGTGATAAGCTCACTTTCAGCTTTTGGGCCTTTAGAGTTTTGTTCTTATAATTGAATTTTAAGTCAGATAGGGCTTTTCCAAGTCAATTGGGCCAAGTTTGACTTTTTGGGCCCAAAAGCCCAATTGTGTTGACTGATTTTGGATTTGGCCCATTTGAGGGCCCAATAGGGGTATTCTGGTAATTTCACTTTTATTTTCTGATTATTTAGGTTAAAATAAACTAGTTTGCAAGTTTTTAGAATTTTTTATAATTTTTGGATTTTTAATATTATTTTATTATTATTTTTAAAATTTCACATTTTCCAACTTATTACATTTTTCTTAGGTTAATTACATTAAAATAGGAATTTAGCAACTTTTAGAATAATTTTATCTCTTTTAGATTAATTTTTATAATTATTTTAAGTTTTAATAGTTTTTAAATCATTTTAAATAGTTTTTATTAGTTTTAAAATTTCTAAAAATAGTTTTTAATCTTTTTAGGTCATTTTAGAGGTTTACCAATTGAAAGATCTTTATTTGGGCTTTTTGATAATTTATTTGATTTTTAGGGCTTTAATTAGCTATTAAACATTGAATATTTAATTATTTAAAAGGTTTGAAAAAGTTTTGATCATTGGTAAACTTTTAGTTTATTATTTTTGATTTTTGGTGAATTTTTGGTTATTTTTGGAATTTATTTTTATTTTTGTGATTTTTAAGGTTCTACGTTTTAAGTTTCTAGTAGTGTTTATTTTTATTTTTACGTCTTCGTCATCCTCTTTTTTCATCCCTTCTAAAACCAATTATTAATCTCAAATCATTACAAGTTTTTCACACACATTTACCTCCTTGGGAAACGAACTTTCATTTCACACCATTCATTAAGGGTCATTAGTGTGCACGGTTTTCCTAAACCGTCATACTTAATACTTCCCTATTTTACGCTCTTTGTTTTCCTAAACAAGAGTTGTAATTCACTGCAATCAGTTACTAACGTAGGTTCGTAGAGAACTTTTCCCGTTTAGCACTGCCATTGACCAAACTGATGCGGAAAGGGGAGAAATTCGTCTGGACTTAGGAAAGAGAGAAGAGCTTTGAAGACCTAAAGCAGAAGTTAACATCTGCACCGATTCTTACTCTCCCATCTGGTACAAGTGGATTTCAAATCTACAGTGATGCTTCAAGGAAGGGACTTGGCTGTGTTCTCATGCAACATGGGAAAGTGATTTTGTATGCTTCACGGCAGCTTAAGCCTTTTGAGGAAAATTACCCTACGCATGACTTGGAACTTGCAGCAGTCGTGTTTGCATTGAAGATATGGAGGCACTACTTGTATGGAGAATCATGTGATATTTTCACATATCACAAGAGCCTGAAGTACATCTTCACTCAATGTGAACTAAATATGAGACACAAGAGATGGTTAGATCTGTTGAAGGATTATGACATTAATCTGCAGTATCATCCCGACAATGCGAATGTAGTGGCAGATGCACTTAGTAGAAAGTCCGGTACGATAAACGGCATTAAAACTGAGGAGGAGATTATAAGAGACTTGGAGCGACTAGACATCGAGATCATGGTACGTGGACAACACGGTTACTGGGCTAATCATAGAGTGGAACCTGAATTACTCTCTAGGATCAAGGAAGCTCAGAAGGATGATGGTGAAATTTGGGCGATCATTCAGAACTTAGAATAGCAGACGGAGTTTTGGTTTGATGACGATGGTATCTTTTGGCAGGGCACCAGACTTTGTGTTCCTGATGATCTTACTCTCAATGAAGTGTTGTTAGTTGAATCTCATAGCTCCCCATTCTCCATTCATCCTGGTTCAACCAAGATGTACCACGACATCAAGCAATACTTTTGGTGGAGTGGTATGAAATAGAATGTTGCTACGTACGTCTCCAAATGTCTTACCTGCCAGCAGGTTAAGATCGAGCATCAGCGGTCTAGTGGTATACTACAACCGTTAGACATTCCAAAGTGGAAGTGGGACAAGATCACCATGGATTTTGTTACCGGTCTTCCGTAGACAAATAGGAGGCATGATGCGATTTGGGTTATCGTTGATTGACTTACTAAGTCAGCTCATTTCTTACCGATCCGCAAGGATGATTCGGTCAGCAAACTCCTCGATACTTACAAGAAGGAGATCATGAGACTTCATGGTGCTCCATCCAGTATCGTCTCAGACACAGATACTCGGTTTACTTCGTGATTTTGGAAGAGTCTGCAGAAAGCTTGGGTTACAAAACGTAAGCTTAGCACGGCTTTTCATCCTCAAACAGACAGACAATCGGAGCAGACGATTTACACATTAGAGGACATGCTCCAAGCATGTGCATTGGAGTGGACATGAGACTGAGATGATTACATATGTTTAGTAGATTTTGCATACAACAACAGTTGGCACGCCAACATTAAGTGTGCACCATTCGAGATGTTGTATGGCAGGAAGAGTCGCGCCCCAATCTGCTGGGATTAGGTTGGTGAACGAACACTTGAAGGACCGGATATGATAGAGTTGACCAACGAGAAGGTCGTTGTAGCTAAGTAGAAATAGCAGGAAGCTCGTACACGTCAGAAGAGTCATTCCGACAAGCATCGTAGGGACTTACATTTCAATGTAGGAGATCACGTCTTTCTTAAGGTATCACTGGCATGTGCTGTTAGACGTTTTGGAATCAAAGGAAAACTCAGTCCTCGATTCATCAGACCGTTTGATGTCATCGAGCGAGTCGGTGAAGTATCTTATCGCTTAGCGTTACCTCCGCAGCTTTCTCACGTTCATGATGTTTTCCATGTGTCCTTATTTAGAGGGTAAAAGTATCATCCCCTTCACATGGTTCAGTATCCACTGGAACAGATTCGTAAAGATCTTACCTTCATAGAGGAACCCGAACGAGTTCTTGACAGACAAGAACGAGTCATGAGGAAGAAGACGATTCCATTCGTCAAATTCCTTTGGAGGGACCATACCGAGCTGGAAGCCACTTGGGAAACAGAGGAGTCTAATTGGACTTCTTACCCTCATTTCATATTTTGAATTCGGGTATGTTCCTCTTTAAGTTTAATTTATCTATAATTTGTGGAGGAATTATTCTTTTTAGGGGGGAAGATTTGTAAAATCCGCATGCTTTTACCATGAACAGTACAGTTAGTAAACATACATACATATTAAAACTTTCCTTTTATAGCATGAACACATGGCACGATTAGTAATTTCCGAAGTTATGTACGTATTATTATTACGACAAGTATTAAATACGTGTTAGTACACGATAATTATTATCAATAATAATAATTATAATCACGAACATGAAATCATGAACATAAAAATTACGAACATGTAACTATGTACTTAATTAATATTATACGATTAATATCGTTATGTACAAGTATTTAAACACGAACATATAATTATAACACGAAAACACGAGAACACGAGCACGTATTTTAAAACACGGGAAAACTCCGGGTTTTCCCCTGTGGGCCATAGTAGTCGCGGCACCAAAGAGAGAAACGGGCCAAGCCCATTTGATTTTTAAGTAATAAAAAAAGGAATAAACCTTTTCATTCACAAAGAATTTTCAAGAAATTAAAAACCCTACTTTTTCTTTTTCCTCTATTGTGGCCGGCGGCATACATCACCACCAAGGGGAGATTGGTTTGATTTTTATCTAATTGAATCCAAGATCGTGTTCGTGTTATTGTTCTTCAATCTTTTCACGCATTCGGTAATCCGTAAACCCTTTTGTTTCTTTCTTTTATTTAGTTAATTGAAACATGAACATGAATTAAATAAAAACATGGCTAAAAACATGTCACATGATCAAGGGGGTAAAAACTAAGGGTTTGTTCGGGTTGGTTCTTCGGCCGACATACAAACCGAGAGCCCTAGGCTCTTAGCGTGTTCTTGATCACGCCACCAACCGAAATCTACGATCTCGGTGGTGTTTTGTTGGGAATCTAAGCCAGTTAGATTCCCTGATAATAGATTTAAACATAATTAAGCTGTTAGATAGTCCCTTTCCTTTGCCTAGGAGGCAGGTAAGTATCACAAGACTCACAGAGATCCAAGTTTCTGTGAGCAACCTCAGAGGAGTCCATGTCAGAGACATTGTCAAGGATGTCAAAGATTACTTAAAGACATACTCATTGGCTGTGATGGATAACAGCCAAGATGTATCAGGGACTCTGAGGGGTTGAGGGTTAACAGGGGTGGCAATACCCTGTTAACACTCAGCACACTTTGGACATGCCATTTGTGTGTACGAGACTATGAAGAAAAAGGAAACTGTTTCGACAACTTTTTCCTTAAAGCATAATGGCAGACTACCAAGAATAGAAGAGCATCATGTGACTAATGTCTGAAAAGTGAAAGTCTTGTGTAGTCACCATCAAGTACTATTTAGGTCAACCTCGTATCACTATAAATAGGATGTGTATCCATGCATTAATGTTTAACACTTTGAGTATATTCATAACATTACTGCTTAGAACTTATAGAATCAAACAGCTGTGACTGTATTCATAAGTTAGGGTTTATAGTTGTTCAAAGTGTGCACAACACATTGTCATCAAACGGTGTTATCCATAACACTTGTAATTCTTTATTTTAAAATAATAAGATTACGTTTGAAAAGTAATACCTTGGGTTGATTAGTTAAGTTTAGGGTTTCTAGCATTGATTAGGGACTTTCAATTGGAATCAGAGCGGTGTTTGATATTAAAACCTTCAAGAAACATCGTTCTTAGTTTTATAATCAAGATCCACCATGCCAGAAACTTCTAACCCACCACATTCACCTTCTACAACACCATCTTCACCAAGACTCAACCCTCCTGCCAATGACGATGATGTACATCAACTTCTTGACTCAAGAGGTGGATCACATGTCACAAGTGTACCAGTCTTTGATGAAGAAGATTTTGACAGTTGGAAGAGTCAATTTCTTGTGTATCTCGATGGACTTGAACCTTTTCTTCTAGAAATTTTAGAAAATGGTCCTTATATTCCCATGGCGCTTACCTCCACTGAAGAAAACCCTCTTCCCAAACCTCTCAAACAATGGACTCCAGCTGATAGAAAATTGGCAAACCAAGATAAACGTCTCAAAAGCATCATCATATCCTGTCTTCCCAAACATATCATGAAGTCTGTCATTCAGTGTCCCACAACCAAGCAAATGTGGACAGACCTCATCCTTGGCCATGAAGGACCCTCTGAAACAAGAGAGACAAAGATTCAGGCACTCAGACTTCAGTTCAATGCCTTCAAGTCACTTGAAGGTGAAAAGGTTCAACAAACCTATACAAGGCTGAAGATTCTTCTCAATGACCTAGCAATGAATGATGTCACCATTGGTCAGGCTAAGATTAATGCCACATTTGTCAACAGCCTTCCAAGAAAGTGGCTGAGTATGAATCAGACTCAGAGAGCTAATAACTCAATCAAGAATGACACCTTAGCTCAACTTTATGGAAAGTATAATTATGAAGAAGGGCTGATTGATACTATTTACAAGTCAGAGACTGAAAGATTTGTAGTTCAAGGAGCATCTTCCAATGCCTTGATCTCTGCACCACATCCTCATGACAGCGACTCTGATGTTGAAGAAGACACCCGCAGCAGCCAAGAGTTCTTGACAGACCTTAATGTAGAGTTTCATGAAAGAGCCTTACTGGCCAACCAAAGAAGATTCTTCATAAGATCAGGGAGAATAGGATCAGCTAGGAAACAAACTGACAGGTCAAAAGAAACTTGCTTTGCCTGTGGAAAGCTTGGACACTTCCAAAAAGACTGTCCTTCCACCAAGACATCCTCACCCTCCTATCCATCATCTTCATCCAAACCTTACAAATTCAAACAACACAACAACTCATCTCACCAATCCAATTCATCAGACACTGAGAAGAAGAATTAGAAAAACAAGTACAAGGCACTTAAAGCTGAGTTAGAACAGATGAATTTGAAGCTTGAAGCTCTGTCTAAGAAGAAGGGAGGTGATAAAAAGACAGAGAAAGGGTTGGTAGCTGAAGCTTATGATTGGAATGATGAGCCAATGACTTCAGATGAGGAAGATACTACTAGAGTCAGGGCTTTCATGGCTATAGCTGAGGATGAACCAGCTGTTGGAAAAAGTGATGCAAGATCAGGACAATGGGTTGACATCACAATGAAAAAGGTACACAGGCTTTTATCTATGTCTGATAGTGATGAACACAAGCATGTCCTTGATTACACCATTGTTGATTTACACTTTGTTGAGGAACAAAGAAAGAACCTACTTGATAAGTTTCACTCTGTTAACACTGAATTGCTAAATGCTAAATCTGAATGTGAAACTCTCAGACGGGTTAATTTAGAAAAAATATCCCTGCAAAATGAAGTCACTAGGTTAACCTTGAAAAACATTGCCTTAAATGATCATGTTTCTGAATTAAACAAGGTTATTGAAAAATGGCTATATGCTAGGTTCACAATAGATCAATTGCTTAATGATGAACTGCCTGCTGACATTAAAAGGGATATATCTGCTAAGAAAAATAAGTTGAGAATTCTCACACAACCCAAAGACATTGTCTTCAAATCTACAAAGACTATTCATATGTCAGATACCACTTTGACTAATGACCCTGTCTCTGAAGATGTGGCTGAGTTACCACCTTTGCCCAAACTCTCTGGAGTTGAACCTAGCAGTTCCTCACGAGCTGCTAAGGGTGAACTTAGAACAGATATTGAGAAACCTCCAGCTAAAGTTTTTCATGTGCCTGCTAAACAATCTGGTAAACAAGTTTCTTTTGAGCATGTCTCTACTAAAATTGTGAATAAGGTTGACACTACCACTGAAGAACGCCTGTTGTCTCTAATGAAAGAATTAGAACTCTTGAAACAACACATTAAGCCTTCCGCTGAATGCTCTACTTCTCATGAACCTAAGTCAGTCCTAGGTGAACCCAAAGGGGAAAGGTTAATCAAACCTTATTGCAATATATGTAAAAACTCTCACCACATGACCTTAGATCATGATAGACATATGACAGTTAAGAGAGCTCGGACACCCTCTAGGGATAGACCACAGGGTTCCAAAAGACAACAGGGAAACTATAGACCTTATCCTCCCTATAAATTATGTGGATTCACAGACCATCACTCAGACGAGTGTGGTGACTTCCCTGTGTGTAATATCTGTGGAAGTTATACCCATGAAACAGTGAATTGTCCCTCCCAACGCTAAAAGTTCTAAAGGAACACAAGAGTTGCTAATCAGCAATTCAGGGAACCCACTGGAAAGTGGGTTCACCATAGGAACTAACCTGTTCCTATGTATCTGTGCAAAAATATCTCAAGGAATCGGTATGGTATCTAGACAGTGGCTATTCTAGACACATGACAGGGATTCAACAATACCTGCACAGATACTCAAAGGAGCCAGGTCCTAAAGTGGTGTTTGGAGATAACTCTTCAGGTGACACAGAAGGATATGGCTCAGTGAATTACGTTTACCAGCGTTGCATATGTGAATGGTCTTAAACACAATCTTATTAGCATCAGCCAATTGTGTGATGCCGATTATAAGGTTTTGTTTTACTAAGACTCAGGGAACCATATTCAACAAAAACAATGATGTTGTGCTTATTGCACCTAGAAGGAGAGATGTCTATGTCATCAACATGGTTGTTTGCTCTGAAGACAGCTCAAATTGTTTTCTTGCTAAAGCCTCTGAAAGTGTCAATTGGCTGTGGCACAAAAGACTGTCTCATCTCAACTTCAAGAACATCAACAAGATAGCCACATAAAACCTGGTTGCTGGTCTACCTTCTATGATGTTTTCTAAAGACAAGACTTGTTCTGCCTGTGTCAAAGGAAAGCATCACAGGTCTTCATTCAAGACTAGGCAATCATTCTCCATTGACAAGTGCTTACATCTCCTTCACATGGATTTGTTTGGGCCTGTCAAACCTCAGACCATTAATCACAACAAATACACCTTGGTCATAGTTGATGAATTTTCAAGATACACATGGGTGTTCTTCCTCAGAAGGAAAAGTGATGCAGCTGATACCATCATGTCCTTCATCAGACAGGTTGAAAATATGAATGATGTTAGAGTCAAAGCTCTAAGGAGTGATAATGGTACTGAATTCAAGAATCATCAACTTGAATCTTTTTGTGATGAAAAAGGTATTTCACAGAACTTCTCTTCAGCTGGCACCCCTGAACAAAATGGTGTGGCTGAAAGAAGAAACAGGAGTTTGATTGAAGCAGCCAGAACTATGTTGAATGGTGCAGCCTTACCAAAGCAATTTTGGGGAGAAGCTGTTCACACTGCCTGCTACACACAAAACAGATCAATCATTGTCAAAAGACATGGTAAAACTTTATATGAAGTTTTCAGAAAAAGATCTCCAAATGTCAGCTATTTTCATGTGTTTAGATGCCCTGTGTTCATTTACAACTACAGGGATAAACTTGGAAAGTTTGATGAAAAAGCTGATGATGGTTTCTTCTTGGGATACTCTCCAACAGCCAAAGCCTTCAGAGTATTTAACATCAGAAAACAAGAAGTAGAAGAAACCTTTCATGTCAGATTCAATGAAGATGATGAATTCATACAGAGAACAGGAATAGAGGGTGATGAAATTGATTTTAATGAAAATGTGTCTTTCCCAAGTGATGAATTCTCATAACCAAGACCTACCAGTCATCACCATCATCACTCCAACACTCTCACTCCTTATGTTCCTGCCTTTGACCCTCTGTCTACTCACAACATAGAAGTTCCTACCTCTCCGGAACTTGATGAAGAAGAACCACAGACCTCTGGTAGTCCTTCCTCTTCTACTGCTATTGATGACTCACCAATTCTTCAAATCCCTGAAGAATCTCCTGCTGTTAATTAAGTTATACCTCTTGATATGGCTGAAGAAGACTCTGACACTGAAGTAGTCTTTAAAGAAAGCCCTCCTAGTCAGCAGGATGAAACTCAAATTGTACAAGCTGTGCCCACAAGTGTTCCTGTCCTTGAGTCCCCATCTCCTCAAAATAAGTGGTCAAGAGATCAACACATTCTTCTTGTCAACATTATTGGGGAACCTAATGCAGGGGTTACTACTAGACAGCGAATTCATGACTCAGATTCTGCCTCAGCCAATGAATGTCTCTTTGCTGAATTTCTCTCACAAATTGAACCTAAGAGAGTAGCTGAGGCTCTGGTAGAATAAGGGTGGGTAGCTGCTATGAAAGAAGAAATCAATCAGTTCAAAAGGAACAAAAAATGGACACTAGTGCCAGCTCCACCTGGAAAGAATATCACAGGCACTAGATGGATCTATAAAATAAGATGGATGAAATTGGGAACATCATCAGAAACAAGGCCAGGCTGGTGGCACAGGGGTATACTCAGACTGAAGGAATTGATTATGATGCAACATTTGCTCCAGTTGTAAGACTTGAAGCCATCAGAATCTTCCTGGCTTATGTTGCCTATATGAACTTCACTATGTATCAGATGGATGTAAAGAGTGCATTCTTCAATGGTGATTTGGCTGAGGAAGTGTATGTTGAACAACCTGAAGGATTTGAGAACAGCGAGTTTCCCAACCATGTGCACAGACTACATAAAGCCATGTATGGGCTGAAACAAGCTCCAAGAGCATGGTATGAAACTCTTTCTAATTTATTAACTGAAAATAAATTTGTCAGGGGTTCTATTGATAAAACACTCTTTACCTTCAAGGATAAGAGTGATTTTATCATTGTGCAGATTTATGTGGATGATATCATCTTTGGGTCAACAAATGTCAATCTTAGTAAACGTTTTGCTAAATTAATGACCAAGAAATATGAGACGAGTATGATGGGTGAATTAACTTACTTTTTGGGTTTTCAAATTAAACAATGTCCTAAGGGAATTTCAATTTGTCAAGAAAAGTATGGTAAGGATTTACTTAAAAAATATGACTTAGCTGATTGTGCATCAGTGAAATGCCCCAATGCTTCCACCCAACAACTTGGGTCCTGATGAGTCAGGGGTCTCTGTTAATGAGACTTTATATAGAGGCATGATTGGGTCACTCATGTATCTGACAGCTAGTCGTCCTGAAATCCAATTCTCCACATGTCTCTGTTCAAGGTACCAAGCTAACCCAAAAGAATCCCATCTAGTGGCTGTTAAGAAAATTTTTAGGTATCTCAAAGGAACACCATCCCTAGGTCTATGGTATCCCAAGGAATCAGGCTTAGATCTCAAGGCCTATTCAGATTCAGACTATGTTGGATGCTGTATTGACAGGAAAAGCACTTCAGGCAGCTGTCAAATCCTAGGAGGAAAATTGGTTGGATGGAGTGCTAAGAAGCAAAGCTATGTGGCTATGTCTTCAGCTGAAGCAGAATATGTCGCTGCAGCCAGCTGTTGTGCTCAGGTGCTCTAGATGAAAAGTCAATTGGCTGACTATGAAATTTTATATGACAAAGTACCAATCTTTTGTGACAACACCAGCGCCATTACCATCTCCAACAACCCTGTTCTTCACTCTCGTATCAAACACATTGATATCAGGTATCATTTTATCAGGGATCATATAATGAAGGGAGATATCGAGCTGCACTTTGTTCCCACAGAGGTGCAACTAGCTGATATTTTCACAAAGCCTTTGGCTGAACCTTCGTTCAACAGGCTAGTTGCTGAGCTAGGGATGCTCAATATCTCAAAGCCTGTGGCTTGATATTAAATGTGTTCATTAAATGATTGATTCTATATTAACTGTTTTTCACATGAAACTAGGTAGTTACTTTCCAAGTAAATGCAAAAAACATTCTCAAATATTTAATCATTTATTTTTCGAATAACTAGGAGACAAATAAATTTTGAAAGGTCAAGGGACCCACATGAGCAGTCATTTTCTCACTTTGCATTAAATGCGGTTGAATAACTGTTTACTTATTTTGAATATATATATTGTCTCTCATCTCTCCTCACCCACCACTATTCTCATTTCACAAATCTATTTCTCTCTCTAAGTTCTTCTCTCTCTTAAACCATCCTCCATTTTCTTTCACCTTCGACCTTGAATCCATGGCTTTTTCCGTTCCCAAGGCAGCAAACGTTAACTTCGAACTCAACGAAAGCATCCTCGCCTCAAACAACTTCATTGGATGGATCAAGGCTCCTAATGACACCTACTCAGATCTGGTAAACTTCATGAAAAACTGTGATTTAAGTGAAGCCTTCACCAAATCCCCAACCACCTTCTACCAAGAATACCTTAGGGAATTCTAGTACTCTGCTGAAGTAGTAGATGACACAATAACCTTTAGCCTTTCATGCAATGAACACCCATTTGCTTTCTCCCTTAAAGATTTCTCGAGTGTGGCTGGATTGAAACATGGTGATAAATGCCTTAAGGTTGTTGATAAAAAGGCTGTTAAAGATGCCCTGGCCACACTCAAACCCTTCCATGATGTAAACCCTGCTCTTACACCCGCTGAGGTCCTCTTAAAATCTCCTCTGAAGATTAAGTACTTTAAACCTATGTGGCGTGTCCTCTTCACCCACATTGTTAAGTCCCTAGGAGGAATGCAGGGATCCCAAGATCAGATGTCCTTTAACCATCAATCTATAGCTTATGGGCTGATCTGGGGAGCTGATGTTGATGTTGGAAGCATTCTTTTCTCCAACCTTGTTGAACAGCTGAAGGGAAGAAATCAAGTCAGGGAAAAGAATATCTGCTATGTTCGCTTCTTGTCGCTGATCTTTGAAAGCCTGTTGGGAGACAACTACCATAACTCTGCGTTGACTGCTCTGAAGCCCTACCGCATCACAGGTGCCATCTACAAAGAAATAGGAGCTGAAGATGTCCCTGTCACCTCTCATTTGATGAACGTTGCCAACAAACAACCAACAGCTGAGAAGTCCTTGCTCCCTTCTTCTGAAAAGGTGATTACCTCTAGTGTGTCTGGCAAGTCTAAGTCTTTGACCTCTGGGCAGCACACTACGACGTCCGAGGCTTCTTCTGGCCCACAGCCTAAGAAGAAGAAAATCCCATCTTCTTCCCACACAAAATCTGTTGCTAAGGCCAAGGGAAAGAAGACTGTGAACCAAGACACCTCCTCTGTTCCAGATACTCATGTGGAATCAGATACTTCTGCTGACCAACAACAGGGGTCTAGTGTCTCAAAGTCAGCTGAGACAACAGGAAACCAGCCTAATCCAGCTGATATCTTACAGGTAATCAGTGTACATTTTTAGAGGTTCACAAGCAGCCACTCTCAATTGTCTGTAGGAGAGAGTGGTGAAGTTAGGGTAATCCTCGACCCATAGAAGTCTGTATATGCACTTAGAACTCTTTAAGACTTCTGTACACCCTGTCTATGCACCAGGGAATGATTCATTTATGTTTATAAAGCACCCCGATGACCCTGCACCCTCTAGACAGTATTCAGGCTAACAACAACCTAAATACACATATGTCTCAACCTTGATCAGCTGTACTTCACACAGCCTCTTGGTTCCCTCAGAAAACGAATCCCAAAAGTTTTACTTTTAGGGGAGCTGAATAATCATCCTCAGCTCTTCCAAGGACAGCGTAATAAAACGATCTTAACCCTTAACTTTTTCACCTTAAAAGAATCCCAAAGGATTTATCCTTTTCTGGGGGAGCTGAATCATCACCCTCAGTTTTCCTTGGGGCAGCGTAACAGGCGACCTTAACCCACATATGTTTCACTCTTAAAAGAGTCCCAAAGGTTTCTTAACCTTTTAGGGGGGCTGAATGATCACCCTCAGCCTTCCTAGGGGCAGCAAATGGCGATCTATAAACAAAATATGTTTCAAAATCAAAAGAGTCCCGAAGGTTTTAACCTTTTGGGGGGCTGAATAATCACACTCAGCTTTCCTAGGGGCAACGAATGGTGATCATTAACCATATACTTTTCACACTTAAAAAATCCCAAGGATTTATCCTTTGGAGTGGCTAAGTAATCACCCTCAGCCTCTCTAGGACAGCGAAATGGCGACCATTCCCCTTACTTTTTTCCCTGTTACTAATTATAACAATTTGCAGGCTGAAATTATACAGCCAGTCACTGAATCCCAGGTACAACAAGAGAAAGAGGCTGATACAATTATTCAAGACCAAACTAATGACGAAGAGCCTCTGCTGAATATTGAAGAAGAAATGCTGTCATTAGTGGATGATGTCTCTGATCTTGAATCAATGCCTGAAGATGAAATCCCTGAGGGGATGTTTGAGGAGGAGGATTAAGAAGATGAGGAAGATCAACAATCTGTCTCTCCTCCCAAGGAAATAGTTGTGTCCACCCCAGCTGGAAATAATACTCCTCCTCCCAAGGACGCTGTTGTTACTCCAAACTCTGCTACCTCCACAACAACAGTCTTCCAACGCCCAGCCTATGATCCAACAGCTGAATTTCTCATGTTTGATCATCCTGCCCAAACCAACTTTGATCTTTTACCAAGGGGGGATGATTATGCTCAACAAAGCCTCAACATACATAATCTTCAGCCTGTTCATCATCAATCTGACATTGAGCGTTTATCAAGAAAGCTGGATGTGATCATGTCTGAAATGCATAACTTCACTGTCACGTTTCCAGGGATCATCCAAAAGGCTGTTGCTGAGGCAGTTACTGAACCCATCAAGGATGGTGCACGAAAAAGTGTAGCACAAGGACTTAGTCAACTATCCACAAGAATGAAGGATGTAATTGACTCAGAGGTCCCTGCCTTATTCCATGAACATGAGAAAACTATGCACAGACATTTTGAAGTTATTCACAACAGGCAATACCGTCATGCAAACTTCATTGTTAATCGCGTTCAGGCCAATACGAATGGAAACAACAACCTTCTGCTAAAGATTGTCAGGGCTTCAAGGAAAATGCAACGTGCTATGGCTGCCTCTGTTGAACAGATTTCAAGGCACTTTCAAACACGTTCATCCAAACGACTGCGTAGCCAGGATAAACGTGAGGGGGAGAAGGAAACAACACTTAACCTTGAATCTGCTAAACAAGGCTCATCATCAGCTGACAACACCATTACACCTGTCCCCCTCCAAGTCATCACACCTGTTAACATATCTGATGATGAGGATAACACTCAGGGGGAGCAACAGAATCAAGATGGAGCTGATTCATCAAAGTCCCTGACTTTGGTTAACACCAGCGAGTCTGGGAATGATGGTGAACCAGCTGCCAAGAAGCTAAAGTTCACTGTTAGCTCCCTTCCCAAAGCAATACAAACTCAGGCTCAGACAGCATTTATCAGAAGAGCTGGAGTTTTGAAAAACATGAGTGTGGAATCCTCTGTCTCGAAGAAAGGAAAGGAGATAGTTTTGGTTGACACAAACACCAAACTAAAGAAGATAGCTGCGATGCTAGAGACAGGAGGATCCACCAAAGACCTTTCCCGATTTTCAACCTTTACACCTTCCAATGAGAATCCTTTAACCCCTGAAGAAATAGAGAAACAGGCTGAGGAATTCAAGAGATTAAATGAACTCAAGGCAGCCAAAGAATTGAATGAAGCTACTCTAAGGAAGATGACTACACCTGAAAGAGAGAAGCAAAAACAAAGGTTGAGGGAAATGGAAGCTAAACGCGCTGAGGCACAAAGAAAAGTCAAAGCTGATTATGATGCCTGCGTTAACAACATGTATGCACCTGGCAAGATAACCAAGTTCAAATACACCATTCATAAATCCACCAACACCCCACAGATGATCTTGTGGAGAGACAACCAACAGGGAAATATGAATGTGTTTGACGACTTCAGGCTAAAAACCCTTGGGTTATCTGAATGGTTCGAACTTGAAGCCTTAGCAGCCAAAAGAACTGGACAGGCTAATTTTCTTCTACTTAAGACTCTTAAGGCCAAGTTTACCTGGATCAAAGAAATGGCTGCCAAACTCAAGATAGATCCCCCACCACAGCTTTTTGAACAAGAACCCCCAAAGACTGGTAAGAAAAGAAGAAGAGTTTCTCAACTTGTTAAGAAAACTTTTGTCACAGATGATGTTCAAGTGGATGGTATGCACAGGGATTTGATCCTACCAAATGGTATAGTTGGCCCTGTTGATGGTCAGACATACACAGAGCCTGAAGGAGGAATGGCATTCATGAACAGAGCTTGCCAGTATGCATTTCAAAGAGAAGATGAGCTGTGCTTAGCATCAACAATTCAGCTGCTTTGTCACAAGAAGGCACTCAAGATCAACACAGAGTATTCCAAAAGGTTTGCTAAAACTTTGCAGGAAGAGTTGGATAACAGATTAGACTTAGCTGCAGCTGAAGAAAAAATTAAAAATGATGACTATTGAAGTAATTCACAGCCCAATTTTACCTTCACATTTTATTTCACTTTTGTAATGTACTTGTAATTTCCTTTAAGTATTAATAGAATCATGAGGTATGTTTGTTTAGATCTGTTATGAGTAAGAAGAAGCTGTTAACTCACTTACCTTAACTTAGATAGATCTAGCAATATTTATGTTTAAATACGGGGAGATTGTTAGGAATCTAAGCCTGTTAGATTCCCTGATCATAGATTTAAACATAATTAAGCTGTTAGATAGTCCCTTGCCTGTGCCTAGGAGGCAGGCAAGTATCACAAGACTCACAGAGATCCAAGTCTTTGTGAGAAACCTCAGAGGAGTCCATGTCAGAGACATTGTCAAGGAAGTCAAAGATTACTTGAAGACATACTCACTGGCTGTGATGGATAACCGCCAAGATGTATCAGGGACTCGGAGGGGTTGAGGGTTAACAGGGGTGGCAATACCCTGTTAACACTGCACACTTTGGACATACCATTTGTGTGTACGAGACTATGAAAAAAAAGGAAACTGTTTCGACAACTGTTTCCTTAAAGCATAATGGGAGACTACCAAGAATAGAAGAGCATCATGTGACTGATGTCTGAAAAGTGAAAGTCTTGTGTAGTCACCATCAAGTACTATTTAGGTCAACCTCGTATCACTATAAATAGGATGTGTATCCATGCATTAATGTTTAACACTTTGAGTATATTCATAACATTATTGCTTAGAACTTATAGAATCAAACAGCTGCGACTGTATTCATAAGTTAGGGTTTATAGTTATTCAAAGTGTGCACAACACATTGTCATTAAACGGTGTTATCCAAAACACTTGTAATTCTTTATTATACAATAATAAGATTACGTTTGAAAAGTAATACCTTGTGTTGATTAGTTAAGTTTAGGGTTTCTAGCATTGATTAGGGACTTTCATGTTTGGTTAGGTCGACAGCAGGACAAGGCACCCCGACGCGAGTCAGGGGTGTCCTTGTGGTTGGATTGGGTCACGGCAGCCAGCAGCCCACCACCGGCACACAGCCGGTGGCAGTTAGGGTCAAGCAGGGGGAACGCTGCGCAGCAGTGGAAACCACCGGCACACAGCCGGTGGGAATACCGCTGTTGGAAGCGGCTAGCCGAGAGACAAGAAACCTCCGGCTCAAGCCGGTGGAAGCGTTAACAAAAACAGTGGCAACCGGCCAAGCCAGTCTGCCAATGTTAGGGGGTTTTTAGTTTGACCCGGTTCAAGGGGTTCTGGGTCCAGTTCACGACATGTCTAAATTAATTACATTTGTCCGGTTCATGACTAAAATGGTACAAGTATTTATTTTACAAGATATAAAATTTTACAAGTTAATTAAATTAATTTAACATGACATATAATTAATTTAATTAAATCATGAACTTAGGTTAATTATTATTTATTTAATAATACATGTTTTAACCTAAGTATTTATTTATTTAATTTAGACTATAGTATTAATTAACTATTAAGACATGGAATATAATTAATTAATAAATATGACTTAGTTTATTATTAATATAATATTAATACATATTTTAACCTAACTATTTTATACACTTTAATTTAATTAAATCATGCTTATATTTAATTAAATCATATAACCTATAGTTTATTTAATTAACATGTTATTATTAATAAACTATACTATAATCACATGACTTATGATATTTAATCAGTAAACTTAAGATTATATTATTAGCTTATTAATTAAGCTTAATTCTAAATATGGAAACTTTCTAATTTAGGAAACTTACTATTTTTGGAAACTTTCTATTTTTAGAAACTGATCAAATTTAAGAAGTTAATCTATTTTTGGAAACTTTCTATTTTTGGAAACTTTCTATTTTAGGAAACCTGCTCTTTTTAGAAAGTTACTTATTATTACACAACAAGTATAATAATACAAGAAGTACAAGTAATACTTAATCAAAATATATACAGAATACATGATAAACACAACATAACGTTAAAATCAGTAAAACAAGACATGAACATATAAAACAAGCTAGGATGCGATATAAAATCAGTGACGTACTCAGTAATCAGAATACTTATACACGTATACCATTTATGTAGCATTAGTGAGATCGAAGTAGGACTTTCTTTCGTTCTTCTTCTTCGTTCACTGGACATAATGTACGGATTTCCCGTCGCTTCAGTATGGACATTCTTTCCTTATTAGGATTCTCCATTTGCAGGCAACTGTTTTCCCAGTATTTGTTTTATATGTTTGATACTTATGTTAGAATAAGAACCTAAGCCATATACATGCATGACCAGTGTCACCTAGTAATGGAGGTACCATAACCATAACACTAGAGGCACTAGTGTTATGACTTCCCCACGGCGAAGTGATTGCTCGTGGCGTCCCTTTTCAGTTTTGGCCATTATATTATATTATTATGTGGGGAGTATGGGTGCATCCTAGTTACATGTTTACCAGTATTATCAGAGTGAATGTGATGTGTGCCTTGCATCCTTCACTAGGAGCTGATCCCTCCTACCCAGACTATTAATTAGAGGCAACCCCTCTAATTGCATGACGAGGTCTCCCCTCCAAGTATTCATACACGGTGGAACCTCATGACCTATATTGGCTATTTGGCTAATTAAACAGATTTTCATAGAAACATAAGTCTTTTCAAACTATAAAACCAGTTTTATGAACATGAATCCAGATATCTTAGGACTTATGTTATTCCGCTGCTATTAGTCTTATATGCTTATGTTATTCCATGTCATACTTGTATATCCGTGCACTGAGCGCTATGCTCAGCCGTTTTCCTTTCATGTTCCCAAACGGCAGGTACTCAAGGGCGCTCTTAGATTTTAAGCGTACGTGCATATGGATTGGAAGCTATCTAGCCTTCTCTACTTTATGCATTTCATGATACATTTTGCTACTTATTTCTTTGGACATTATTTAGTCCTTTTCCTTTACAGTACTTATGTTTCCGTGTGATGAGCTTATACTTTGGGGTACCGATGTTTGTTTCCGGTATTTCCTTTCATGGTCATGTAATGTTTTTAAGACATTTTTCCTTGTATGCTTTTATGACACGCCATAATCAAGCGTGACACTCCATTTACCAAAATGAGGTGTTACAAGCAGATTAACAGGAAAATAAGAACAAGAAAAGTAAACAGATTTTCCAAATCTTTTGTCCCCACAACTTGAATCCTCCCAAACCAGAGGTCTCACTTCACCTTGATAAGCTATTATCAGGGTGATATGATTAACCTATGATCCAAAAACTTCAAGTGTTTAAACAAGAAAATTTGGAAAAATCAGAGATTTTGAAAACCTTTTGAAACACTAAATGCATAAACTTAAAATCAAATTTTGAAACCTCAAATCAAAACAAACTTAGGAGATAAAGTAACAAACATGTAAAGTAAAGATGGTGCTTGGAATTCGTCAACAATTTCACACTTTTTTCATTAACAAGAACAAAAGATTTACAGAATTGTGACCCAAAAGAAAACAAAGAACAAGAACAAATGCTATCTCTAAAACCCTTTATATAGAGGGTATATAAGTTTTAGAATGTTGAAAATAAACTAAAACCCTAATGCTTAAAATTCCTTGAATGCCCTTGCAAGTTTGAATTTGTTTGACTGATCTTGGTGCAACATGTGACGCCAGTTGTTGTATAGTGATCTTAGGTGTTTAACTTGAGCTTAGGATGGAAGAAACTTTGAGAGGCGTTGACTCTGCATGGTTTTTGTTTGGGAGTGAAAAGTGGGGCAGGGGAGGGTTGAGGTAGCATGTGAGGTGATGGTGATGGATGTTTGAGAGTAGGTTTAGATTTAGTTTAGTGGTAATCATGGATCTGGAGAAGATTAACAAAAACCCCTTGGATTATATAGGGTAATCAGATTAGGGTTTATGTGTTCTTGGCTGGGAAATTAGGCGAGTTTGATCCAGATTAGGGGTGTGGTTAGGTGTTAAGGTGAAAAAATTAAACTAATAATTAATTAGTTATAAACTGGTTAGTGGATAGGTGACGTGGTGGAAGGGTGGGATGTGATTTGTTAAGGTTGTTAGTGGTGTGAGGTGTCGTATTGTGGTTGGTCTAGGTAAGTTTCCATGTCTCCCAGCTTTGGCCCCTCTCTTTCCAACTTTGTTTCATTTGAAGCTTAACAACTTGAAACTTCAACTTCTTTTGTTAACTAAGTTCTAAAATTCACACTTTGGCCACAAAATGTATTCCAAAGTGTTTTCAAGGACTAGTTGTGTAATTCCATGATATTTGAAGGGCTTTTATTGGCTGTCTTCATACTTCAAGGTCTTCACTTGTATCTTTGAATTTATGGAGGACTAAAAATGACAATTCTTCAGTTTGTAGGGACCAATCTTGCCAATTCTTTAAAGTTGAGGGTCCTTTTTGTAACTTTTGACAAAATTTAGGGACCAAACTTGTAATTATGAATATACAAGGGTATAAAGTGTTAATTCATCAATGATGAAGGACCCTTCTTGTATATCTTCAATTCTTCAAGGACTTTTCTTGAAAATTCAACACTAGGGCCCGATTCGATGTGTGACTTCTTTTCCCGTGTTTGTTTTTGATTGATTCTTGTGATCTTTTGTCATTTTCTTGATACCATACCTAAAATACACATTGAGCAAACACAACCATATATATAACACTTCTTATGATATTTTCATCGTTTTAAGCCCGTTTTGGACGATGAGACTATGTATAAAAGCAGTCTCATCAATATTATGCACAATAAAAACGAGAAAACGATTTTGTGTTAATTGAGTTCAGTTTAACACTATTTATTTGTATGGTTAATAGTATATAGAAATAAAAATGATGTATTTACGAAAAAAACATAAACACTCAAATAAACACGATAGATAAATATGGCTAAACATACCTCCCCAGCAGCAGAGCCATTTTGTGATGCGGTATTTTTGCACACTTTATTTTAGGAAAAACAAAGCGACAAAAGCGGGTAAGTATTAAGTATCACGTTTCGTGAAAAACGTAAATACCGACGATCGAGTTCGTTCTCGAGGAGGTATGGTGCTTAAGCCGATAATTATAGACGTTATTTAGTTCGAGTGATTACATTATTGAAAAGAAAGAAAAAAAATATAATGGAGACGTTACGCTAAAAGTTACACTACGACGTGAAAAACGCGAGATCGTAACATTCGACGAAAAATAAAATTACTCTAAAAATCCCTAAAATTTAACCTTAAGTTAAGAAAAATCTAATTAAAACAAAAAATAAAACCAAAATTTCGAAAACTTTTTAAATTATTTTATATTAAATTTTAAAGTTTAATAAAAAAACTCAAAAATAAATAAAATTCATACAAAGTGAAAAGGAAAATTTTTAGATTTGTAAACCTAAATTAAACTAATTAAAATCTAAAAATTATTTTTCTAAAACTTAAAAATACTTTTTCCTATTTTTAAACTATTTTCTAAAGTTTAAAAAGAAATAAATGATAAAAAATTAAATAATAAAGAGAAAAATCAAATTTTAGTGTCTAAAAATACTATACTATGAGATGAATTTAAGAAAAATGGAAAAAGGTGAAAAGCTATAAACTAATAAGCTAAAACCAGCTTATAAACTTCGAATAAGATTAATAAGGAAAAACAAAACACCCCTTTAATACAGTCCTAGGGAAGTACTTAGCAATAAAGTCCCTAGGGCACGTTTGGTTAAGCTGCGTGTGTGTAACACGTTGGGAGTGGAAATAGCGAGGGTTCGAGTCCCTTGCCACCCAAAATTTTTCAAATATATATATATTTTTTTAAACATGGTGCACAGTCACTACACAAAGTCCAAACACAAAATAATACTGACAAACCCTACGAATTGAACAGGTATGAAGATCCAAAGTAGACAGATCAAACTTTGTTCTTACTACTTTTTCTTTGTCACATGTAACTGTGTGGGATTTGGGGAGTTGGATCTTGTATAGGGGAACAATGGCACCCCACAAGCAAGTTGTGCTTGTGGGAGTCACAAACAAACACAAAGACACAAGTGCAAGCACAACAAGATTCACAAACTTCCCTAGATCAGACAAAAAAACGATTATACAGAAATACACCTAAGTTCCTGATTAGAATCTAACAAATGACCCCTAAGCTAAAATACCTAATACCAAGGCTGCCAAACTATGTTAACAAACTAGCATTCAAACCTATATGCCCTGTGTACTAGCTGAAAACGAAATTATGTGGATTTAACACACAATCGGAGGCCTACGACCCACTGTGATGTTTCAATAGACAGCCGTGGATCACGCGTACAACACGCACGCACTCATTTGCTTATCTTTTTGTTGGCTACTTTTCGTAGGTTGTTGGTTCACAAGGCACGAACACACAAATCTCAAACAAACCAGCCATACAATTTACCAAGATTCAACAAAAGCGTCCAGTATAGTGCAATCTTACACAGTGAGCATTAAACAATCTCAAACAGTCCCTTATATTTAATTTCAATGGACTTCTTTTTGGGGTTTGTAGTATGCTGCTAGTATCGTAGGGTACACAAACACGCAGCACGTAGGAATCACTCTATCAAACACAACACACAAATAGCACACTTATACTTAGGCTCCTAGATTCTCCAATTATATTTGTTGTTGATGTAGGTTTAGGCGCATAAGGCACAAGATACTAACACAATACTCGAATCACAAATCTAAATCAAATTCCATTACAGTGGTTGCACGGTGGATCACAACACATAAAAAAATACTCCTTGATGCTTGTATGCGCTCAGTTATCACAAACAAACAGCCTTGTTCACTTTTTCGTTACTATTTGGTTTTACTTGGATGAAAGTTGATGGACACACACCAAAGCGCAAATGCAATCCCAATACAAAAATCACACGATTGATTTCACAACACTGAGCAGATTACAGTAAAAAAGAAGATGTCCTTTTTACTTCTTTTTACTTGGAGTATTCTTAGGGGGCAAATGCACACCCTACAAGCAGTTGCTTGTGGGATTTAATGGATGCACAGGAAAACACATATTGTTAAGGCCCACAAATCTCCAATCAAGCAAGCAAATAAAACAGTACTTCAATTTATAAACAAAATAGAAAGCTGATATTGGTTGTAGGCAACGAATGGTGAAGTCTCAGCTTAACAGTGAGATAGAAGTAGTTTATTTACCTATCAAAAGTTTTAACACTCCCTAATGCTTAACTTATGAATAGCTATATCAGTCCTACGTCTACTGTGCATCAATTTTAAAACAAAAATCCCAAGATCACCCCAAAAGTACCTTGTGGAGTGCAAGGAGGTGGTCTAAACCCCCACGCAGCAGGCTAGTAAGCTATTTGAGGCCACACCCAAGGGTGCCAAATTAGAATACCAACAACTCTATGTTTAATCTTATTCCTAAAACTACTAGAGACCACATGACAAACCACAAAACACTCAATAACACTTTAAGCTAACAAACAAGCAAGGATGTCAAGGTTGTGGACATATTTTGCAAAACAGTGGTCACCAGAAGTAGCTCTTGGCCATCTAAAAACTTAAGAGACACAAATACTAGATAATTTGCACCTCCTACCATCCACCTATGTGTCAAATCCCAAAGTTTCACCCATAAAATTAAATCACACCCATCTGCCGATGCATTATGTTGGTAAAAAGGGAGTTATTGATGTAATAGATGAATATGTGAATTTTAGGTTGCCTAATCTTGCATACTATCTAAATGAACACCTAACGGATGATACACAAACCTTAGGGACCACAAAATCTAAATTAACTTAAGATTACAGATAACAAATCATCAAAATCACATCCTAAAATCCTACTGAATAAGTATGGCAATATGGTAGAAAACTGAGTAACACTTGAAAACTATTTCTACTACAAAAGTTCCCAAATCAAACTTACAAATACACTAAAACTGTCCAACCAGCAATGTGAAGATCAATTAAGTATCACTCAAATTGCAAGCCTAATAAATCCAACTTATGACAGATTTCTAGTAAGCTGGCAAAACAAAGTTCTTAATCTAAATCCTCAAATCTTTGTTCAAAATCAGCAACCCTAAACTTAATAAAGATGTGTAGAGCTTAGCTTTGCATAGATGCGGTATACACTCCCCACACGAAGCTCTCCCAAACACACTTTTATAAGTTTTCGGTTGATTGAATTTTGCCAAAAACTTGACTTTTAAACTTTAAGAACCAACAAGCAAGACTGATTATGATCCAATGGCACATAACCATCAGATTCATCTAATACTTTAACAAACATCAAATGATTCATGCATTTTTTAGACAGAAATTAGAATAAAACAAAAAAGGAAATTTTTTGCAAACCTCAAGAACACACATCCGTGTTCTCGGATTATGAGCTAATGAGCTACCTTAACAAGCTCAAGCTTCCAAAGGTACCTGCTAAGATGATCAAAGTTAAATAGTAACATTTCAAAATCAATTCATTTTTTTTCCACTTTTTCTTTCAAAACCTTTGAACATACTTTGCAAGAAAAACAGAAGCGACATAAAATAACACTAACCAAAAACTACTCTTATAAACTTATGTGTCAAATAAGCTTATAAGATAGCTTATGAAATAGTGGTTCTCAAAAATAACCTAGTTTGATTTCTTTTTGATAAAACTAGAAATTAGATTTGTAATGAAATATAAAGTTGGACAAAAAATTAATGACACGAAAATAAAATTTGCTTGAAAGTAAAATTGGAACTCAAGATTTCATTTCATAACATTCATATCAATTACAAATTCTGAAAATGAAAAACTGGAACAAGTAAAAAAATAAAATCCTACCCCTTATATAGACGGGTACATTCATTCTAGAAGCAAAAAGAAACTAAACCCTAATGCTTGGTGAATTCCTCATTTGCCCTTCTTGGTTTGAATTAGCAATCTTGGTAAAAATCAAGCCCTTGTGATCTCTGTCCTTTGCTAGTTGTAAAGAATAGATCACAACCATTCAATGAGATGTGGGGAAGAAGGAATCCATATGGGCCATTGATCCTGTCCTTTTTTTAGGGATTTGGTGAAAGTGATGTAGCAGGGGAGGCTTCATGTGACTCTATGGTTGACGTGGCACTTGATTTGGATAGGGGTTGGGTTAAGTGTGTCATTAATCAATGATATGGAGAAGTTGGGTGTCACACCCCACCATGGCGGAATATGGGGCGCGACGTATGGATATCATCACAACAATAGCGTGTCTATAGAGATAACTAAATGATATAAGAAATGTCATAAAATGGTGACACAAATGTCATGACAATATCTCAACAATGCAGGAGTCTAGGTAAATAGGTAACAGTCCTACCTCTTACCCAAGAGAAACAAATAACACAAACAAACAAACATATAGGTGCCAACAGTATCACTAGATAAATGAACAAACAAAGCTCAGAAGGAACGGGGATCTCCTTCTATATGCAATCCTAAGGCATCCAAGTCTAGCCACTTCTATCCTCAAGCTTAACCACATTCCCACCTGAAAGAGACACTAAAACACGTCAACATAAAGTTGGTGAGAGTCATAGGTTTAGACTCCAATGCTAAAATCAGTTACAAGCTGTGAATAACAATCATCAACAAAAGAACATATGGACAATATGTTACAAATATGCATTAACAACTATCAATCAAAATTAATCATACCAAACCAATCCAAGGCTCCTACCTTGCCAAACAACATCATGGTACCATAGATGATCACACTATGTACCTATCCCAAGGCCACTACCTTGGCAAACCACAAGGCCACTACCTTGTCAAACCACAAGGCCACTACCTTGTCAAACCACAAGGCCACTACCTTGTCAAACCACAAGGCCACTACCTTGTCAAACCAGAATAACTGAGACGGCACGTGTCCCCCGATCCAAATCATACACAATCAAGAATCACATAGCAGTTAATCACATAATGTACACACAAGTCCATCACAAACCATAAAAACATTCACATTAACAATTAAGAAATAACTCAACACAGTGTCTCTTCCATCCAATCTGGAAGTCAAAATCAATAGTAAACATGGGACTATGAAACTCACCTGATTGAGCTTCCCCAAACATCCGCGCACTAGCAAAAAGCTAACAACCAAAAACACATAATCAAAACATGAACCAAACACTAAAATGGCTCATCAACCTATGAGGGACATCTAAACTTCTCCCATATATATACCTCATATATATGCTCTAATAATCTCATTACACCCCTCTATAAAGCCCTTAACTCGTTTTACTTCATAACACATCCCGTTAACATTTTATCAAAAAACAGTCCCAGTTTTAGGTCTCCAAACTATAGGCCAAACACCCACCTAAACACACCCATGATCTCTGTAAAGGAAATATTTATGCCCTTATGTATGTTAGCTAACATCTCCCACTTGCCCTAACCTTAAAGCTACTGTTAAGGCCCCGATATATATATATATATACTTTTGTCACTCCAGATTTACTGATTTTAAACTTACAAAAAGTTTGTTAGGATTAGGGGGTCTTACCCTAAACCACAACCTTAGCCCAAGTGCAGATACTTACTATAATATATAAACCATCTCTCATGTTCGTTAGAAGATCCCAATGCAACCCTAAGTACCCCAAACAACCCAAAACTTAAAAAGAAAACAGGCTGACTTCAAAACTGTTTTGACCTCCGACTGTTGTAACCTTTTTTTGACCCACTTCCCGACCTCCAATTTAGTTCTAATTTCTTGCATTGGAAAGCCACTTCAATTACCTTTTCAGGGATACTTGAATCGCAAAATAAGAGTTTGTAGAACTCCCAATATGATCAAAACAATTGACTCAAAATTCTGCCCAGTTTTTAAAAAACGGGTTTAATCAAATTAAACTAATTAATTAACCCTAACCCCACTAATTACAAACCCTAACTTATGTAATCATTATAACCTCATTATTATAACATTAATTTAATGTTTTTAAATTAAACCCTAACCTAATTCCATCATAAGATGATTAAACAAAACATAAAAACAATTAAATTAAAAAGGGATGTGAATATTTTACCTTTGATTTATGAAAACCCCAAAATTTTATGAAGAACCCTAATATTCTCCATTAAATTCGACCTAAGCTTGATCTCCAGGGGATTATGATGTGTTTTTAGTTAATTAAAGTCTTTATATAATTACCATACTAATCTTAGCCCAATACAATGTTTCCTTTTTCTCCTTTTTTCCTTTTTTCCTTTTTTTTTTCTTTTCCAACCGTCTATACCCTTTCCATATCCATTAAATTTCGTTTTTTTTCTTTTTATTGTTTAATATTATGTTATTAACAATACCTTAATTTACCTTAATTTATTTCAGCTCCTAAAACGTCCAAAACCTCAAAACCGTAAAACTAGTCAATTTTTACGCGTTTTACCGTAAAAGTCGTAAAATATACACTTTTAAAAAAAATCTCAAATTTTGAAATAAACTTTATAACTAAGTCCTAAATGACTTAAAACCATCCCGAAAAATATTCCCGTGACTAAATACCTCTTCCGAGATCTCAAAATGCTAAACCGTAAATCGTAAAAATACGATTTTCTATAATACATATACGTATACGTAAAACCACTAAATAACACTATTTCACTTCATAGTCACTACCATGTGAGCTCATGAACATGAAATCATCACACATCGTTTCACTCACAAGGTACCCCGTACCGGAAACGATATCCAAACCACAATCTATACACACCAATAAGCACATAAACACGTAAAGACACGTAACTAGCACAAAATAAAATTAAGTGACGAACCTCAAAACCACGGTTGTCACATCACTCCCTCCTAATAGAAATCTCGTCCCGAGATTTACTCCTTAGGATCAAACACACAAACAACAAATCACATGAGGTTACTTGTTCTAAACGAACTCCCCTCATTTCCACGTGAACTTTAGTTCGAGTTTCAAAATACCACATATACAAACCAAAAATAATTAAACTCATTGCCAAACTCTTGACCTCACAGTCAATAAATCTCACAGATGACTCTTTGATAAAACAAAGACTCTTATTAATACAAGTCCTGAATAACCGTACATGCAAAATGCATTCTCAAACAACCTTTACCAATCTCAATACATGAAATGTATCATGTATACAACTCACTTTCCCCAGGTAATTCTATACTCATAAGCTAATGGTCCGATCTTTCCAAAGATCATAAATGGACCTACAAACTCTACATCAACTCTTCCATTTTACCAAAACATACCACCCGTTACTACGGGTGAAACTCCCTACATAACTTTGTCACTAAATCTAGTGGTTTCCTCCTTTTCTACATAGCATCCCTTGTTGCTCTCATTCTGTCCACAAACACAATTACCACATTAATAACCTCTTTTACCAATTCTAGTCCACATTAGGGACAACTCACCCTATCCTTTCATATAGTGCCTCAAATGACATTTATCGACTTCTAGTACGATAACTATCATTATATGAAAACTCAGCCATCGCTAACGAGTTTCCGAACTACCTCTAAATCAATCACCCATGCCCTCAGTGTAACACCTAAGGTTGTATAAATATCTCACTTGCCTATCCTTTTCCATTTAGCTCGATATACTCATATCCAATCATGTTCATTGTAACACCCCACCAAATGCTATGCGCAGCGGAACTACAACATTTGGGTGCTACGCAGTTATCATCGCACACAAGATACATCGAACGACTCTAAAGAGACGTCAACTTAAAACTTAAATTAAAAATTGTTAAAAGATACATGTCTACGGTTTTTCTAACCCCACTTGGTACAACAGAGTTTAGCGTTTTCGGTCCCCATGAATCTCAACCCAAAAATTACAGTTTCACAACAACATAATATTAAAGTTAAAAATGTTTAAGTAGGAAAGGGAGGAAAAACAAGCAGACTCCAAGCCATACACACAACATCCATCCCATGCACGCTCCATGCTACACTTCAGCGGTTACCTGAAACACATGCTAAATTTGGTCAACGAAAACGTTGAGTGGAATTCATAGATTTTACAATTCATTTTGAACATATGTGAAATAAAAACCATTCACGATCATTCGTAGACTTGTCGATCAAACAATCTATATTCAAGATATTGGCAATTGTGTTTAAGCTCATGACACTAAACCGTTAACTCAATCACCCGCGTAATAATTACCGGCGTGATTCAGATGAAACCAAGGCCCCTAATAAGTCATCAGTTGCAATTATACCTTATCTCTTATCACAAATTATCCGTCCGCAGGGGGTATCAACGTACTAGCCCTCGTCTCGGATAGGGTAGTCAACCCCATAGTACTATCACTTTGTATAAGCGGCTATTTCTAATCCACGCTAGGACTAAACAATAGTTAATAGTTCATGAAATTAGGGACTTTTGCAACTAGGTACTCAACACAATTTCAAAGGCAACATTCGGGACCAACAATCATTCATGACATATGTTCATTTTGAAAACTAGCATGCATTTCCCTCGCGGGTAAAACAGTTTGAAATAATAATAAGCGAGGCTATAAATTCACACCTTATATATCAAGTAGTCGATAGTTCGAGAGACGGTCACTGACGACGATACGGATGCCCGGGTAAATCAACACCTATCAACCAAATAACGCGTAATGAGTAATCTCATTTTAAAACCTTATGGCACTGTATAAAATACATAAACACTAGTCACTTATGACAATTTCAACTCACGCCAAAACAAAACAACAAGCGTTACTCATTTTACACCATTCGTCCTTATTATTAACGTTATCCATTTTTATTCATTTTTGCCGATACTTATCAAAAGTACGGACTATTTTACTATACTTAACCATCTTTATAAAATTTGACAAAATTCTCAAAAATACTATAAGACCTGTAGATAACACATATTTAATCCCAACAAAACTTTTTACTTCTACGACCCGTTACTCAACGCTTTTCCAAAAACCACGTTTTTCGGACTGAAATTGTACTTTGACCAAGTCGGACCCGTTTGACCCGTTTAAAATACTCCATTGACCCATTTGACACCTAAGTCCTATAGTACACTCAAATGTGCAGGTTTGACACCAAAATTCAGTCCTTGACCATTTACCAAACTAGACTTATAGTCCCCGGGATTTGACCTAAAACCAATCATAACTTCGGATTATGACGGTTTTCATCTCCCGGTACACGAATTTCAAAACGTCGTAACTTTTGACTCGTTAGGAGTCGTAAGCTCTACCTTATACCAAATCGAAGCTAAGAAAATTCTCTACAAGTCTATCCTATCCCCAAGACCTGTTTTCAAAATGATTTTTACGAAAATTCCTTAAACTTTCTGCCTAAATTTAACCATACCAAAATCACACTTACGCTCGATTCCAAACCTATTTATCATCACTAGGCATCATCCTAAGCTTCCCTGATCACAACCAAACCATATTTTCAGTTCCTAACCCCTATTGATCATCAACCTCATAAGCTGAAATCCTAAAAACAAACATGCAAGTACTTGTATCCATCTAAAACACCTATGAACACAAGATTAAACACAAAACCAATGCTCAAAACATCAATCACCATGGCTCCCCAAACACCCCCCTTAGCCGTGGGGTTTGGGTGACCAAAACACCACAACCAAATCAATTTTGGTGGGTTTATTTAGTGATTATACCCCCATTACACATGAATTTAACATGCATTTATCCAATTAACATAAAAAACGAGTTTGAAAAATTCCTTTGATTCTTGAAAAAAATTTTTGAATGCATGTGGGATTTGATTACATAGAAAGGTAGGGAATGATTAGATTAGAGGTGGTCTAACCTTAGTTTTAATCAAAACCAAGTAGAAAAAAAATTAATGGTGGTTTTTGGTGGTTTGGGGTGACCGTCGGCCTAAAGGGGAAGAGAGGGAGAGAACAAAATTTTTTTCAAGTGTTTTTGTTAAGTGTGTGTTTACATTTCCCCTTTTTGTAAAATTGGAAGGACCCCTTGTGCAATTTAGGCTTTCTTTTGGCCTCAAGTAAAAACGACACTAAAACTTTGCGGGATTGACTTACTAGTTATTTTAGAAAATTTTACGGGAGTCGGAAATAATCCCAAACACTCCAAAATACTTTTGGGATACTTTAAATGTACCCGGAAAGCTATAAAACTCACCCGACTCGACTTAACACGAACCGTAAGTAAAATTCTCGAAAAATTACATTATCGATAAAACGTCAATAATCATAGAAATTTGGGCATCCATCGGGATCGTATTCGTCATCGTCCTTCTTGAATCGTCAATCGTAAAAATTATAACCTCGAACATCGGTTTCAACCAAAATACTTATATATATAGCAATTAATATTTATTAAAAAAAATTTCAAAAATTAGCGTAAATTAGGGTAATGTTAGTGACCTCGGTTCTAGGGTATCACATCCACCCCTCCTTAAAGAGAGCGACGTCCCGGCGCTCGCCTCTTCTTATACTCACATTTCGTGCCGCTGGAACAGATGAGGATACCTTTCCTTGAAAAAGTCCTCACGTTCCCAAGTGTATTCCGATCCACGCTTAGAATTCCATCGAACCTTCACAATAGGAATTCTACTACGCTTCAGCCTCTGGACCTCTCGGTCCATAATTTCCACAGGTTCTTCCACAAAATGCATTTTGTCGTCCAGTCGAATCTCGTCCAAAGGAATCACCAATTCCTTATCCGCCAAACTCTTCTTCAAGTTCGATACGTGAAACGTGTCGTGAATAGCACTAAGCTCGCTCGACAACTCTAACTTGTACGCTACTGGTCCAATTCGTTTAACGATCTTAAATGGTCCAATATACCTCGGACTTAACTTTCCTTTCTTCCCAAAACGAATTACACCCTTCCACAGCGATACCTTGAGCATAACCATATCTCCGACTTCAAATTCCAACGGTTTCCTTCTGTTATCGGCATAACTCTTCTGTCGGCTTCTCGCGGCAAGTAGTCGGTTCTTGAATTGCACAATCTTCTCTGTCGTTTCTAAAACCATTTCGGGTCCAGTCAATTGACTTTCTCCTACTTCACTCCAACACACAGGCGATCTACACTTCCTTCCATACAATGCTTCGAATGGTGCTGCCTTGATACTCGCATGGTAACTATTATTATACGAAAAATCCACTTGAGGCAAGTGGCGTTCCCAACTTCCTCCAAAATCAATCACGCATGCTCGGAGCATGTCCTCCATCGTCTGAATAGTTCGTTCACTCTGGCCGTCAGTTTCCGGGTGATAAGCCGTACTTAAATTCAATTCAGTGCCCATCGCACGTTGAAGCGATTTCCAAAATTCCGAAGTAAATCTACTATCGCGATCCGAAATGATCGATAACGGCACTCCATGTCTGCAAACAATCTCCTTCACGTACACACTGGCCAGCTTTTCCATACTGTCCGTCTTCTTCATAGGTAAGAAATGAGCAGATTTCGTTAACCTATCCACTATTACCCATATCATATCACATCTACTAGGAGTTCTAGGTAAACCCGTCACAAAATCCATAGCGATTTTCTCCCATTTCCATTCTGGGATCTCTGGTTGTACCAACAACCCAGACGGTTTCTTATGTTCTGCTTGAACCTTCGCGCAAGTCAAACACTTACTAACGTAACGAGCAATATCCGCCTTCATATTCGGCCACCAATAAACTTTCTTCAGGTCGTGATACATTTTTTCCGATCCAGGATGTATCGAATACTTCGACTTATGAGACTCGTTCATAACCAATTCTCGTACTCCAGGCTTTCCTTCCTCAGATGAACACAATGGTAACCAAATCCGATTCTCGAAATATCTCAATCCGTCTGACCTAATCACAAAAAGAGGTTTCAACATTCTTCCCAAGTTCTCAGCTTCAACATTCCCTTTCATTAGTCCCCTCTCTTGAGCCTTCAGTATAGTTTCGGTTAAGTCAACGCTCTCAGTCATCACCAAAGCTCTGACTCTCAAAGGTTTCTCTCGTTCCTTCCTACTCAGTGCATCCGCTACAACATTCGCCTTCCCAGGATGGTAGCGAATTTCACAGTCATAATCACTCAGTAGTTCTACCCATCGTCTTTGTCGCATGTTCAACTCATTTTGATCTAAAATGTGCTGCAAACTCTTGTGGTCAGTGAATACAACACACTTCGTCCCATACAAATAGTGTCTCCACAACTTCAACGCAAAGACTACAACTCCCAATTCCAAATCGTGCGTCGTGTAGTTCTCCTCATTCTTCCTCAGTTGTCTCGACGCGTAAGTTATCACCTTTTCACGCTGCATCAATACCGCTCCATAACCCTTACGAGATGCGTCACAATATACTACAAAGTCTTCGGTTCCTTCAGGCAATGACAATATCGGTGCGGAACATAACTTGTCCTTGAGCGTTTTGAAAGCGAATTCTTCCTCATTTCCCCATTCATACACCCTATTCTTTTCGGTAAGCTTTGTCAATGGTTTTGCTATCAACGAGAATCCTTCAATGAACCTTCGATAATACCCAACTAAACCAAGGAATTGTCGAACTTCAGTCGGCTCTGTTGGTGCCGACCATTCCCTGATCGCTTCGACCTTGGCAGGATCCACGCGAACTCCCTTGCTATCAATCACGTGACCAAGGAATTGCACGGATTCTAACCAAAACTCACACTTCGAGAACTTCGCATATAGCTTCTCCTTCTTTAGTAGATCCAAAATCTTTCTCAGGTGCTTCTCGTGCTCCTCCTTACTCTTAGAGTAAATAAGAATATCATCGATGAAAACAATAACAAACTTATCTAGATACGGCTTGCATACGCGATTCATAAGGTCCATGAATACAGCAGGCGCGTTCGTCAACCCAAACGGCATCACTCGAAATTCAAAGTGTCCATACCGCGTACGAAAGGCAGTTACAGGAATATCCTCCTCTCTTACACGTAGTTGATGATACCCTGATCTTAAATCGATCTTTGAGTATACACTGGAACCTTGCAATTGATCAAATAAATCATCAATCCTCGGCAATGGATACCGATTCTTAACCGTCAGCTTGTTGAGTTCTCTATAGTCAATACACATCCGAAATGACCCATCTTTCTTCTTCACAAACAACACTGGCGCTCCCCATGGTGATGAGCTTGGCCTAATAAATCCTTTGTCCATCAACTCCTTCAGTTGATCCGATAACTCCTTTAACTCAGATGGTGCTAAGCGATAGGGTGCACGCGCAACCGGCGCAGCTCCTGGCACCAAATCAATTCGAAACTCGACCTCACGGGTGGGTGGTAAACCCGGCAGCTCGTCTGGAAAAACTTCCGGATATTTGCAGATAACAGGTACCTCTTCAATCCTCGCCTCTAAATCACCATCACTCGAAACTTGTGCCAGAAACACATCGCACCACTCTCTACATACTTCATCATTTTCAAACAGGAAATCACTTTCAAACGAGAAGTGCATTCGTCTCCCTTCACAGTCAAGACTTTATTCCTCAACGGAATCTGAACTAATCTCTCGCCACAGACGATCATAGCACTGTGCGCCATTAGCCAATCCATTCCCACAATCACGTCAAACGATCCTAGCTCTATAGGCATCAAGTCGATTTTAAAAGCGTAATTTCCTAACTTCAAGGTACACCCTTTCAGTAGAGAATTCGTACTAACAATTTTCCCATCGGCTAACTCAACGTTATAACTAGTCGCTAACAACACCGGTTTTCTATCGATATGACGACTAAATTTAACATCTACAAAACTCTTGTCGGAGCCAGAATCAAACAAAATACTAGCATAACAAGCGTCTAGCAAAAACGTATCGGTAACCACGTTAGGACCCTGTGGTTTATCAGTCGTCCCTACTTGATACACGGCAGCAGCATTGTTACCTCCTTGCTTGTTTCCTGCCTTCGGGCAATTCCCTTGCATATGGCCTCTCTCTCCACATCCAAAACATCCCCTCATTCTGATAGCATTCGCCCCAGTGGCTACCCCTTTCGTTCGGAAATCAGACATCCTGTGACCCCCTTTTCCACATTTGCCGCATGCAGGCGGGCAATTCCCTACATGGTACAAGTTGCACCTACCACAGTGGGGATTCACTTTTACTCCTCTGGGATTTGTCACAACTCTCATCCCTTCATTCCTTTGCTGGTTAAACTGCTGATTGCGGTTTTGACCATGGTTGTTTCGATTTCCACCTCGGCTTTGACCCTGAGATTGATTGCTCTGTGCCGCTTCCCATTTCCTCTTATTCCCTTCAGCAATGAAGTTCTTCTTGTCCTGGAGTTTGACATCCATCAATGCGTGAGCCATCTGGACCGCTTCATCAAACGACCCAGGTTTCGACGAAGTCGTCTCACCCTTGATATTACTGGATAAACCTTTGATGTACTGTTTCATTTTCTTGTTACCATCGGCAAAGGTGTCTGGACACAAAAGGCTTAGTTCATTAAACCTCCTGGTGTAAGCAGTGATATCATTGTTTTTCAAAGTCAGGTGCCTCAATTCATCTTCCAATTGACCCAACTCCTCTTCCGGGCAGAACTTCTTGGTCAAAAGAGCTTTAGTTGTAGTCCATGTTCTTGCATTCGCTACTGCCAATCCAACAGTGGCTACTTGGGTGTTCCACCAACTTAATGCATCGTCAAGAAACGTAGCAGCCGCAAACTTGACCTTGTTCGCTTCTGAACAACCACTAATCTCGAAAGTACTTTCAACCTTTTCCAACCATCTCCTGAGTTCTAGAGCTCCACCAGTTCCACGAAATTGCGTGGGACCACATTTTATGAAACTAGAGTAAGTACATTCTCTTGGGGCTTGCTGTCTCCCCGCGTTTCTGCCCTGGTCTGGATTCCTTCCAGCTCGGTCTGCTTCTAGCGCATTCGCAATGGCTTCCTGAATCATCGTGTTCACACGATCGGCGGTTAGCTTTGGAGGCATGGTGCGTTATCAAATATATCTTTCTGCAAGACAGGGAAAATAGAAAACAATGTAAGTACACACATCAAGATTAAGATGGATTTCTCTTTCAAGACATAATATAAATACAACGACACATCACTACAGAGTTACTAATATTCATCAATTCACATCACAAAAGATCAAATTTAAGACATATCACAGATCATGAAAGGTAAACATGGATTGTATTGATAATTAACCAAAATTGTGACAAGTATTGCCACTACAATCATTCACCATAAAACTTAAGTCCTCAAGTTTTTCGTCATAATGCCATCATACAAAAGTCTAAAACAGTTCTATTACAACGATCAAAGATAAAATACAAGACAAGCAACTAGGCATGTGGTGATCCACATGGCCTCTTGGATGGCGGTTCGTCATCATCTTCCTCGGGTTCCTCATCGCTATCATCCTTGTCCACATCATCCATTTTTCTCTTTCCTTTATCATCCGGCCCACATTCAGTCTCCTTTTCCGTCCCTGACGTAGAACCACACTCAATCGCTACCTGATTTACCACAGTGATACAAGCACCTCTGGTAGGTGGCTGGATCATGAAGTCATTAGCTTCCATTTCCAAATCGTCCACAAATCTCCAATCTGGGGGCAATGATGCTCTCACTCGATGCTCCCAACTCTGCATCCTAGACAATCTCACTTGATCTTCCCTAACACGGTCAAGACTAGCGCTCAAATTCGCGATCATCGATCTTAGACTGTTGATATCACTTTTGTTTACATTTCCATCATACTCAATTCTTGCAGTCCTTTCCAACAGTCTTTGGTGTGCCCTTTCATTCTTATCAAACCTCTTAATTACCCTGGTCTCAACTACAAACCGCTCATACATCAACCTATACATCCTCCTCAAACGACCTGCGGGATCCCAGTAGTGTCTTGGTCTCGGAAAGTAGACCCTTGCGATATTCTCATGAATAGATTGCGATTTTGATGAATTGCTGGACTCCGCACTGCTCCTATTACTTACTCGAACAAATCCTGGCACTGTCCTCAAATAGTCCTTACAATTGTCCATCGGCCGACTAAAGGGTTGCTGCTCATATCGATCAGTTGGAGGTACTTCATAACCTTTTGGCGAATTCGGAGATTGAAACAAATCAGGTTCGGTCTGACCTACAGCATTCTCGGGAATGCCATCATCCATCAGTTCCTCGGGCTCTTCCTCAGAATCCTCACTCTCATCACTACTGATGCTAAAGTTGTCCACCTCACTTTCATCATTGTCATTTTCCGACCCTATTTCTTCTTCTGGAGCGATCCATCCATTTTCATTATCCGGCGGGTTCGGAGGAAACGGTCCCCCTTCGTGACCTACGACGTAATCGTTTCCATTACCATTAGGCGGTACCTCGGCCATTCCTGCAATAACAGCGAATTTCGGAGGGTACGTAAGTAACTATACAATATTTATAAATACATGCATGCAAATGCAATGCAAAGGTGGTACATATGCCGAAAATGTAATAATATGATGCTCATGCATGATTAATACAAAAATTACGGTGTCGGATATTCCACGTATAATTTCAACGTCTACATATAGTAATTTCCATACTTACTTAATAATTACTCACATATATACTTCAACTCAAAAGTATACGTCAAATGCCATGAATACAAAAATAAATCTTACCGGAGCCATGCAGGATAGTTGTGTGTGCTTGGACAATTTCTTATGACACCAAAAGTTATAGTTTAGGATTTTCAAAAACGACCTAGTTCTCTATAAATCATGGCTCTGATTACCAATCTGTAACACCCCACCAAATGCTATGCGCAACGGAACTACAACATTTGGGTGCTACGCAGTTATCATCGCACACAAGATACATCGAACGACTCTAAAGAGACGTCAACTTAAAACTTAAATTAAAAATTGTTAAAAGATACATGTCTACGGTTTTTCCAAGCCCACTTGGTACAACAGAGTTTAGCGTTTTCGGTCCCCATGAATCTCAACCCAAAAATTACAGTTTCACAACAACATAACATTAAAGTTAAAAATGTTTAAGTAGGAAAGGGAGGAAAAACAAGCAGACTCCAAGCCATACACACAACATCCATCCCATGCACGCTCCATGCTACACTTCAGCGGTTACCTGAAACACATGCTAAATTTGGTCAACGAAAACGTTGAGTGGAATTCATAGGTTTTACAATTCATTTTGAACATATGTGAAATAAAAACCATTCACGATCATTCGTAGACTTGTCGATCAAACAATCTATATTCAAGATACTGGCAATTGTGTTTAAGCTCATGACACTAAACCGTTAACTCAATCACCCGCGTAATAATTACCGGCGTGATTCAGATGAAACCAAGGCCCCTAATAAGGCATCAGTTGCAATTATACCTTATCTCTTATCACAAATTATCCGTCCGCAGGGGGTATCAACGTACTAGCCCTCGTCTCGGATAGGGTAGTCAACCCCATAGTACTATCACTTTGTATAAGCGGCTATTTCTAATCCACGCTAGGACTAAACAATAGTTAATAGTTCATGAAATTAGGGACTTTTGCAACTAGGTACTCAACACAATTTCAAAGGCAACATTCGGGACCAACAATCATTCATGACATATGTTCATTTTGAAAACTAGCATGCATTTCCCTCGCGGGTAAAACAGTTTGAAATAATAATAAGCGAGGCTATAAATTCACACCTTATATATCAAGTAGTCGATAGTTCGAGAGACGGTCACTGACGACGATACGGATGCCCGGGTAAATCAACACCTATCAACCAAATAACGTGTAATGAGTAATCTCATTTTAAAACCTTATGGCACTGTATAAAATACATAAACACTAGTCACTTATGACAATTTCAACTCACGCCAAAACAAAACAACAAGCGTTACTCATTTTACACCATTCGTCCTTATTATTAACGTTATCCATTTTTATTCATTTTTGCCGATACTTATCAAAAGTACGGACTATTTTACTATACTTAACCATCTTTATAAAATCTGACAAAATTCTCAAAAATACTATAAGACCTTTAGATAACACATATTTAATCCCAACAAAACTTTTTACTTCTATGACCCGTTACTCAACGCTTTTCCAAAAACTACGTTTTTCGGACTAAAATTGTACTTTGACCAAGTCGGACCCGTTTGACCCGTTTAAAATACTCCATTGACCCATTTGACACCTAAGTCCTATAGTAGACTCAAATGTGCAGGTTTGACACCAAAATTCAGTCCTTGACCATTTACCAAACTAGACTTATAGTCCCCGGGATTTGACCTAAAACCAATCATAACTTCGGATTATGACGGTTTTCATCTCCCGGTACACGAATTTCAAAACGTCGTAACTTTTGACTCGTTAGGAGTCGTAAGCTCTACCTTATACCAAATCGAAGCTAAGAAAATTCTCTACAAGTCTATCCTATCCCCAAGACCTGTTTTCAAAATGATTTTTACGAAAATTCCTTAAACTTTCTGCCTAAATTTAACCATACCAAAATCACACTTACGCTCGATTCCAAACCTATTTATCATCACTAGGCATCATCCTAAGCTTCCCTAATCACAACCAAACCATATTTTCAGTTCCTAACCCCTATTGATCATCAACCTCATAAGCTAAAATCCTAAAAACAAACATGCAAGTACTTGTATCCATCTAAAACACCTATGAACACAAGATTAAACACAAAACCAATGCTCAAAACATCAATCACCATGGCTCCCCAAACACCCCCTTAGCCGTGGGGTTTGGGTGACCAAAACACCACAACCAAATCAATTTTGGTGGGTTTATTTAGTGATTATACCCCCATTACACATGAATTTAACATGCATTTATCCAATTAACATCAAAAACGAGTTTGAAAAATTCCTTTGATTCTTGAAAAAAAATTTTGAATGCATGTGGGATTTGATTACATAGAAAGGTAGGGAATGATTAGATTAGAGGTGGTCTAACCTTAGTTTTAATCAAAACCAAGTAGAAAAAAAATTAATGGTGGTTTTTGGTGGTTTGGGGTGACCGTCGGCCTAAAGGGGAAGAGAGGGAGAGAACAAAATTTTTTTCAAGTGTTTTTGTTAAGTGTGTGTTTACATTTCCCCTTTTTGTAAAATTGGAAGGACCCCTTGTGCAATTTAGGCTTTCTTTTGGCCTCAAGTAAAAACGACACTAAAACTTTGCGGGATTGACTTACTAGTTATTTTAGAAAATTTTACGGGAGTCGGAAATAATCCCAAACACTCCAAAATACTTTTGGGATACTTTAAATGTACCCGGAAAGCTATAAAACTCACCCGACTCGACTTAACACGAACCGTAAGTAAAATTCTCGAAAAATTACATTATCGATAAAACGTCAATAATTATAGAAATTTGGGCATCCATCGGGATCGTATTCGTCATCGTCCTTCTTGAATCGTCAATCGTAAAAATTATAACCTCGAACATCGGTTTCAACCAAAATACTTATATATATAGCAATTAATATTTATTAAAAAAAATTCAAAAATTAGCGTAAATTAGGGTAATGTTAGTGACCTCGGTTCTAGGGTATCACATTCATCAACTCCCTTTAGTCCATATGGTTGTCCAAGCCACGCAACATACATGTTGACGCGTTCTCTGCTTTAGACAACTCAACTCGTGCAACCTACATCCTTCATCCAAACCACCCTAATACGTCATCCATATAGTTCAAGTTCGTCTCAGCTTCACTTCATTCTTCTTATTCCATGTCTCATCAACCATTCTTGCCTTTCCCATATGGTACTTGGCCTTGCATATTTTTCTTTCATCACTTAACTCCACCCCTCACCTTTGCCAAATGTTCAATCAAGATGATTGCATATGTGTTGGAGACGTTCATGATCCGTATAGATCATTCTCCACGTCTCGTACACCAAATGCCTCTAGCATTCTAGGCAGATATAACAGTCCAGCTCCACTAACTAAGTCTATCCAGTTCTTCCAAATCTTCAGTTCCTGCAACGTATAAGCGATCTCCTTTCTTTGTCGTCCTCGTACGCGTCCAAGTCCTTGCTCCACGTATCGTCATGCTTCGCGAATTCATCCAGTCCTTCCGATAATGCCAAGATCGGCTCACTATCCAATCCACCTCTTCAGCCTCCAAAATGCTTCCTCATCCTTCTTCACTTCGCCCCTTGCTGGTTCCATGATATGCCATCATCTCTAACTACTCATCATGGTAGACTTAATACTAAAACTCACACTTGAAAATCTCACGTATAATTCCACTCCAAAACCAACACATACTTCGCCTCACTCTCCTTCTTAGACTTCGAGTAGATCAAGATGTCGTCGATGCTCCCGATGACAACTCGTTTATACACGTTCATGCACAATCGGTTCATTGACTCCATGAAAACCGCTAGTGCTTTGGCGAAACCAAATGCATAACCGTAAACCCAAAGCGTTCATACAACATCCTTAGCAGTTTCAACTATGTCCTCCTTGCACCCTCTCTTAGCGGCAATACGAATAAATTCCTACCTCGTTCTACTTGCAAAATTCTACACGCATTTTTAAGATTGGTACTTCCTCTCATCGGACCACTCAACCTCTTTCCTCATCCAATCTACTACTAAGCAACTCAACTTCTATCCGGCATTCCTTGCAATTTCTAACAGCTCTTGTTTTTAAATCACTCCATCAACGATTTGCCTTGGAAAGGCATTAACTACAACTCCTCTCACTTCTCCTACTTGCTCTATTTATGGTTCTACCTCACGCTAATAGGCAAACCTACTAAATTTCAGGAAATTTTCGGAAAACTTACATGCCCTACGAACAATCATAAATACCTTTGAGGTATTGTATCCCCTTCCAACACTCTCTATGGCGCGTTACTTGTGCTAGTATCCCACAAATCTCTATTCATCTCCTTGGTACTCCTAAGAGACCTCATGACCACATTAGTTTGTCTACGAACTTCTTTCCTCCCCACTAAGGGTATTCCGACCGTTCTCTCATGGTCACCTACTTAAGCGTGTAGGCGCGACTAAGTCTTTCATATGACTACCTCAACGCTCCCGAACAATACGAAACCAAAACTACATCCTGAATCCATCAGATACGATCAACAAATCAAACCAACGGATAACTAACGACATTTCACGTGCACCAGTTAAAACAAGTCAAAACCATGAGACTCGAAAGAAAACTCAAACCCAAAACGTGTATCAATTCAAAATGACCCATGACAACGAAAAATAATCCAAGAAACACCCAATGGCAACCAAACATATTACGCCCCACGACATATTATTTAAACCGTGCAAAAGATCGACTTTTCAAAAAGAATATATATCTTTTTTTTATTATTATTACCTCCCACATCTATGTGACTCAAACAATATACCAACAACCTTCTAGGCGATCTCAAAACTCAACCCAAAGACTAGATATCCCGTGCACCCCAAATAAAAATAAACTACTATTTACAACTTAACCTTGAACCCGACACTTGTACAACAATTCCGACCAGTCCACTGACCTCCCATGACTATACTTTCTGAATATTTGAAAAGTACATTTCAAGTACATAATTTTTGGCTTTTGAATCACTCAAAAAGCTCTAAAAACGAACAAGTTATGACCAAAACAGTTTTATACTAGTTGTTTTATAAAAAACTAAAGAATAAACTTAGTGATTAATGTAATCCTTTTAAATGACAGATATAATTGTACGTGAAATCTTCATAAACTCAATTTAACCCTGTATAAATAATTATAAATGACATAAATCGGTCGAACTCAATTATATAAACTATGTACGTAGAAAAAAATTTTTATTTCGCTTTATTTCAAAGAAAGTCTTTTAGAATTTGAAATATATAAGTGTTGATTAAAATGAAATCTTATGTTACATCTTGTTTGAAACATGACTTCAACACCTTACCCTTATTTTACCGAATACAACCAACTATCTAACCCTATAATAGATTTCCATGTCCCCATTTTTCTCGACATATACCGACCAAAAGAAATGTTAGACCCAACACAAAAATTTTATTATCTCAAAAGGAATCCCAAGTTATTTCAATAGACATAAAACCAAGAACACCATTTTAAAACGTACACGTGAAATACGAAACTCAAAGAATACGCTACCAGACACACTTCAAAAGATTCAAAACTTCGTTGGAACTCCATTAAACTCCAGCACCATAAAACACGAGCAAACACAAGGTACGTTTAAGTTATAATAACTAGTGAAAGACCATATACCATAACTTAACACATAGTAGTATATATACATCCGCACATATATACCTATTAAATCACCCAAAACATACTCGTTACTATACATATCAGATCAACCAATCGCGTCATACACTCGTTTTTCCATACGAGTAATCCCCATCTCACCATCTCACCATGCCACAACAAGGCACAAAACCCATTACCAAAACCAACCCATATCGTGTGACCTCATAATCACATAACACGACTATAACTCAAAACATATAACACACTAAAAAAATAGCCATATCGTAGGCAGCCGTTACATATACCCATATATTATAAATATACCCAAAATCCACATCTCATCATATACAAGCATGTACTAACCCTCTTTCATGCAATCATACTTGAGAACCCATTGAAGTTGTGGTACTTGTATAACTATGTTGGCCACCATACTTATACAATTACCCTTTCCCCAATGCACTCCCTCCTATGATGACACTTATAAGAATCAATACAACATATAACACATAAATCCATCTACTCACATAAGCACATAACCACATAACCAAATAGGTCCAAAACCCCATCTATTAAAATAACATAGTAAAACTCTTGGAATACCGAAATCCATAGTCTAGCTAAAACAACTTAGACTAAATCCAAAACGAAAACATAATCAGATATAAGTCATGTCGCCCATAAGAGTGTAAACAGCTTAAAATCCTTCCTACCCATGTACTCCTAGTAACTCGAACCACCACACGATTTTTAGGGAACATGACTTAAACATCAAAAGAAAAATAACATACCTCAGGTATGTAAAATCTCGACAAAAGATAGAAACTACCATGTGCCAAATTATGTACAATAATGTACAATTTAAGCAAAATACGACAATGACTAGCGTGGACGATTATGGTTCAACCCGCACTAGTCACAACCCGAAAAGAAAATAACATGTGGCTAAGTATGAACTTACTATGGTTCAATTCATACTAGTCAAAACATCGCAATAAATAACATCCCAACACATCAATTTATGTAAAATGCACACATACTCCTATGTCGCCTATATGCAGGGACCCTTAAGCTATAGACTAGGCTACGCGACTAGGCAACCTAATTCTCTATAACCATTGTCTCTGATACCATTCTGTCACACCCCACCATGGCGGAATATGGGGCGCGACGTATGGATATCATCACAACAATAGCGTGTCTATAGAGATAACTAAATGATATAAGAAATGTCATAAAATGGTGACACAAATTTCATGACAATATCTCAACAATGCAGGAGTCTAGGTAAATAGGTAACAGTCCTACCTCTTACCCAAGACAAACAAATAACACAAACAAACAAACATATAGGTGCCAACAGTATCACTAGATAAATGAACAAACAAAGCTCAGAAGGAACGGGGATCTCCTTCTATATACAATCCTAAGGCATCCAAGTCTAGCCACTTCTATCCTCAAGCTTAACCACATTCCCACCTGAAAGAGACACTAAAACACGTCAACATAAAGTTGGTGAGAGTCATAGGTTTAGACTCCAATGCTAAAATCAGTTACAAGCTGTGAATAACAATCATCAACAAAAGAACATATGGACAATATGTTACAAATATGCATTAACAACTATCAATCAAAATTAATCATACCAAACCAATCCAAGGCTCCTACCTTGCCAAACAACATCATGGTACCATAGATGATCCCAAGGCCACTACCTTGGCAAACCACAAGGCCACTACCTTGTCAAACCACAAGGCCACTACCTTGTCAAACCACAATAACTGAGACGGCACGTGTCCCCCGATCCAAATCATACACAATCAAGAATCACATAGCAGTTAATCACATAATGTACACACAAGTCCATCACAAACCATAAAAACATTCACATCAACAATTAAGAAATAACTCAACACAGTGTCTCTTCCATCCCATCTGGAAGTCAAAATCAATAGTAAACATGGGACTATGAAACTCACCTGATTGAGCTTCCCCAAACATCCGCGCACTAGCAAAAAGCTAACAACCAAAAACACATAATCAAAACATGAACCAAACACTAAAATGGCTCATCAACCTATGATGGACATCTAACCTTCTCCCATATATATACCTCATATATATGCTCTTATAATCTCATTACACCCCTCTATAAAGCCCTTAACTCGTTTTACTTCATAACACATCCCGTTAACATTTTATCAAAAACAGTCCCAGTTTTAGGTCTCCAAACTATAAGCCAAACACACATCTAAACACACCCATGATCTCTGTAAAGGGAATATTTATTCCCTTATATATGTTAGCTAGCATCTCCCACTTATCCTAACCTTAAAGCTACTGTTAAGGCCCCGATATATATATATATATATATATATATACTTTTGTCACTCCAGATTTACTGATTTTAAACATACAAAAAGTTTGTTAGGATTAGGGGGTCTTACCCTAAACCACAACCTTAGCCCAAGTGCAGATACTTACTATAATATATAAACCATCTCTCATGTTCGTTATAAGATCCCAATGCAACCCTAAGTACCCCAAACAACCCAAAACTTAAAAAGAAAACAGGCTGACTTCAAAACTGTTTTGACCTCCGACTGTTGTAACCTGTTTTTGACCCACTTCCCGACCTCCAATTTAGTTCTAGTTTCTTGCATTGGAAAGCCACTTCAATTACCTTTTCAGGGATACTTGGATCGCAAAATAAGAGTTTGTAGAACTCCCAATATGATCAAAACAATTGACTCAAAATTCTGCCCAGTTTTTAAAAAACGGGTTTAATCAAATTAAACTAATTAATTAACCCTAACCCCACTAATTACAAACCCTAACTTATGTAATCATTATAACCTCATTATTATAACATTAATTTACTGTTTTTAAATTAAACCCTAACCTAATTCCATCATAAGATGATTAAACAAAACATAAAAACAATTAAATTAAAAAGGGATGTGAATATTTACCTTTGATTTATGAAAACCGCAAAATTTTATGAAGAACCCTAATATTATCCATTAAATTCGACCTAAGCTTGATCTCCAGGGGATTATGATGTGTTTTTAGTTAATAAAATTCTTTATATAATTACCATACTAATCCTAGCCCAATACAATGTTTCCTTTTTCTCCTTTTTTCCTTTTTTCCTTTTTTTTCTTTTCCAACCGTCTATACCCTTTCCATATCCATTAAATTTCGTTTTTTTTTTCTTTTTATTGTTTAATATTATGTTATTAACAATACCTTAATTTACCTTAATTTATTTCAGCTCCAAAAACGTCCAAAACCTCAAAACCGTAAAACTAGTCAATTTTTACGCGTTTTACCGTAAAAGTCGTAAAATATACACTTTTAAAAAAAATCTCAAATTTTGAAATAAACTTTATAACTAAGTCCTAAATGACTTAAAACCATCCCGAAAAATATTCCCGTGACTAAATACCTCTTCCGAGATCTCAAAATGCTAAACCGTAAATCGTAAAAATACGATTTTCTATAATACATATACGTATACGTAAAACCACTAAATAACACTATTTCACTTCATAGTCACTACCATGTGAGCTCATGAACATGAAATCATCACACATCGTTTCACTCACAAGGTACCCCGTACCGGAAACGATATCCAAACCACAATCTATACACACCAATAAGCACATAAACACGTAAAGACACGTAACTAGCACAAAATAAAATTAAGTGACGAACCTCAAAACCACGGTTGTCACATTGGGTGTTTGATTTTGGTTTGATAAAAGGTTGGGGATTAGGGTTTACGTGGAGAGAAAAGGAGGGTCTCATTGTTTTTTGGGGTAAATAGTATGTCTTACCCGGTTTATTAAATATTAAGAAAAATTATTTTGAAATGTAATTAATAATAAAACTAGGTAATGGGATGTGGGTATGGGTTTGGTAAATGGGTGGTTAGGATGACGTGTCAGTCAGGGATAGGAGGGTGTAATTTAGTGGTTTGGCATAATTAGTCCCCAAGGTTTATAAAAACTTTCATAACAAGTTAGGCAACATATATTCCACTATCCTTTGTAAATACTCTGCCCAAGTTGTCAAAAGGGGCACAATTACTTTGCAAACTTTTCACAATGACCCATTTATGCATATTATTCCTTTCCCAAGGACCAATCATGGCATAATCTTGAAACTCAAGGGCCCACTTACAAAAAAAGACTCTTAAAAGGGCCAAAAGTGACAAGTCTTCAATAGTTTAGGGACCATTCTTGTTATTCTTCAAAACTTCAAGGACTTCTTTGGAAAATCAACACTTGGGTCCGGTTCATTGTGTGGCTTCGTTTCTCATGTTCGATTTTGATTGATTCTTGTGATCTTTTGTTGATTTCCCGATATCTGTACCTAAAATACATAATGAACAAACACAAGCATATTTTTGGGTATTTTAATGATATTTTAAGCGTTTTAAGCCCGATTTGGATGATGAGACTATGTATAATTACAGTCTCATCAGTTTTGATCTGCATATTAACCATGAACAAACCATACTATGACATACCCTTGGTGATTGATTGAATAAATTATTCCCAATTATGTTTGTTCATTCAAATCAGGCAAGAATAGGGAAGGAGCCAAGAAGTGTTCGAATTAGAAGATCCATTGGATGGGTCTCGGGTAGGTTTATTGGTCATACATGTCATTTTTTTATGTTAAAGTCAAGATCTATGATGGGTTTTAAGTACAGATCTAGTTAAAGATCATACCAAACTGAGATCTTTTCAATGTTTTGAGTCTGATGGGTGAGTGGGATGGAGTTGAATATATGTGACGAGGGGATTAGACTAGATAGAGTCAAATTAGTTGATGGTTGATATTCTGGTCTCGAAATGTTTAAAAAAAAACAATGATCTCGTCGCAATGTTTCAAAGAGTCTTCATCACAATAATACCTATTGTCCATCGTAATGGATTCAGAAAAATGCTATCGCAATGATTTTTTTCAAGAAAATGCAATCGCAATGTCATAAGATCACCATATCACAATGTTTCCATCGCAATCCCATCGCAAAAGGGCTATGACACCCAAAAATAGTGGATCTGGTCCACTTTTGTTTTTCTGTCCTTTTCCCCAATAAAAAATTTAGATCTAATGATGTTGGATGGGACAAAAAACATGTACAAAAATATGGACAAAAATTGATGACGAGACTTGAACAGACTCATATACGGACAAAGATTTCGAGACTTAAACAAATTAAAAGGATTTGATAATAACGAGACATGATAAAATCAGATAAAAATTGAATCAGAAAAGTACGAACCATGAATCAAACACGAACACAAACACGAATCAAAAACACGAAACACCCCAAGTTAGCTCTGATGCCAATTGTTAACTTGTGATTCACTATAAACACGGGTAAAGATCTAGAGGTCGGGGAGGGTAGAAGAGATGTTTAGCCATTGTAGTGAGAGAAAGAGAGAGAGAGATACTATAATAAAGTGTGTTTTATTAGAGACAGAAAGGAAAACAAGAAATGAAGAACCTCACCCCTCCATGGAAGTATGGAGGGGTATATATAGCACGAGACTTGAACTACTTACATATGACAATTATAGTCCCTGCAAGTCCCTACTATGAAACTATTGTAATTCCGTTAGTCGCTCACATTTTAAGGCTAGCAGACTTGACTTCACTCTAAATGATGTTAGTCATAGTATCATTCATGGAATCGATGAAGGCAAGGTTTTCTTTGTCATGTTCTTCCTTTTCGGTAATGAATTCCTTATTCTGCTTTGTAAGTTTTAAGATGCTGGTGTATGTCTCTTGAAGTTTGGACTCATCACGTTTATGTGCTTTGTGGGCTCGTGTGCAGGGTTGGTTATCCTTCCATTCACCTTTTCAATCTGTTTTGCCTGAACCTCCAATTGTTTTTTAATGTTCTGAATGAATGGATCATTGACCGTGAGAAATGGATTGGAGGTGGATGGTACTTGTTGTACGGTGGATGGTGGAGGTGTAACTATAAGTGGTAGAGAGGTGGTGGATAATACAAGTTGTGGGGTGGTGGTTAGTACAGGTTTTTGGATGAACGGTGGCAGTGTCAGGATGTTCATTTGGGCCGTGGTTGGTACGGGTTATTAGATGACTGGTGGTGGTGTTGGGATAGTCGTTTGGGCGGTGGTTGGTACGAGTTGTTGGATTTCGATTGTAGGTTCAATCAGGGGAACGTTTGTCACAACAGTGTTAAATAATGGTGGCGGAGGAGGTGTTTGTTGTTGGTTAGGAACCACCGTCAGATGAGCGTCTTCTGATGCAATCATTGCTGAAGGAGTAGGAAGTGGTTTGCTAAGGTTGACGTCATCGTACAAAAGTGTTTCCATATCTTCTTCTCCCCCACCTCCTAGACTTTGGTCTTCATAATCATAGTTGACAAAATCATCTATGATATCATCGACAGTATCATTATCTCGGATTGATTTTTCTAACCTTCGTCTTTTCTGGTCTCTTGGTCTTCTTCATCAGTTGAGTTGTCTAGATTTCCAAAAGCTTCTAGGGATAATTCTTCAGGAGTCTTTGAACCAGAACCACTACCTTTTTTCTTAGCCAATGCATCCAACTTGCTCTTCTGACGTACTATTCTCATCTGTTTTTCTTCAGAGATTAATGTTGTACGATCTTCTTCTTTTGCATCTTCATCACGGAGTTGCTCTTTCCCTTTAGCCTTGCCTTTGGCTTTAGGTGAAGAAGTCTTTTGGCGCTTGGCAATCTTTTTCTTTCTTGTACCCTTATGCTTAGAAGATGGATCTTCGTTTGATCTTTTTATCTGTGCTTCAATATCCCTAAGCATTTGTTTGTATGGTTCACTGTCCTTGATCCCTTCATTGATCATTACATCGGGCACTAGAGCTGGTCGCAATGAGTACTTAGTATAATAATTGTCTTCATTCATATGCTCCATCACATAGTCTCTGTCTGGTGTATGGTATAAAAAGTTCCCACGCTTGTCAATGTATGAGATACTCTTCATGAAATGGTTGATGATGAACTTTGTGAACCATGGAAATGGAAGATGCATAGACTTCTTCTTGGTGCTGGTGAACTGGTAGTAGAATTCATCCCAAAGTAGTAGGGTGTAATCCACTTTAAATGTAGTGTAGAGACCGTAAAATATATGAGCCTGAGGGGGTCTCATTGTGTCTGATCCACAAAACTTTGAAGTGAAGCACTTGATGATGATAGTGAATATCGCTTCCCACGGTGGCCTGATGTTGGAGGTGTGAAACTGAGATAGATTAAGAATCTCTCCTTCATAGTTCAGATCTCGAATTACTTGAATCATCTCTACTGTATCTGGGTTAGGCACATGTTTTTCATCTTTTGCTAACCTAGGTAACTTGAGCAATTGCCTGAACTGACTTAAATCAAGAGTCATTGTCTTCTTGTTGATCTTGAAGGTGATTATCCTCTTTGATAATTGTTTTCCCTGTGAGATTGACGTTGTGGCCCAAAACTCGTGCATATACACTTCAGGAACTGATGTAGTGGCTCTTAGGGCATCCTTCAGGGGTGACATGTACAGGATATCCATGGCGACTTTGAAGGATGCAAAAGTTGGATCAAAGTCCTCTTTCAGACAACAATTGTTTTCTACAGGTGGCAGCCTTGCACTGAGTGGTACTAAGGCAAGATCGAGTTGAAGTTGTTGTTCTTCGGTGATAGACATTTTCCTGTTTAGATAAACAACATATGCAAATGATAGATAAAGAATTATATACCATACATTATGAAGTTATTTTACATGGAGAAACGTGTTAAGTCACATAACTTTGTATGATAAAGTTATCTAAGAATAAATCCTAACTCATTTTATACTTGTCATATTAAATGTTGTCGGATTAATCTTGGAGGAACATTCATTATGTTATTTTTGAGAAGAAACAACACTTAGCAATTTTTTGTGTTTAACAACTCTTAAACTTGCAATGTTAAAATTAGTTCCACAATGTCGCAATGTTTATAAGTCCATGTTGTCGCAATGTAGTCATATGGAATGTATCGAAATGTTTAACAACTTGTCGTAATGATAATAAATATCACATGTGTCGCAATGTATATAACAGGCATTTCAATCGTAATGTCCATTACAAATCCATCGCAATATCAGTCACACATATCCATCTTAATATCAGACACACATATCCATCGCAATATCAGTCACTCAGTTCCATCGCAATAACATACAAGCATTTGCATCGCAATATCGATACAATATCCATCTCAATGCTTCGCAATACCTAAATTCATCGCAATACCACACCATCGCAATACCACAATCATCGCAATACTACAACCATCGCAATGAGCCATCGCAATGAGCCATCGCGATAACCAACCCATCGCAATGTCACTAGTGACATGTCGCAATGGCCATCGCAATGACCCATCGCAATCGCGTCGAAATGTTCATCGCAATCTGGGTGATAATAACCAGGCAAGGCTGTTGGACTCTATTACGAGTTCGATACGGGGTTTTAATATATCAGTCATATTAACGAATCCCCTCATTCAGTTTAATGTTTCCTAACACTTTAAGAATTTGAAACCCTAAACTGGATTGAATCGAAGTAAATGGTTCGTTTGCAATGAATAAGCACAATAGATATGTATAAACTTCAATATGATTAATACCTAGATATGAGCACAACAAGTAATCAAAGATAGAGCACAAATCAGAGATCAACAATGGCTGCAAGTTAGGGAATGGGTGAATGTGTTTGTGTTTATGTTTTGTGATAAGAGAAAAAAGAGAACCAAAGGGTATTGGCTTTAGTCAACCCTTAACCTTTTTGCAAAATTGCATTTTGGTCACCCCATTTTGACAAGTATTTTCTTTTTAGAGACTTGTATAAACAAGTTAATAAAAACATATTACCCTGTAACCTCTTTACTTTCATGAAAACATGATCACACAACTAACGCACTTAGGTCATGAGATTTTACCTAAGACCAATCTAATTGCACATATATAAGGCACACATAGCACATATGGCACACATAAGGCATTTATCTGAAAATACATTTTGAAGACCAATTTGAAATCCAAGATGAAAAAATATATTCTCCCCCTTAAACTCTCAACCTTTTCTATTTAAAGAGTTGTAGTCATTGTTTAAAGAGTCAAACACCAATGCCGTTAAGTGATTTTTTGAAACGATTCTGGTGGTAATAAGATTTTTCTTATTTTTTTACAAAATAAGTGCACTGAAGCGTACACAAATTTGTGTTAGACCAAGTTATTAAGTAAACTTTACCCCTAACAAGGTTTAAAGTAAACCTTGCCCGAGAAATTAATTCCCGTTGTGAGCCAACGTTTTCAAAATAAATACGTGACTTTAATGCGAAAAGCGGGTTGTAGTCCGAAATAACTACAATCCATATGGGCATGTTTTAAAATATGTACAACTTTTATACAGACTCTATTTATGGCGCCGTGTCAATATCGACATTTTTAAGGCCGTAAATATTACCATACTAAAAGACATGCCCGATTTAAAATGAAAAATATTTTTGGATTTTCTTGATTTTATATTTTTTTATGGTTTTTATAGGTTTTATATTTTGTATTTTTCTTTTGGTGGTTTATATATATACGATAATATACATTATCACGATAAAAGGATACTCTAGAATAGTTTACCACCACTATTCTGCAGATTCTTATGCCAACTCCTTAAGAGTCGCTGGTGAGAATGATTTCATGCCCAGCTTTCTGATCAAAAACTCGATACGTCCTCGATCTAAATCCTTTATGAATATATCCGCCAGCTTATACTCAGTGTTGACAAAATACAGCTCGATCACTCCATTTTCCACTTTCTCTTTGATAAAGTGGTAGCGTATGTCAATATGCTTCGCCCGGGAGTGTTGAACGTAGTTGCAGCAAAGGGCAATGGTGATTTTGTTGTCATAGTACATTGGAATTTTGTTGGAGATAAGACCGTAGTGAGTTAATTGTGATCTCATCCATAGAACTTGAGCACAACAACCGGACATGGCAATGTATTCAGACTTTGTACTTGATATCGCAGCGCTTTTCTGCCTTTTAGATGCCCAACTAATCAGTCTATCTCCAAGAAGTTGCACACTGCCATAAGTGCTATGTCTAGTATCTTGACACCCAGCGTAATCCGCATCCGCATATGATATTAGTGCAATAGAGGAATCCTTCGGATACCACAGACCATGATGAAGTGTTCGCTTAAGATATCGAAAGATCCTTTTCACAACATGTAAGTGCTTTTCGGTAGGCCGAGCCTAATGTTGGGAATAAAATGAGCCAAGACACTTAGACGCTGACAAGAAGAAACTGGACGTAGATAAGAAGAAATTAAGCGTTGTCAGATCAAGCGTTGACAAGAAGAAATCAAGCGCTGATGAGAAGAAGTCCAAGCACTGATAGAATACTTAGTCTACACGTTTTATGTTTCTAGTAAAGATATGTTCAACAATGTATTTTCTATGTTTTTCTTGACCTAAAATAGCTGATACATAGACTCTTGTACAAGGTTCCTTAATCTATAAAAGGAGGCCTTTAGGTTTTAGTTAAATATACGTTTTACACTTTCATTATACACAAGTTCGATTATCAATCAAAGTGAAAGTTTGGTTTATTATGTTTTGTTTGTTCTTCATTCAAGTATTAATTCCGCATAGTACTTGAATTGTTTACACAACAAAGTTTCTCTAAGTGTTTAACTTGATTTAATCTCGTTTACACAAATGCTAAATCGATCTAAGTTTGGGATCAACAAGTGGTATCAGAGCTTGTTGAGAAACTTTGATCTTGAAGAACACAAAACCCTAAAAACCCTCATTTTTCAAGAAACCCTAAAAACCAGACAAGATGTCTACTCCAGAGATGAATTCCTCCTCTAGTCACAATCTAAAAATTCCCATGCTAGACCCTGGCAACTTTGAGCTATGGAAGTTCAATTTTGAGTTGTATCTTCAAATTCATGATCACACTCTATGGGAAATTATTGAATATGGAAACACATTCGATAAGGCTGCTAGGATTACTACTGTTGTAAAACCCGCATGCTTTTACCATGAATAGTACCCTTAAGATAGTACGTACTAGATTAAAACTTTCCTTTTATAGTATGATTACGTTCACGTGTTAGAATTTTACGTATTACGTACGTATTAGAACACGATAAGTATTTATTACGTACGAACGCACAATAATTATTTAAACAATAATTAATCACGAACATGCGATCATGAAATCATGAACGTAATTTAATCACGAGCCAATATTAATTACGTATATATATTTATTACGAACACGAATAAATATATTAAGTCACGGTTAATATTTATCGAGAACACATAAAACACGAACACGACTAAACATGAGCGAACACTTAAATAATTAGACACGAAAAACGGTACGGGTACCTCATGTGGGCCCCCCTTCCCGCGGCTACATCAAGAAGGATGGGCCAAGCCCATCAAATTTTACTAACATGGGTAAAGGTAAAATCTTGTTTTCATTTTTTCACATTACAGTAAAACATCAAAAACCTAAAAAGATTTTTGGCTCCTTCCTTCTTGCTCTCTTGGGCCGCCGCACATAAACACAAGAAAAGGGGTGTTTGTTCGATTTTGATCTTGATTTTTGTGCAAGTGTTCGTGTGTGTTCATCCTCGTTAGATCCACGCATTCGGTATACCTTTTTAATCCTTTTTCTTTTTCTTTTGATTTAATAAATTAAATAAGAACATAATGTTTTTAAAATGCTAATTAAAAACATAAATCAAACATGTAAATGGTTATGGGGTAAATCAAAACGGAGGTTTTAGGGGTGTTTGTGTGTGGCCGACGCCTAAACCGAACCCCAAGGGGGTCTCGGCTTGGCATATGGACCACCACCGAGACCTCAAGGTCTCGGTTTGGTGGTGTGGGTCCCACGGCAGCAGCAAAAAGGGGGAAACCCCGAAGTGGTTCGGGGTATGGTGTTGATTACGGGTCCGGTTCATGGTTTCTAGTCACGATCCGGTTCATGGTTTATGTTAAGGTTATGTTTTTAATAATCATATGTTATAAATTAAATTAATAAAACATGACATATTAATTTAATAAAACATGACTTAGGTTATATTTTAATTATTAGATTCATGAATTTATAACCTAAGTATTTATATTTTCTAGACTTTATAATTAATTAATTATTAAAAACTATGGCTATAATTAATTAATTAACATGACTTAGGTTATATTAATAATAATTAATAATACATGTTTTAACCTAAGTATTTAACTTTATTTAATTAAAAAAATGAAATATTTAATTAAATACTTTTAACCTATAGTTTATTTAAATTACATGTAATAATTAATAAACTATACCTTATATCATTATGACTTAGAAAAATAATCAGAAAACACTTAAGCTTATATACTTAGCTTATTTAACCAGCTTATATCTAATTATGGAAACTTTCTATTTTTAGAAACTTATTTAATTAAGGCAGCTAATCTATTTATGGAAACTTTCTATTTTTAGAAACTTATTTAGTTAAGGCAGCTAATCTATTTATGGAAACTTTATATTTTTAGAAACTTATCTATTTTAAGCAGTAATTCTATTTTTGGAAACTTTCTATTTTTGGAAACTTTCAATTTTTAGAAACCTTCTATTTTTGGAAACTTTCTATTTTTGGAAACTTTCTATTTTTGGTAACTTTCTATTTTTGGAAACATTCTATTTTAGGAAACCTGCTATTTTTAGAAAGTTACTTATTATTACACAATAAGTATAATAATACATGAAATACAAGTAATACTTAATCAAAATAGACAGAATATAAGATAAACACAGTTTAAGCTTAAAACAGTAAAACATGACATGAACGTATAAAATAAGCTAAGACATGACATAAAACCAGTTAGGTATTTAGTAATCAGATACTTATACACGTATGTATTTATGTAGCATTAGTGATACCGAAGTAGGACTCTCGTCAGTTCGTTTTCTTCGTTCACTGGACATAAGGTACGGATTCCCGTCCTTTTAGTATGGACATTCTATCCTTATTAGGATTCCCCGTATACAGCCAACTATTTTCCCGTAGTATAAGTTTATATGTTTGATTTGCTTATGTTTAATTTAGAATACCTATAGCCATATACATGCATGACCAGTTTCACCTAGTTATGGAGGTACCATAACCATAACATTAGAGGCACTGGTGTCATAACTTCACCACGGTGGAGTGATTGCTCGGGGCGTCCCTTCAGCTTTTGGCCATATTATTATATTTATCATGTGGGGCGTATGGGTGCATCCTAGTTACATGTTTTTCAGCAGATTACTAAGTGTGAATGTGGTGTGTGCCTTGCATCCTTCACAAGGAGCTAATCCCTCCTACCCAAACGAGTATATTAAATTAGAGGCAGCCCCTCTAATTTTCATGATGAGGTGACCCCTCCAAGTATTCATGCATGGTGGATTTTCATGACCTATATTGGCTAATGGTAGAATATGTTAAACAGTTTTTATAAGATAACCATAAGACTTTTCAAACTATAAAACCAGTTTTAACAAGACTTAACCAGGTTATTCGGGACTTAGTTTCTTCCGCTGATATATGCTTATATGCTTATCCTATTCATGCTTTATTGTACATCCGTGCACTGAGCGTGTTGCTCAGCCGTTTTCCTTTTCTATGTTCTCAAAAAGGCAGGTACTCAGGGACGCTCGTAGACTTTAAGCGTACGTGCATATGGACTGGAAGCTTTCTAGCCTTTCTTTACTTTATGCATTATCTTTACTTTGATACTCTTGCTATGGACATTGTTTACTCCTTTCATTTACAGTACTTATGTTTGTGTGTGATGTGCTTTACTTTTGGACTACCGATGTTTGATTCCGGTATTTTCATTTTATGGTCAAGTAATGTTTAAACATTTATCCTTATATGCTTTGATGACACGCCATAATTACGTGTGACATTCCATTATCAAAATGGGGTTTTACAGTTATGGTATCAGAGCCAAGGCTTCGACCTGTAGGCTCTCAAAATATGACCTGTGATTAGTGGGTAGTCACAATGGTCTTCCTAGAACTGACAGTCGTTTTTCATGCATTCATCATTTTTATCCATACATATATATGTCATTGTCGCAGGTTTATGACTAAGTAATGGTTGGTACAGGACTGGCCCTATTTAGTCGCATGTGTTTTATCGAAACTTTTAAATTTGGGACCGACCCATAGGCGTCCCCTCGCCATGTCTTTTAATTTGGGTGAACTGACCATAGGCGTTCACTCTCGAGCATACAAAAGTTTTCATAAAACTGCATCATGCATTCATACATAAATTTCCTTGCATAAAATTTTTCTCTGGATTTATTGGTATAATTTTTTTTCATGTATGTATATTTTATGTTTTGATCTATTAATCATATGTTTTATGTTATTCTGTCAGATTGTTCTCACACGCGAACAGGAACAACTCAATGCTGCAATCCAAGCTGCAATGCAAGCTTTGCTTCCTCAACTAAGGAATGACATCAGGGCTGAGGTTCAAGCTGCAAACAATCAGCAGCATAACCAAGCACCTCCTCCTCCTCCTCCAGTGACATTAGCAGTATGGCTGGAGAGATTCAACAAGCTCCATCCTCGAGCTTTTGAGAAAACATATAGCCCTAGTGATGCTGAAAGCTGGTTGGCTCACATCGAGAAGATTTTCAATGCTATGGGTTGTGACCCCGCGTTCAAGGCGAGGTTGACATGCTACCGATTCGAAGGCGATGTGTTAAATTGGTGGTTAGCATTGACGCAGTCTGAGGGAGGTGATGAGTGGGTGGCTGGTTTGACATGGGCTCAGTTCAAGGATAGGGTGATGGAGCAGTTCTTTCCCAAGGCTGAGCAAGACAAGCTCAAGAGGGAATACCATGGGATCCGGCAGAGAGCTGGGGAGAATAGCAATGAGTTTATGCAGCGCTTTCTTCGCTTAGCTGGTTTCCTTGGTGCAGCAGCAGGAACTCCTGAAGAGCAGGCACACCACTTTAGGTGGGCTCTTCGCACATCGGTCACAAACAATCTGGTGTGTGCTACGTTCAACACTGTAGCACAAGTTGCCGATGCAGCACGTAAGCTGGAAATGCTGCAGGAGAGAGATAAGTTCGGGTTAGCTGAGAGACCCGACAAGAGGTAAACATTCGTATTCAAGAGGTGACCAATCCGTATTCTTTCCATATATGTCAATTATTCATCTCTTTAAATTATATCTTCCAGGCAGAAAACTGGGGACCGGGCTCAGCCGGCTACTCAGCAGCAGCCTCATCAGCCCAAGGGAAACGGTCAGACTAATGACCGTTCTGCTATGGATAGGCGTGGCGGTAATGATAATTACCGTAACAACGCTGGACACTCCAACCGCAGCAGGTCCTAATACTTACACATTTTCTTATGATTTCATGTTATAACTCATATTCTGACACTTTAGCAAAAACTTCTACCAGGAACCATGGAAAAAGTAGGGACCAGAACCAGAGAGGTTCACAGCCTAGCCGTCCAGCTATCACTGGTATTCAATCTTACGATTATCCGCATTGTCCTTTATACCCTATTATCATGTCTTATGTAAAATGTTTTACCAGGTCCTCAGCCAGCCAGAGCACCTGCTGGAGGATATACTCATCCTCTTTGCTCTACTTGCCACCATAGGCACCCAAGTCCATGTCGTCGTAACACTGACGCATGCTTCAAGTGTGGTCTTCCTGGCCATATCATGAAGGATTGCCGTAAGGGCGAGATGGAGGGCACATCAGGACATGCTGACACCAAGCCGCCTCCTACCACTGGGCGTGTCTACACGACATCTCGAGACCAGGCCAACAAGTCTACAGGTACCATCACTGGACTGTTGTATATGTATGGTCAAGCTGCGTGTGTTATTTTCGATACGGGTGCTACTCACTCGGTCATTTCTACTGCTTATGTTAAGAACATTAGGATGCTCCCCATTCCACTAGAGAATAGACTTACTATTTCCACGCCTTTGAGGGACTCTGTACTAATCACCCATGTATACAAGAGTCTTCCCCTAGAATTTTACGATAAGGTTCGTCCTGTTGACGCACTTCCGCTGGACATGAATGACTTTGACATGATTTTGGGCATGGATTGGCTATCCAAGCATCATGCTACCATAGACTGCCATTCATATCAAGTTATCTTCGGTGATGTTAATGCACTAGAGTACATTGATAACGGGTTCGTACCGGGACGGTCTTTACAAATCATATCTACCCTGCAAGCGGGTGCACTACTATCACATGGTTGCGAGGGTTATCTAGCTACGGTTCACGACATGGATGCTGAATCTCCATCAATTCAGGATCAACCAATCGTGTCGGAATTCCAAGATGTATTTCTAGAAGAACTTCCGGGCATACCACCGGTACGAGAAGTGGAATTCATTATCGAGCTTATTCCAGGAGCTGAACCAATCTCCAAGGCTCCTTATCGCATGGCTCCCAAAGAGCTGAAGGAGCTGAAGGATCAACTGCAAGAACTTCTTGAACGAGGTTTCATTCGACCAAGCGCATCTCCATGGGGCTCACTGGTCTTATTTGTTAAGAAGAAGGACGGCAGTATGCGTCTTTGCATAGACTATCGCGAGCTCAACAAGATTACTATCCGGAATAGGTATCTACTGCCACGTATAGACGATCTGTTTGACCAACTCCAGAGGGCCAAACACTTCTCCAAGATTGATCTTAGGTCAGGCTACCATCAGCTACAGGTTAAGGAGCAGGACATCGCCAAGACTGCTTTTCGTACCCGCTATGACCACTACGAGTTTGTAGTTATGCCATTCGGCCTGACAAATGCTCCAGCAGTGTTCATGGACTTGATGAACAGAATGTTCCATGAATTTCTGGATAAGTTCGTTATTGTCTTCATCGATGATATCATGATTTTCTCAAAGTCCAAGGAGGAACACGAAGACCATCTTTGTACAGTACTATAGATTCTTTGCCAGAAGCAGCTGTATGCTAAATTCTCCAAGTGTGAGTTCTGGTTAGACAAGCTGTCCTTCTTAGGTCACATTGTATCAGCAGAAGGAATCACTATGGATTCATCGAAGGTTGAGGCCATTACTAAGTGGCCAAGGCCGACATCAGCGACGGAAGTCTGCAGTTTCTTAGGCTTAGCTGGCTATTACCATAGGTTCGTGGAGAACTTTTCCCGCTTAGCACTACCATTGACCAAACTGATGCGGAAAGGGGAGAAATTCGTCTGGACTGAAGAACAAGAGAAGAGCTTTGAAGACCTGAAGCAGAAGCTAGTATCTGCACCTATTCTTACTCTCCCATCTGGTACAGGTGGATTTCAAATCTAAAGTGATGCATCGGGGAAGGGACTTGGCTGTGTTCTCATTAACATGGGAAAGTGATCGCGTACGCTTCACGGCAGCTTAAGCCTTATGAAGAAAATTACCGTACGCATGACTTGGAACTTGCTGCAGTCATGTTTGCATTGAAGATATAGAGGCACTACTTATATGGAGAATCATGTGACGTTTTCACGGGCCACAAGAGCTTGAAGTATATCTTCACTCAACGTGAATTGAACATGAGGCAGAGAAGATTGTTAGAGCTGTTGAAGGATTATAATATTAATCTACATTATCATCCTGGAAAGGAAAATGTAGTGGCAGATGCTCTTAGCAGGAAGTCCGAAATGATCAACGGCATTAAAATTGAGGAGGAAATCATAAGAGAATTGGAGCGACTAGACATCGAGATCATGGTACGTGGACAACACGGTTACTAGGCTAATCTTAGAGTAGAACCCGAGTTACTCTCTAACATCAAGGAAGCTTAGAAAGATGATGGAGAAATCTGGGCGATAGTACAGAATTTGGAGAAACAGACAGAATTCAGAGTAGATGCAGATGGTATCGTATGGCAAGGCACGAGACTTTGTGTTCCTGATGACCAAGAACTCCGGGAAGCCTTGTTAACTGAAGCTCATAGCTCCCCATTCTCTATACATCTTGGTTCGACAAAGATGTACCATGACATCAAGCAGTACTTTTGGTGGAGTGGTATGAAACAGGATGTGGCCACTTACGTCTCCAAATGTCTTACCTGCCAGCAGGTTAAGATCGAGCATCAGCGATCTGGCGGTCTCCTTCAACCGTTAGATATTCCAGAGTGGAATTGGGACAAAATCACCATGGATTTTGTTACTGATCTTCCGCCTACCAAGAGGAAGCACGATGCAATTTGGGTTATCGTAGATCGACTTACCAAATCAGCTCATTTCTTACCGATCTGCAAGGAAGATCCGGTAAGTAAACTCGCCGATACGTATAGAAGAGAGATCATGAGACTCCACGATGCTCCATCCAGCATCGTCTCAGACAGAGATCCTCGTTTCACTTCGAGATTTTGGAAGAGTCTGCAAAAAGCGTGGGGTACACAACTTAAGCTTAGCACGACTTTTCATCCTCAAACAGACGGACAGTCGGAGTGAACGATTCAAACATTGGAAGACATGTTGAGGTCATGTGCATTGGAATGGATGGGCGATTGGGATGATTACATCTGTTTGGTGGAGTTTGCATACAACAACAGTTGGCACGCAAGTATCGAGTGTGCTCCTTTCGAGATGTTGTAGAGCAGAAAGTGTCGCACCCCAATCTGCTGGGATCAGGTTGGCGAGCGAACACTTGAAGGACTAGAAATCATAGAAATGACCAATGAAAGGATCACAGTAGCTAAGCAGAAACTTCAGGAAGCACGTTCACATCAGAAGAGTTACGCCGATAAGCATCGTAGGGACATACATTTTAACGTAGGAGATCACGTCTTCCTTAAGGTTTCGCCGGCACGCGGTGTTAGACGCTTCGGGATTAAAGGGAAGCTCAATCCTCGTTTCATCGGACCGTTTGATATCATTGAACGAGTCGGTGAAGTATCTTACTGGTTAGCGTTACCTCCGCAGCTTTCGCATGTACACAATGTGTTCCGTGTGTCCTTACTTAGAGGGTACCAGTATCATCCCCTTCACATGGTTCAGTATCCACTGGAACAGATACGTGAAGATCTCACCTTCATAGAAGAACCCCAACGAGTTCTTGACAGAAAAGAACGAGTCATGAGAAGGAAGACGATTTCATTCGTCAAAATCCTTTGGAGGGATCATACCGAGCGGGAAGCCACTTGGGAAACAGAGGAGTCTATCCGGGCTTCTTACCCTCACTTCATATTTTGAATTCGGGTATGTTCTTCTTTTCCAGTTTACTTTATCTATAATTTGGGGACAAATTATTCTTTTTAGGGGGGAAGAGTTGTAAAACCCGCATGCTTTTACCATGAATAGTACCCTTAAGATCGTACGTACTAGATTAAAACTTTCCTTTTATAGTATGATTACGTTCACGTGTTAGAATTTTACGTATTACATACGTATTAGAACACGATAAGTATTTATTACGTACGAACGCACAATAATTATTTAATTAATATTTAATCACGAACATGCGATCATGAAATCATGAATGTAATTTAATCACGAGCCAATATTAATTACGTATATATATTTATTACGAACACGAATAAATATATTAAGTCACGATTAATATTTAACGAGAACAAATAAAACACGAACACGACTAAACACGAGCGAACACTTAAATAATTAGACACGGAAAACGGTACGGGTACCCCATGTGGGGCCCCCCTACCCGCAGCTACATCAAGAAGGATGGGCCAAGCCCATCAAATTTTACTAACATGGGGTAAAGGTAAAATCTTGTTTTCATTTTTTCACATTACAGTAAAACATCAAAAACCTAAAAAGATTTTTGGCTCCTTCCTTCTTGCTCTCTTTGGCCGCCGCACATAAACACAAGAAAAGGGGTGTTTGTTCGATTTTGATCTTGATTTTTGTGTAAGTGTTCGTGTGTGTTCATCCGCGTTAGATCCACGCATTCGGTATACCTTTTTAATCCTTTTTATTTTTGTTTTGATTTAATAAATTAAATAAGAACATGATGTTTTTAAAAAGCTAATTAAAAACATAAATCAAACATGTAAATCTTGGTTTAAAAATGCGTTTTGCGATCCATTGCGCTAAAGGTCCCAAAAGCCATTGCGTGATGCGCGACGCGATTGCGAGCGCAATTTGGACGCGATGCGTTTAATATGAAAAGTACATAAATTGTCAAGAAATAAAATAGTATAGTCTACCAAATACCAAGCAATTGAGTTAAATTTACAAAATAAGTTACTAGCATATTGAAATTATGCCTATTATCCCTTTGTAAAACAAAATAGTCGAAAGTAAAGCTTGACAAAAAAACATTTAATAAAATGCAAGATACATTATATTCGTTATTGTGTTTGTTTTAATGTTTGTTTAACAAGTCTTATCTTTCAAAAGACATTAAAATATGTATGTCTCTTTTTATGGTTAAAATTTGACAAAAATGACCTAAGGACTAGATTGCGACAATTGCTACCGTTGCTAGCATTACACAAATGCGGTAAATTGCGGTTTAATGCGAACGCAATATGGGATGGCAATGCATTAGGAACCTTGATGCGAAATTTTGAATGCAACGCATTAATGCGTGCAATTTGCGCAATGATGCGCGCATTTTTAAACCAAGATGTAAATGGTTATGGGGTAAATCAAAACGGACGTTTTAGGGGTGTTTGTGTGTGGCCGACGCCTAAACCGAACCCCAAGGGGGTCTCGGCTTGGCATAGTGACCACCACCGAGACCTCAAGGTCTCGGTTTGGTGGTGTGGGTCCCACGGCAGCAGCAAAAAGGGGGAAACCTCGAAGTTGTTCGGGGTATGGTGTTGATTACGGGTCCGGTTCATGGTTTCTAGTCACGATCCGGTTCATGGTTTATGTTAAGGTTATGTCATATTAATTTAATAAAACATGACTTAGGTTATATTTTTATTATTAGATTCATGAATTTTTAACCTAAGTATTTATATTTTCTAGACTTTATAATTAATTAATTATTAAAAACCATGGCTATAATTAATTAATTAACATGACTTAGGTTATATTAATAATAATTAATAATACATCTTTTAACCTAAGTATTTAACTTTATTTAATTAAAAACATGATATATTTAATTAAATACTTTTAGCCTATAGTTTATTTAAATTACATGTAATAATTAATAAACTATACCTTATATCATTATGACTTAGAAAAATAATCAAAAAACACATAAGCTTATATACTTAGCTTATTTAACCAGCTTATATCTAATTATGGAAACTTTCTATTTTTAGAAACTTATTCATTTAAGGAAGCTAATCTATTTATGGAAACTTTCTATTTTTAGAAACTTATTTAATTAAGGCAGCTAATCTATTTATGGAAACTTTCTATTTTTCGAAACTTATCTATTTTAAGCAGTAATTCTATTTTTGGAAACTTTCTATTTTTGGAAACTTTCTATTTTTGGAAACTTTCTATTTTTGGTAACTTTCTATTTTTGGAAACTTTCTATTTTAGAAAACCTACTATTTTTAGAAAGTCACTTATTATTACACAATAAGTATAATAATACATGAAATAAAAAGTAATACGTAATCAAAATAGACAGAATATAAGATAAACACAGTTTAAAGCTTAAAACAGTAAAACATGACATGAACGTATAAAATAAGCTAAGACATGACATAAAACCAGTTACGTATTTAGTAATCAGATATTTATACACGTATGTATTTATGTAGCATTAGTGATACCGAAGTAGGACTCTCCTCAGTTCGTCTTCTTCGTTCACTGGACATAAGGTACGGATTCCCGTCCTTTCAATATGGATATTCTTTCCTTATTAAGATTCCCCGTATGCAGCCAACTGTTTTCCCGTAGTATATGTTTATATGTTTGATTTGCTTATGTTTAATTTAGAATACCTGTAGCCATATACATGCATGACCAGTTTCACCTAGTTATGGAGGTACCATAACCATAACATTAGAGGCACTAATGTTATGACTTCACCACGGCGGAGTGATTGCTCGTGGCGTCCCTTCAGCTTTTGGCCATATTATTATATTTATCATGTGGGGCGTATGGGTGCATCCTAGTTACATGTTTTTCAGCAGATTACTCAGTGTGAATGTGGTGTGTGCCTTGCATCCTTCACAAGGAGTTGATCCCTCCTACCCAAACCAGTATATTAAATTAGAGGCAGCCCCTCTAATTTGCATGATGAGGTCACCCCTCCAAGTATTCATGCACGGTCGATTTTCATGACCTATATTGGCTAATGGTAGAATATGTTAAACAGTTTTTATAAGATAAACATAAGGCTTTTCAAACTATAAAACCAGTTTTAACAAGACTTAACCAGGTTATTCGGGACTTAGTTTCTTCCGCTGATATATGCTTATATGCTTATCCTATTCATGCTTTATTGTACATCCGTGCACTGAGCGTATTGCTCAGCCGTTTTCCTTTTTCTATGCTCCCAAAATGGCAGGTACTTAGGGACGCTCGTAGACTTTAAGCGTACGTGCATATGGAATGGAAGCTTTCTAGCCTTTCTTTACTTTATGCATTATCTTTACTTTGATACTCTTTCTATGGACATTGTTTAGTCCTTTCATTTACAGTACTTATGTTTGTGTGTGATGAGCTTTACTTTTGGACTACCGATGTTTGATTCCGGTATTTTCCTTTTATGGTCAAGTAATGTTTAAACATTTATCCTTGTATGCTTTGATGACACGCCATAATTACGTGTGACATTCCATTATCAAAATGGAGTGTTACAGCTGCTATTGCTGCAAGATCAATTCAGGGCTCAACTGAAGAGGATCGAAAAGAAAGACCATCAGATGGAAGAGCTGTCTCAATTGAGAACATTGCAAAGAGAAGGAATGACATGAAAACTCTAAGCATTCTCAAACTTTCTTTGGGACCAGCAAATCAGCACAAGTATAGAGGTTTTGAGTCTGTCAAAGAGCTTTGGGCAACCCTTCAAGTCAATTATGGTGGTAATGATGATACTGCCTCAGAAAAGAAGAAGAAACTCTTGCATGAGTATGTTGTGTTCAAAGCTCTTCCCAATGAAAAGCTAAGTGGGGTGAGAAGCAGACTTCTTGACATCACAAGAAAATTGTCCTTTATGCGAACAGTGTATGACGATGCTGATATCATTACCACTTTCTGATGTTGTGGTTTTTAGTACTTACCCTTAGGAAAAAGTAAGCAAACGCTAAGTCGTGGTAAGTATTAATCAATACGTTTTAGGAAAAACGTAAAGACGAATAATCGAGTTCGTTCTCGAGGAGGTATGGTGTTTAGCCAAAATATATAGACGTATTTAATCGAGTGATTACTTTTTTGGAAAGAAAGAAAGAAAGGAAAACGGAAACGATTTACGCTAAAAAGGGTCGGAAACGCGTATACGTACGAATGTAAAAACGTGACCTAACGAAAAATTTCACCTAAAAAATAATTAAAAATCACTAAAAATCTCTAAAAAGTCTAACTAAGAAAACTACGCAAACCAAAAAATTTTAAGGTGCTTAAATTATTTATTATTAAATATTAAAGTTAATTAAAAACCTTAAAATAAAACTAACTAAGAAAAAGACAAAATCCAAATTTAATCTTTTGTAAACCTAGTTTATACTATTAAAAAATAAAAAAAAATTTGAAAAATTTGAAATACTTTTTACTATTTTTTATGACTTTTCTAAAATTTAAAGCTAAAATAATCCTAGAAAATGAAATAATAAAAAGAAAATTATGAATTATGAACTCTACAAAGACAAACTGATTTTTAATACATTCTAAATAACAAAAGAAATTTTTGTTTAAAAAAAAGAATTACATTTTTTTTACTTTTATATTTTTTTATTACGAAATTAAAATTATTTAAACTAATTAAAAATATTAAATAATTTTTCTAAAAATCCAAAAATTTACTTAAAATATAAAATATTAATCTAATCCCAGGAAAAATATTAAGCTGATAAGAAAAGCTCAAATAAGCCCGCAACAAGCTTTAAAAGCTGATAAGCTTAAAATAAAACAAAATTAGAAAGATATATTAAGGGGACTAAAAAGAAATGAAACCAAAAAGAACATTAAGACCAGATGGTTGGAGGGTGGGTTCCTGCGTCAACTTTTGGTACAAGGGTCAGGGGTTCGAGCCCTGTTGTATGCAGTTTGTATTTCTTTTTTCTTTGTTATCCAAAATTAACTGCATAAAAGAAAACTGAAGGGAACAATAACCAAAATCTGCTACTAGAGCAGATGGTGATGGGACGTTTATTGTGTCTGCTGGTGTTGGTGAGGTCTGGTATTCAAAACCCACTGCAGTACTTTTTGGCAGTTTATTATTACTCCACCAAATACATAATTCACCAATTACAGATATAAACTTATGAATACAACATACCCCCTTTTTAGTTTAAGGCTGCACACCAGATGACGAAAACTAGGATAAACGCCCTAACACTACATCAAACTAGCAAACGTGTACCCAAAAACATCATACAAATAATATACGCAGACCAAGTACCACGAATTGGATTCACACTTCTTAGCTTTGTTTGCTGTTGGTATGAAAAGGCACCGACACAAAATACAAACACACGATATTAAACCAATTCTAGTCTAAATTTGTGTGCCCTAAGTTTGCAGCCCCTATTCCTTTTTTGTTTACTTGGCTTTAAATGTCTGCTGTTTGGTGGTGTTTGACAGCAAGACAAGGTAAACAAGAACATAAAATGGTGAGCATACGTAACTTAGATACCTCACATACAAATTAAACAGCTTCCACAAACATTTGCACCCCAAGAATTACAAGAACACAATGCACTTACAAAAATCATGAACATATGACAGAGTTATACGCAAATTGCCAAACAGATTGAGTCAAACATTGAAACTAAGTGTATGCTGATTATTTGAGACCTAAATCCTATAAATGAGAACACACTAAGTCCTGATGCAAATGACACGTCTATAGGCCTAAATGAACGAATGATAAAGGGTTTTAATGCTAAAGTAATAAGGTCCTATGACAAACACTGGATACCTCAAAATCACATTGAAACAAGCAGACTCAAGGCTTAAACGAAAATAGATGTCACCTAACCCATTATCTAAAATTCCTACTGATATGGCTAACAAAGAAAGTGTGAACAACACCCCTATATGAAATACTGATGACACCTCAAACTCCTTATATCTACAAAATCTAAACTTCCTACACCTAAACCGATTTTACTTTAAGCTAAACAAGTATGCAGACCTAACTACAAACAAAAATATCTAAACCTAAATCACATGAAAAACTTCTTGGCTATAAAATATAAAAACTTAAATCGTCCTATATGGCTGTAGGAAAAGCCCAATCATGCTTTTGGGGCGATTTGGTGTTCAGGACCTCACACAGGTTGATATCCCATTTGTGTGAGTTTTAAAACGCCTCAAACCAAATCCACAAACACAAAAGCACAATCTACCTTGCACAAACAAACAGCAACCGGGTTACGATGCACATATTTTTATGCTCAAAACAGCAAGACTTATCAAACTTGTAGAATCAAAATATAAAACTAAAACCTAAGTTTTTTAGCTCAAAATCAATTCCCCTAAGACCTATAAAGCTGTGCAGAGTACAACTAAAACAAAAGGGTGGTGTTCTTACCCTTTTATCAGCATTCCCAAACACTCTTTAAGTTTTAGAAAAACAAATTTAACCAAAGGCTTTGTTTTAAAACACCACATCAAATACTTTAATTACTGAATTGACATTATATTCATCACATTCCACATACTACAAGCAAATATTCACCAATTAAACAACAAAAACACCAAGATTCATAAACAAGAACACTTAGACAGAAAAATGGGAAGAACAAATTGCTTACCTCCAAGGTGTACTTCCACACCTTGGAGTGTTAGAGCTGATGTACACGCATGTGTACAAGCATCCAAACCTGTATAAGACAAGTAACAAACAAGAATCAAGGTCCTTCAACCTTGATCCAGTCACACATATATAAACACCAAATCTTATTGGAAAAACTTCACTCAACAAAACTTACATGGAACCTTTGAAAACTTTGAATGCTCAAATTTTCTGACTAAAAAAAGTATTTTAACAGACAACTTCTTAACAATTTAAGACTCAAGCCGAACTTGAAACAAACCTTTTAAAAAATAAATAGACTGAAAGTTAAAGTGTGCATAAAAATAAATTGCAATTAAAATAAAAGGAACTCAATTTTATTCATCAAATTTGAATATCATATTACAAATTTTGAGAACTAAAAATTGGAACAAAAAAAATGTAAAGGTCCTAAGTGCTTTATATACTAGCTACAGAAGATACTAGAAGTAAAAAGAAAAGCAAAACCCTAGTTCTTGAAAGTCCAATACTGCCCTTGGTCTTGGATTCGTTTCTTGGTCAAATTTTCATACTTGTGACTTGCCAGGAACACATGTGAGGATGCCAGTGATGTTGAAATCATCCAAGTTGTTCAAATGATACTTTGGGACCAAGCATTGAATCACAGCTTTCCATCTTGCTGCCACTTTTGTTTTCTTGTTCTTCTTTGTAGCAGGGCATCTCGTGGTGGGCCAGAGGTGTGATTGTAGATCAAATATTTAGGTGCGGTTTGGTTTAACAATGCTTAATCATAAAACTGCATAAGCAATCATTTTAATTCATCGTGATTAAGCAGTTAGGATTTTTAGGGTTTATAAGGAACAGTGAGTTGTTAGATTGTTTTTGGGAGAGGTTAAAGTGTTAACAGCTTTCTTAATAATAAATAATATTTCAAAATAAAAATAAAATTTATTAATAATAAAACGTGGCTGGTTTTGGTGGATGGGTATTGGGCTCATGGGTGGACTCGGTAAGGGTTTGGATCTGGATATGGGTTGGGTTTGGTAGTTTATAATGGGTATGGGTTTGTAGTTTAGGCAGCTTTGCACCCTCATGTTCCCAAAAGTATGCACAAAATTCTTGGCTCCCTTTTTCTTTAATTTCCTTTGTAAAAGACTTTGACAAGGTTGTCAAAATTGGCACAAAGACTTCTATACTTTAAACAGGGACCAATATTGCATTTATTTTGATCTTCAAAGACCATTTATGATATTTCTTGAAACTTAAGGGACCCAAATGTAATACTTGAGATTTACAAGGGTATTAAGTGACAAGTCTTCAATTCTTGAGGGACCAAACTTGTCAAATCTTCAAAACTTTAGGGACTTATCTTGGAAAATCAACACTTGGGTCCGGTTCATTGTGCGGCTTCGTTTTTGCTTGATTCTTGTAATCTTTTGGTGAATTCACGATATCCGTACCTAAAATACACAATGAACAAACACAAGCATATTTTGGGGTATTTTTATGATATTTTAAGCGTTTTAAGCGCGTTTTGGACGATGAGACTATCTATAGTTGCGGTCTCATCACTCCCCCATACTAAACCATTTCCATGCCCTCACGCAATGCTAGAATAAAGTATCTTAGCATCTCCAAAATTCATTTTTTGATGATATTTATTGAAGACATAAATTTAAATAAACCACTACACGTGTTTTAGACATAATGTATTGTTTTCATCACAATTAACTGACTTTTGGGATCATAGAACAAGAACACGTGAATGCTTCGTTAGAAATAATTTTGTCGTCCTCGATTTTCACCCAATTCCATGCTAAGCGTATGACGAGATCATTGTTATTATAAGTTAGCAACACGATCATATCTCATGAGTGTTAATTATGAACCTAAACTCCCTTATTCCTACTTGGTATCTCTTATATTTTATTTTGTCTTAATGATCACGAGGATACATCATTGACTTATGCGTGAATAGATATTAAGTCTAAAAATAGAGTTTTAACGGTGTAACCAAAATCATTAAATTAATAATTCACCCTAATAGACAACGATGTCAAAAAATTAAGTCAACAAGAAGAATCGATAAACACGGTTTTATAACGGTTTGGAACATGAGACTTATTACCATGACTTTTATTATGCGCCTCATCATCGGTGGTTTTATTATCATGGTTTACCTCCATCTTTTATTCACCTTCGCCATGAAGCTTTTATTATGACTTCGGTCTTGCCTTGCATTTTATTATCCGCCTAATCGGTTGTTTTATTAGCCAAAGACGTATATCCTCACGCTAAAGCGAATTTTGGATCTTTAAAGCTTCAAAGATTAAGGCTTGATTCACTTTCAATTTGGGCATAGATTTTTCGGCCTTGTGAGCTTCAAATTTTTGCTTAATTTAGGTGAGCACTTGAAATCTTATTATTAGGTGAAGCTTTCGATTATTCGGGTGCCAATACTTCAAAACCGTGACGCTGGCAATACCTTAATGTTTTCCCAATTTAATTACATGGAAGCTACTAAAACAAATTAGAAACCAACAATAGTGACTAAACCACTAAATCAATATTTATTAACAATTTATTATACAAAAGCGTGGGGAGAATAAGTTAATAATTACTACACATGAGATTGTGACGATTACGAGACTTATAAATAACTCTATCCTTTCTCGTCCTCATTTAAGAGACTTAGCCTAAAAGGTTAAGGAATCCAAGCTAAGTGCTCAACACGCACGGTCGAGTAAAAAATTACTCTTATTCTCACCATCGGAAAACCTACATTCGTGTCTTAAGCACTTATGAAAAACAAGAAAATTTTTAAAATTTGGCCATTTTTAGCCTTATTTGCAACAAAACGATAGCAAAAAGATGAAATTTGGATAGCGTGGTGACGTAAGCAAGGTGAAGTATCTACTCACCCCCCATACTAAAACTAAACATTGTCCTCATTGTTTCGAGTCTAGGGGTGAAAACACCCCCATACTAGAGACGAAGTCGAATGCTTAATCTCGAGCATGGAAAGGGTAAAACGAATAACCTAAAAGCCGTTTATGAATTATGCTAATAAGATAAACGTTAGAACATAAAAGGATATCATCGGATATCGGAATCTCCAAAGGCAACGATCGAAGCTCGAGTGCTATGTAAAACGAACACGAGAGGCTTCAATGATGTCGATGTACCTAATGAATCACAATCACAAACAACCACGTAACAAAGGTTGAAAGGGCACAAATCCCCTCACATTAACTAATTAGAAAGCGATAATATGTACATGGATAAGCATGGGTCTCCCCCACGAGGCACCTTGTTTTTGATAACCGAGTCAAAAGCTCGACTCGAATCCCCATAAATGTGATCATTTAGGGATATCCTTGGTTCGGTCATTTTTGGTGGGACTTACATGTAATCAAGGCCCAAAACCAACCGTGAATAAAGGCAAAGCCTTTATACCGGGATCAAAGATCGTGTCTTCGTTTTCGGATGATAAACGAAACAACACGACTTCAAACATCATCGTCCCAAAGGGACACAAGAAAATAGAATGAGAAGAGAAGGGTGGGACATTGGGTGGGCAAACAAATCGAGTTACTCGAGTTAAACTCATACCGTAAGTGTAGAAGGATCTTCTAGTGACTACTTCGGTAAAAGACCGAGATTTTATCTTAAACGTGATACCGGGGTCAAAAATCTCGTCCTCGGTGGAGAAGTTTGAGGGAACAAATGGGGCTTCTCCCATACTAGATCCACACAAAACGTCGTCAAAAGAAGTAGACGCGTTTGTAGCAAGTTCAATTAAACGAGGTGATGACGGAGTTAAGTTTGGAAAATTTTTTAGCTCTTTGTTACGAAAACCCGAGTTAATTAAATTGAAAATATTTGGTGTTTCCAAAACAATTCTAGGCACACTTAAAATTTTCACATTTATCTTGAAGGCGGGAGGAGGATTTGAATTTTTAAAACGTGAGTCGGCTAACAAAATATCCCCCTCCGAGCTAACGCAACGGTCCTCATCAAACTCGAAAATCGAAGGTGGGTTATCAAGAATACGTTTGATCTTGGAAAAATCGCCATCGGGATAAAAAACGTCTTCTCTTCCTCGTGGAAGAGGTTGGGAAATCAAGTCATCAATAATCGAGTTGCTAGCTTCAACCGTCGTGAAACTAGGAAAAGAAGGCTCTTCGATTGAAGATTTTGCCTTTGTCGTTTCGACCTCGACATCGAAAAACGTATCGATGTGAGCAAGGCCACCAACGTACTTCTCACATGATAAATCCAAATTCTCACTCGGTGTGGGATTAGGAGTAAAAGGCTAGTCTCGTGACGATTTTGCCTTGACGGTTTCAATTTTGTCCTTCGAAGGGATGGAATGTGGGTTCTCGAACATTTTAGCAAAATTACTAACACGTCCCTTCGGAATTAATTTTCGTTCATCTTGTAAAAACGAGGGTTCAACGATTTCCTTTAAAACCTTTTCACATTTTTCTTTTTCAAAATCACTTGATGGAATTTCTTCATTCAAAATTGGTGTGTATTGATTTAGAAAATCCTCAATAATTTCATCCACGTTAGAAAAACTAGGTTTACAAGGTATAAGATTTAATACTCCCAAGTATCCTACGAGTTTTTCTTTTGGTTTATTTTCAAAAACATTTTTCAAAACTTCGTTAGATGACGTTTTTGTTTCCGCTATGTTTTTGCAAGACGACGAAGGTAGCACGACTCTAAAATTCGAGATATAGGGATCAATACGAGACATACGATTGTTAGGAGTCGATAAGGCTTGAACCTCTCCTTTGAGATTAGGATTGGTGACGTTCGATGAAGAACTCGACTCGTATGAAGCTACTTTTTTCTCTAAGGTCTCAATCGTTGAAAGAAGTTCATTTCGCTCATTAGTGTAAGCCTCCACAACTTTATCAACAAGTTTATCCCATCTCTCGTCAATTAGGTCAAATAAACGTTCTTGTTCTTTAGAAGCGGCATCATATTCGTTTTCCAACTCGGTTCTCTTGGAGGCCATTTCCTTTAAGTAAAATTCCTTTTGAGTTTCCAATTGTTTTTCGTAATGTTCCTTGATACTTGCTATTTGCAATGGGTCAGATTTGATTCTCAGAATCTCCTCGAATTGATCACAGCTCTAAGTGGAATGATTTGTTCTTGGTGACAAAAAGTGGGTTTGGTTTTTTATCCTATTGAAAAGATAAATGACTGAAGTAAATTAAAATTTAAACCAAATCAATTACATTAATAAAACTAGAATTTAAATTGAACAGTTAAATGATAAAACAGTAAATTAAACTCACTGGAAACTGGCTCTATTCGGAATAATGGTGGCTATCCGGAATAATGATGGCTATACGGAATATAAGGTTCATTCGGAATAAACAAGACTACGCGGAATAAAACACTACTCGGAATACTAGGCTATTCGGAATAAGGAATTCTATGCGTAATAAATTTACCATGCGGAATAAAGTTGCTATGCGGAATATTGTGCAATTCGGAATAAAAAGAAAAATCCTACTCGGAGTATTTAGACTATACGGAATTTTTAAGGCTATGCGGAAAAATGCTCTATGCGGAATATTGGGCAATTTGGAACAAAGAGATCTATGCGGAATATATAAATATTCCGAATAGAATATGAAGAAAGCAGACTATCCGGAATAAATGAATATTCCGAATAGGGGACACAATAAGCATGCTATTCGGAATATATAAAATATTCCGAATAGAGGAGACTGATTAGTACTGTTCGGAATATTTTGCAATTCGGAATATCCTGGGAAATTGAAGTACAATAGCAGAAACACAAGAACATGGGAATACGAATTTATCCAAAATCGACCAAATAAACGAAAAGGGTTAACCAAATTCACCAATATTCATCTATTAACCATAAGGGTCAAATCCCGATCATAAAAACACAAAATCAACAACTTTTTAAGATCAAAACTCAACTAAATAAGAACTTAAGAACTTTGAATAAAAAGATGATGATGAACAAGAGGAATGAAAAGATTAAATGAAAACTTGAATTGAATATTAAGATTCAATTAACAAAATGAAAGGATTACACTTACACAATTCAAGAAGAAATCAAAGAAGATGAAAACCACTCCTTAAGGGAGATGGTTCTTCCTACGAAATAGGAAAAGAGTAACTGAAAACTAAAACTAGGTACCAAATTTTGTGAGGGTGATTCCCTTATATAGGGTAAGTGGTTGGTTGGTGAGTGGGCTTTCTCCCTTTCTTCTTGTCTTCTCGTCTTTTCAGAAAAGTTGACGTTTTCGATTCTGATTCGGGATTTGTCGACGATTAAATTCAACTCGTCTTTTAATTTCTTCGTTTAATAGACTTGAGTTTCTTCGACATATGTAAATCTTCCATCTTTGGTCCTTTGCTTCGATAAATCTTCAAATAGGCCCATTGACTTCAAATATTTTGCATCTCTTGGACAATAGACTTCGTCTTTAGTCTTTTTCCTTGATAAAACCCGTGCAATCCCATGTTTTCTTCAATAATCATCTGGTTGACTCTGAAAACACAATAAACATAAAAACCACACATAATTCCAAACAAATGATATTAAACACGCGTTTTGGTCTTGTTTTAGTAAGAAATAAGTGGTAAAAAGAAAGGTGTTTTCACACCTATCAAATCCCCTACACTTAACCATTGCCATGCCCTCATGTAATGCTTAGTGATAATGAAAATTTACATTTTTCTCATAATCAATCAACCTTGGCCTTATTAAGATACTACTTAAACAAAAATTAAAGTACTAAGAGAAATTAAAACTTTAAAGTAAACAAAAGGATAGAAAATAACTACGTGGAGATAACTTGCAAAGAGATCTAAGACTTACATTAGGGCTTCGGTGCTGCGATGATTCATCACCCTCAAGTTTCACGTTCCCCAAACTAAGCTTAAAAACGAGATCATTGTTATTATAAGTTAGCAAATCAAACACTTACACACATGGCTTAATTAAATGCTTAAACTCCCTTATTCCTAGAGGTATCTCTTATATTTTATTTTTGTCTTAGAATGATCATGAAGATGCAATTTTGGACTTATTTCGATAGTTTATTTAGGCTGAAAGCAAAGTAGGACGATTTGATCAATAGTTAGCTAAAGGACAAAATCTCTTGAAACTGCTTCTCGGGATATCTAAAAGTTCATATCTTGGCATAACTCGGTTCACGATTTGAGACCTTTCTCGGGCCGATATTTGGCATGTACTTCATACTTCATATCTTCGAGAGACGTTCTTGAGATAATGGTCTTCTCTTCGTTATAGAGTTTCTTCACTTAGAGACTTTTGAGGAGTACTCCAACTTTGTTGACCACGACTTCATGATTATTTCTTCAATCTCTAATTGGGATTTTGAGATACAACGATCCGCCTCCTTTTCGGACTTGGATCTATTTATCCTCATACCTTGTTAGGGTCTTTTCGGATAGACTTCTCCATGATCTTTATAGGAGTTGATTGCTTTTCGTCGTGAGTCTTGATCCTTCATATTGATTTTGGGAATAATGCTTTTCACATCACTTTGGATCTTCAGCAATAAAATGGAATCCTCATGCCTTGTTAGGGCCTTTTCGGACTCGCCAATCTTCGCGCCCCGCTTCATAAGTTATGCTTTGGCTATGAACTATTATCATTACCGAGAAACTTTTAAACGATCTTGGGCTAGAAGCTAAGTAACTTTTAAAATCGTACGACCTTACTTATTGCAGATAAATTATTAGCAAGTGATGGGAGAATAGGCAGATAATCACACCAAGTGTGCTTGTGCAAGAATACAGACTTATAATTGACTCTATCATTTCTCGTCCTCCACAATTTAAAATCTCAAGTAATGAGACTCGTGGATGCTTAGCCTAATAAACCAATTAAGGTCTACATGGTTAAGGATACTAGCTAGAATAAACTTGGATAAGTCTATTCGGGTTGAGTCAAAATAATCGCAACGGGCCTAATATGTCAAAGATTTCAAAACTAACTACACCACTTAATTAATATTTTTGACTTTATTGTGGAATATATACATATGAAAGCAATGATAAAATTTTAAAAATTACGACTATATGGCCAAAGTTAATTAAAAATTTGAAAAATGTTGAAAAAATATGATTTTCTGGTTAAATGAAGGCATTTTAATGGAAAAGTCCACTTAAAACTTCGATAGAAGTCCCCCTACACTTAAGATAAACATTGTCCTCAATGTTTAAGCATGTGGGAAAAGTCTCCCCTACACTTATGACATTGTGCACGTTGGTTAAATCAAGATAAGGAAGAGACGACTAACGTGATCAATTTCAAATGTGAGAATGAAGAAAATTGAATCACGATAGTTGTGAGATAGAACCAGATTTCGGATAACACGGGAGCACGGTTCTTCAGAGATTCCAAGAGTGCACTTATGCCTGTAATCACATCACCACACAAATACAAACACCTATATAGGTCCCCCCTACACTTAAGAGGTAAAAACGAAAAGGGATAGATACTCGGGCTGCCTCCCGAGGAGTGCTTGTTTTTGATAACCGAGTCACGAGCCTGACTCGACCCAAAATGAGTTCATGGGGAATGTGGTGAGGGATGGAATCATCTCATGAGAGATGTCCTCACCAAAGTACAACTTCAAACGCTGGCCATTCACCTTGAAGTTGGGCCCATTTGGCTGAGAAAGCTCAATGGTGCCATAGGGAAAGACATTGGCGATGGTGAATGGACCAGACCAGCGGCTCTTCAACTTGCCTGAGAAGATCTTCAACCGAGAGTTAAAGAGTAAGACTTGATCACCAACGTGGAACTCTCGGTTCTTGATTTTAGCATCGTGGATAATCTTGGTCTTCTCCTTGTAGATCAATGAGTTCTCGTAAGCTTGATTCCTCAATTCTTGTAGCTCGTTGAGTTGAATCTTGCGAAAATCACTGGCTTTGTTGATGTCGAAGTTAGCCCACTTCAAGGCCCAGTATGCCTTATGTTCCAACTCGATAGGGAGGTGGCAAGCTTTCCCGTACACAAGACGATAAGGCGTACAACCGATCGGGGTCTTGTAAGCAGTACGGAAAGCCCACAGAGCATCATCTAACTTATCGGCCCACGCGGCGCGATGCTCTCCCACAGTACGCTCCAAAATTCTCTTCAATCCACGGTTGGATATCTCGGCTTGACCGTTGGTTTGAGGATGATAAGCGGTGGAAAGACGGTGATTGACACCATACTTAGCCATGACTCTTGCAAATTGATCGTTGCAAAAATGAGTCCCGCGGTCACTGATAATAGCACGAGGAACACCGAATCGAGCAAACAGTTGTTTCAAGAAATTACAAACCACCCTCGCGTCGTTAGTGGGTAACGCCTTGGCTTCAACCCATTTGGAAACGTAGTCAACAGCGACAAGGATGTATTTGTTGCCTTTAGAAGAAGGGAATGGCCCCATAAAGTCGATGCCCCATACATCAAAGATTTCACATTCTTGTATGAAATTTTGAGGCATCTCATCTTTATGTGTGATCTTGCCTTGTTTTTGGCAAGCATCACAATGTTTAACCATCTCGTGAGCATCACGGTAAATGGTGGGCCAATAGAATCCCGAATCAAACACTTTTTTGGCGGTGTAGTTGGGACCAAAGTGACCACCGGTGGGTCCTTTGTGGCAAGCTTGGAGAATGTCCAAAGCGGCCGGTCCGTCAACACATCGGCGAATAATCAAGTCAGCGCATTGTTTGAATAGAAAAGGGTCATCCCAAAAGTAAGTCTTAACATCGTTCAAGAACTTCTTCTTTTGTTGGGATGTTAACCCTTGGATGAGAACACCACCCGCTAAGTAGTTTGCAATATCAGCAAACCATGGGGTGCCATCAAGATTGAGATTTATAGACATTAAGGTCTCATGGGGGAAAGAGCCATTGATCTCTTTGTTTGGATGATCCCCTTGATAAGGATCCTCAAGTCTGCTCAGATGATCCGCGGCTAGGTTTTCAGCACCCTTTTTGTCACGAATTTCAATGTTGAATTCTTGAAGGAGTAAAACCCAGCGGAGAAGTCTTGGCTTAGAGTCGTGTTTAGTCATCAAGTACTTCAACGCGGAATGGTCCGTGTATACGATTGTGGTAGATAAAACAAGATAGGGGCGGAATTTTTCAAAAGCATAGAGAACAGCTAAAAGCTCTTTTTCTGTTGTCGTATAATGCAATTGAGCCCCCGTCATTGTTTTGCTAGAATAGTGGATTTGTTGGAAATGTTTGTTGATCCTTTGACCCAAAACCGCACCAATAGCAAAGTCGCTAGCATCGCACATCAATTCAAAGGGTAGCTCCCAATTAGGGGTAACCAAGACCGGTGCCTTAGTTAGTTTATCCTTAAGAAGATTGAAGGCTTCGATACACTCTTTAGGAAAGATAAAAGGAGTATCTTTTTCCAAGAGGTGGGTCATCGGGCGAGCGATTTTAGAGAAATCCTGAATGAATCGACGATAGAATCCCGCATGACCCAAAAAACTTCTCACACCCTTCACGGTTGAAGGTGGAGGTAATTTAGCTATGACATCTACTTTAGCACGGTCGACTTCAAGACCGGCTTTAGAGATTTTGTGTCCTAGCACAATGCCTTCTTTTACCATAAAATGGCATTTTTCCCAATTCAGAACAAGGCGAGAGTCTTCGCACCGCTTAAGCATACGATCCAAATTGGCAAGGCAAGAAGAGAAGGAATCCCCGAAGACCGAGAAATCATCCATGACGACTTCTATGGTTTGTTCAACCATGTCATGGAAGATAGCTAACATGCACCTTTGGAAAGTCCCGGGGGCATTGCATAAGCCAAAAGGCATTCTTTTGTAAGCAAATGTGCCATAGGGACAAGTGAATGTTGTCTTCTCTTGATCTTGGGGATCGATGGGTATTTGGAAATAACCCGAGAAACCATCAAGAAAGCAGTAATGTTCATTACCCGCTAAACGTTCAAGCATTTGGTCCATAAAAGGTAGAGGGAAATGATCCTTTCTCGTGGCATCACTGAGTTTGCTGTAGTCTATACAAACTCTCCACCCAGTAACAAGACGGGTAGGAATCAACTCGTTAATTGCGTTGGGCACAACGGTGATGCCGCCTTTCTTAGGCACAGAATGGACTGGACTAACCCATGGTGAATCCGAAATAGGGTAAATCATACCCGCATCAAGAAGTTTGATAACCTCTGTTTTGATGACTTCATGGATTTTTGGATTCACCCTTCGTTGGATTTGAATTGTGGGCTTAAAGTCGTCCTCCATGAGAATTTTGTGTGTGTAGAAGTGAGGATCAATTCCGCGAATGTCGGAGATTTTCCAAGCGATAGCTCTTTTATGCTTCTTCAACACGGCGATAAGTCGGGCTTTTTCTTCTTCTTTCAGGTCCTTCGCGATGATGACCGGTAACTTCTCGTTGTCTTCAAGGAAAACGTACTCAAGATGATGCGGTAGGTCCTTAAGCTCGAGAGTAGGAGGATCCTTAATAGATGGTGAAACTAATGATGGATCATCATTAGTCACCTATGTAGGAGAAGGAGGAGCAACCGGGTCTTCATTGAGAAGTCTCTCAATAGTATGAATGTCTTCATCCCAATCGGTGGACGAATTATCATACTTAATATCGAGAGGACCCAAGCTAGGTTCGAAATCATCCAAGTCACTTTCTCCAAAAGGAGTCAATGCCAGAGCAATTGAGGCAACGGTCTCAACATTGGGTAGAGAAGAAAGAGTACTTTTACAAGCATCTTTGAAGTGTTCTTCACAAGCCTAATCAAGAACGTCAATACAATTAACACTCTCGTTAGAATAAGGCTGTTTAGAAAGCTTTCCCATATTGAAGACAATTTTATCATCACCCACTCTCATGATAAGGTCACCCGCTTCAACATCGATGAGAGTGCGACCGGTCCTCAAGAATGGACGACCAACAATTAATGGCACACGAGGGTCCATGTCATAGTTGACGACGATGAAATCGGCAGGAAAAGTGAATTTGTCGACTCCTACAAAGACGTCTTCGGCTATCCCCACTGGATAAGCGACCGTACGGTTAGCTAATTCCAAAGTCATTTTGGTGGGGACTAGCTCAGGGAGAGATAATTGCTTCCAAACGCTAAGAGGCATTAAATTAATACTGGCACCTAGATCGGCTAGGGCCATGCAATTCTCTACTCCCAGGAAGTTGCAAGCAATTAAGAAGCGACCAGGATCACCAAGTTTGGTGGGCAATTTCCTTAAGAGAACGGCGGAGCAATTCTCATTAAGTTGGGTTTGAGCAATGTCAAGAAGCTTCTCCTTGTCACTTAGAAGATCTTTAAACATTTTCGTGTATTTGGGCATGTGAGCGAGAGCCTCGGCAAAGGAGATGTTAAAATTCAATTGTTTAAACATTTTGAGAGAGTTTGAAACTTGAATATCATCCTTGCTCTTTTGCTTCTCTTTCCTCAACCTTGAAGGATAAGGTATATTGGATGAAGAAGAAGGATTTAGGGGAATAGGATCACTCACAACCACGGGTGGTGGGGAAATGGGGGTAGAAGGTGAAGGAGGTGGAGAAATTGGGGAAGTAGAAGGATGAGGAATAGGAGCAGGTGACTCGTTCTCCTTAGTCACAACCACCGGTGGAGGTATAGGAAGCTCGGATTCCTTGGTACCTTTGCCACTGCGAGTGGTGATTGCTTTCATCTCCCCTCTTGGATTCGCAACGGTGTTACTCGGAAGAGTACCCGAAGAAGAGGGTTGATTACTTTGGAAGAAACTAGCCATCATATTCTTTAAGTCATTCGTTTGACTATCCAAGGTGCTTCTCATATCAGCTCTCATATCGTTCCCTTGTTTCACCAGGTCTGCTTTCAAGTTGAGCACTTCCCCCTGAAGATTTCCCACGATCACATCGTTAGTCCTCATGTAGGTTTCCACTTCTTGGTGTAAAGTGGTGGGTTGGTTGGGAGGAGCATTGTATGCGGGTGGTTGATAAGCAGGTTGCTGGTAAACTTGGTTGTTTCTTTGAGGTGGTTGTTGTTGTTGTTTGTGAGGTGGTATGTATGGTGTACGAGGTTGTTGTTGTTGTTGAGGAGGGCAATTGAGGTTTTTTTGTTGGTTTGGGTTGCTAGGAGGAAAACCGGGTGGGGAAAGATAGTTGTTAGAGCGGTAACTAAGCAAGTTGTGGTCACCTTGAGGACGAGCTTGATAAGCGGGTTGAGGATAGGTGCCATATGTTGCATTCACATTCTCAGAAGGGTAGTCTTGGGTGGCAGTACAAGTGGTGTAAGAGTGAGGACCACCGCATATTTCACATGGTTGGCTGACAGCATTGACTTGAGCGTTTTTGGCATTGATGTTGTTGGTGTTGCTGGCGGTTTGGGTAGCAACCAATTCAAGAAGCGCAGTGATTTTGTCAAGTCGCTTATCGCTGTCACTAGTACTAGCACTAGCGACATTGGTCCGAACACTCTTGGTATGCACACGAGACTTTTTCTCAATGATATCCCAAGCGGCATTAGAAGTCTTAGCCAAAAGATTACCCCCCGAGGCACTGTTTAGTGAATCTTGGTCATTCATGTTTAAACCATTATAAAAAGTATTAATTTGGTGCACTTTGGTAAAACCATGTTGTGGGCATTTTCTCAAAAGGTCTTTGAAACGGTCCCAATGATTCACTAAACGACTCATCGTACTTTTGTTCAAAATTGATAATTTCATTCCGCAAAGCGGTAGTACGAGAGGGTGGGAAAAAGTAGTTGATAAACTTGGTCTCCAAATCCGTCCACGAAAGAATACTTTGTGGCGGTTCCTTAGCAAGCCAATGCCGGGCTTGTCCCTCTAAAGAAAAGGGAAAAAGTTGTAAACGGATTACCTCTTGTGGAACACCATTGAATTTGACCGTATTCGTGAGTTGCAGAAATCTTTTGATGTGGTCATGTGGATCATCAATGGTACGTCCCAAGAATGGTTGAGCAGAGACCATCTGGATGAAGCCGGATTTGAGCTCAAAGTTGTTGGCTGCAATCGCGGGTATGACAATTGGATCATTGTTACCCTCTACATGTGCTTGCAGAAGTTCAATCATTGGGCGATTATCCGGTAGTGGCTCATTATTGTTGTTATTATTGTTGTTGAAAGGTGGATTGTTATTGTTATTATTATTGTTTTGAGGTGGGTTATTGTTGTTGTTTTGTACACCGGCCATGTCTAAGTCTTCGAGAGGCTCGGGCTCTTGATAAGACGTTGATCGTGTACGCATGCACCTGCAAAAGAACTAACAAAGCAAAAACAAAGCAAAATATTTTTGGTTTTTATGTTTTTTTTTTTAATTTTTAGGAGTTTTGAAAATTTTATATATATATTTTTTTGTGTTTTTGAAATTTTTTATGAAAAATTAACGTTCACGGTGAACGGATCCCAAAATCCAAGTTCTCACAAAAAAAACTGTTGATCTTAACGAGAAGAGCCGGCAGCGGCGCCATTTGATACCTTCTATTTGCAATGGGTCAGATTTGATTCTCGGATCTCCTCGAATTGATCACAGCTCTAAGTGGAATGATTTGTTCTTGGTGACAAAAAGTGGGTTTGGTTTTCTATCCTATTTAAAAGATAAATGACTGAAGTAAATTAAAATTTAAACCAAATCAATTACTTTAATAAAACTAGAATTTAAATTGAACAGTTAAATGATAAAACAGTAAATTAAACTCACTGGAAACTGGCTCTATTCGGAATAATGGTGGCTATCCGGAATAATGATGGCTATACGGAATATAAGGTTCATTCGGAATAAACAAGACTACGTGGAATAAAACACTACTCGGAATACTAGGCTATTCGGAATAAGGAATTTTATGCGGAATAAATTTACCATGCGGAATAAAGTTGCTATGCGGAATATTGTGCAATTCGGAATAAAAAGAAAAATCCTACTCGGAGTATTTAGACTATACGGAATTTTTAAGGCTATGCGGAAAAATGCTCTATGCGGAATATTGGGCAATTTGGAACAAAGAGATCTATGCGGAATATATAAATATTCCGAATAGAAGATGAAGAAAGCAGACTATCCGGAATAAATGAATATTCCGAATAGGGGACACAATAAGCAGGCTATTCAGAATATATAAAATATTCCGAATAGAGGAGACTGATTAGTACTGTTCGGAATATCCTGGGAAATTGAAGTACAGTAGCAGAAACTCAAGAACAGAGGAATACAAATTTATCCAAAATCAACCAAATAAACGAAAAGGGTTAACCAAATTCACCAATATTCATCTATTAACCATAAGGGTCAAATCCCAATCATAAAAACACAAAATCAACAATTTTTTAAGATCAAAACTCAACTAAATAAGAACTTAAGAACTTTGAATAAAAAGATGATGATGAACAAGAGGAATGAAAAGATTAAATGAAAACTTGAATTGAATATTAAGATTCAATTAACAAAATGAAAGGATTACACTTACACAATTCAAGAAGAAATCAAAGAAGATGAAAACCACTCCTTAAGGGAGATGGTTCTTCCTACGAAATAGGAAAAGAGTAACTGAAAACTAAAACTAGATGCCAAATTTTGTGAGGGTGATTCCCTTATATAGGGTAAGTGGTTGGTTGGTGAGTGGGCTTTCTCCCTTTCTTCTTGTCTTCTCGTCTTTTCAGAAAAGTTGACGTTTTCGATTCTGATTCGGGATTTGTCGACGATTAAACTCAACTCGTCTTTTAATTTCTTCGTTTAATAGACTTGAGTTTCTTCGACATATGTAAATCTTCCATCTTTGGTCCTTTTCTTCGATAAATCTTCAAATTGCCTATTGACTTCAAATCTTTTACATCTCTTGGACAATAGACTTCGTCTTTAGTCTTTTTCCTTGATAAAACCCGTGCAATCCCATGTTTTCTTCAATAATCATCCGGTTGACTCTGAAAACACAATAAACACAAAAACCACGCATAATTCCAAACAAATGATATTAAACACGCGTTTTGGTCTTGTTTTAGTAAGAAATAAGTGGTAAAAGGAAAGGTGTTTTCACACCTATCATTCCTTAAGATTCGTAACTTGTTCTTGAATCATCGTTAAATTTTTATTATTTCGTCTCACATAGTCACAAAAGGCGTTTTGATTCATCTCATCATTTTGATCACAATTATAAGACGAATCATATGACGAATAAAACGAAGACGATGGGTAATCTCGGTCGTAAGATTGAAACTTGTTACCACGATCACATGGAGCGGAGTTATAGATATAACCCTCTCGACCTCCAATAACCTTACAATTAAAACAATTGGCACCATCGGGCGGGCCTCCACAATATGGGCACAAATAATATCCACCATCATTCGACATGATGTAACGAGAAAGTTGTTTCAAGAATTAAATGTTATAGAGGGTGAAAGAAGAGAATTATGAAAATAGAAAAAAAAATATCGAAGAATCTTTTTGTGTTTTTGGTTTTTTTTTTAATTTTTTTTGAATTTTGGTGTATTACGTAGAAATTAATCTACAAAAACTATCCACTAATCAAAGGTCTCGATTAATGAATCCAAGAAGAATGAAGGTAATTACGTGAAGTAAAAACCCTCGTCGACTTTGAAACGTTGGCGGAACGCCAAAACGTTTAGAGGTTCAATAATTAAAACTCACAAAAATAGATTAATAATACTTGAGTTGGCAAACCCCTAATTAATCGTCACTTTCAAAATACGCACAAGCGAGCGGAGAAAACGAGGCGGCGCGAAGCACTTAAGAGCCTTTTTTCCTTAGGTCGTGAAATACAACCGCCTTATACCCGCCTTATAGTTTGTATTTATCGAGATTAAGCCAATTAAGAGTATTTATCTATTTTGCCTTTGACTTTCGTTTGAATTCTATACAACAATAGTGACCGGAACGCTCAACTATTGAGGTGCGATTTCTCGCGTATTTGGATACTTATTGTGTGTTAATTGTTCTACGTATATACAATATATTATGTACAATAAGAACGAAAAAACGATTTTGTGTTAATTGAGTTCAATTTAACACGTATTTACTTGTATGGATAATAGTATAGAAAAATAAAAAGAAGTATTTACGATAAAAACGTAAACACTCAAATAAACACGATAAATAAATATGGCTAAACACACCTCCCCGGCAGCGGCGCCATTTTGATGTTGTGGTTTTTAGTCGTTTTACTTACCATTAGGAAAAAGTAAGCAAACGCTAAGTCGTGGTAAGTATTAATCAATACGTTTTAGGAAAAACGTAAAGACGAATAATCGAGTTCGTTCTCAAGGAGGTATGGTGTTTAGCCAAAATATATAGACGTATTTAATCGAGTGATTACGTTTTTGGAAAGAAAGAAAGAAAGGAAAACGGAAACGATTTTCGCTAAAAAGGGTCGGAAACGCGTATACGTACGAACGTAAAAACGCGACCTAACGAAAAATTTCACCTAAAAAATAATTAAAAATCACTAAAAAGCTCTAAAAAGTCTAACTAAGAAAACTACGCAAACCAAAAATTTTTAAAGTGCTTAAATTATTTATTATAAAATATTAAAGTTAATTAAAAACCTTAAAATAAAACTAACTAAGAAAAAGACAAAATCCAAATTTAATCTTTTGTAAACCTAGTTGATAGTATTAAAAAACAAAAATATTTTTTTGAAAATTTTAAAATACTTTTTACTATTTTTTATGACTTTTCTCAAATTTAAAGCTAAAATAATCCTAGAAAATGAAATAATAAAAAGAAAATTATGAATTTTAAACTCTACAAAGACAAATTGATTTTTAATACATTCTAAATAACAAAAGAAATTTTTGTTTAAAAAAAAGAATTACATTTTTTTACTTTTATATTTTTTTATTACGAATTAAAAACTATTTAAACTAATTAAAAATATTAAATAATTTTTCTAAAAATCCAAAAATTTACTTAAAATATAAAATATTAATCTAATCCTAGGAAAAATATTAAGCTGATAAGAAAAGCTCAAATAAGCCCGCAACAAGCTTTAAAAGCTGATAAGCTTAAAATAAAACAAAATTAGAAAGATATATTAAGGGGACTAAAAAGAAATGAAACCAAAAAGAACATTAAGACCAGATGGTTGGAGGGTGGGTTCCTGCCTTAACTTTTGGTACAAGGGTCAGGGGTTCGAGCCCTGCTGTATGCAGTTTGTATTTCTTTTTTCTTTCTTATCCAAAATTAACTGCATAAAAGAAAACTGAAGGGAACAATAACCAAAATCTGCTACTAGAGAAGATGGTAATGGGACGTTTATTGGGTCTGCTGGTGTTGGTGAGGTCTGGTGTTCAAAACCCACTGCAGTACTTTTTGGCAGTTTATTATTACTCCACCAAATACACAATTCACCAATTACAGATATAAACTTATGAATACAACATACCCCCTTTTTAGTTTAAGGCTGCACACCAGATGACGAAAACTAGGATAAACGCCCTAACACTACATCAAACTAGCAAATGTGTACCCAAAAACATCATACAAACAATATACGCAGACCAAGTACCACGAATTGGATTCACACTTCTTAGCTTTGCTTGCTGTTGGTATGAAAAGGCACCGACACAAAATACAAACACACGATATTAAACCAATTCTAGTCCAAATTAGTGTGCCCTAAGTTTGCAGCCCCTATTCCTTTTTTGTTTACTTGGCTTTAAAAGTCTGCTGTTTGGTGGTGTTTGACAGCAAGACAAGGTAAACAAGAACATAAAATGGTGAGCATACGTAACTTAGATACCTCACATACAAATTAAACAGCTTCCACAAACATTTGCACCCCAAGAATTACAAGAACACAGTGCACTTACAAAAATCATGAACATATGATAGAGTTATATGCAAATTGCCAAACAGATTAAGTCAAACATTGAAACTAAGTGTAAGCTGATTATTTGAGACCTAAATCCTAGAAATGAGAACACACTAAGTCCTGATGCAAATGACACGTCTATAGGCCTAAATGAACGAATGATAAAGGGTTTTAATGCTAAAGTAATAAGGTCCTATGACAAACACTGGATACCTCAAAATCACATTGAAACAAGCAGACTCAAGGCTTAAACGAAAATAGACGTCACCTAACCCACAATCTAAAATTCCTACTGATATGACTAACAAAGAAAGTGTGAACAACACCCCTATGTGAAATACTGATGATACCCCAAACTCCTTATATCTACAAAATCTAAACTTCCTACACCTAAACCAATTTTACTTTAAGCTAAACAAGTATGCAGACCTAACTACAAACAAAAATATCTAAACCTAAATCACATGTGAAGAATAGTGATAATCTTATGAATCAATAAAGTGGGTTGAAGATTTCTAGAGAGAGAACTAGTGAGAGAAAGTGAGAGAGAAATATGTGTTTTCATTCAAATGTGAAAGTGAAACAATCAACAACCAACCCCTTTCCATGGTGGAAAGGGGTATTTACATCCAAGCCACTAATGGGCTTGGGCCGACCCATGACAAGCCCATGGGCCGGTTTTTACTTAACTAAATAAGCAACTATTAACTACGAGGTATACAACATTAATAATATTGTGGAGTGACCGATACTTCTAAGTATACGTTAAAAACGTATTTCTAACAATCTCCCCCTAAGGGAGGTCACTCCACGTTAAACAGTTCTAAACCTAGCATACTATACTAAGTCTTCGTTCTTCAGCTCGTAGTCTTTTCTTCTTTTCTTTTGGTTGTCAATATGTTGATTTGATCTTTTAGGCTTTGGCTTGAGAGCATTGTTCTTTTGACCAATCACGTGCAATCTTTGCCTTCTTGTGAATCTTGCCTCCTCGTGACTCCATGTTCCACACACTTATGTCTTTTGTTGAATTCTCGAAAGCTTCAGAGTTTGGTACAGCGGAAGACTTCATTTTATACTTTCTTGAATTTTGCTGAACTTTGATGCAGAAAAACATAAGCATGCGGGAACGACTTCAGCTGGTACACCGTAACGCCACCGTCTTCGCAGCAACATGATAAGACACGAATGAAATGGCTTAGAACATTTCATTCTAAATCGGTAGCGTTTTACCTCCGGTCGGTGAAGACCGTTGGACGATATTAGATATCGTACCTGTGACGGATGGTTTCAATTATGTAACTTCCTGACAGGATTTCGCGGGTAAACCCGTTCTCTTTATTCGACTATCACTAAGCTTGACTGTGAAAATAAAGAGTGAATCACTTGGATAAACTATCCTTCTGATTGAAGCCGTCAATTCATGAAACCTGGAACAAGTGAATTTCAGTTAAGATTTTCACCATCGTTGCTTTCCAGTTATCACGAACTTAATTCATAAAGAATCTTGCACGTCACCTACCAAGTGCTGTTTGATGTTACCACTAGAAGGATTTCCACTCATCACTGTGAACACTAAAGAGTGTCACTCTGAGTGTTATGTCAATATCATATGATAATGCGTAGAGGCCTGGAACGAGTTTAAGTTCAATTAAGATTTAAACTACTGTTTCTTTCCAGTTTTTCACAAGATTGGTTCTTAAAGAACCGCACGTGTAACCTACCATGAGCTTGTTTGATGTTGGCTCAAGCAGGATTTCCATCTTCATTGTAATACTTGCGTATTACTCGGATGTTCTGGCAATATTACAAGAATACTGCGTAGGACTCATAAAAAATCTCTTACTTTTCACAGTGTGTGAGAAAGCAAGGAATAAATGGAAAGTGTCCTAATGAGACTTTTGATGATCTCGTGGCCCTAGACTCGATAGTGTGTTTTGATTTAGTGAGCGATGGCTGGAGAGGAGTGCCACCTTTTCAATATCAGTCTATTCGGAGTGAATAAGCCAATAGATAACGTGTTGATCTCCGTGTGATTAAAACAAATACCTTTTGAGTGATATTTGAGTTAGCTGGGAAGGGTTGTGCATTGCATCACTGGGTCCATGATGTCTTTCTTCAATATTGAGAATCATTAACAAATGATCTCAATAGCATATGTATTGACCCGGTTTCCGCCTAAATTTGTAAGGAGGGCTTCTTTCTTTACACCCTTTATCTTTACATTTCTTTTTCATTCTTCAACCCCTTCAGTACTTACCAATACATCATTACTAGCACCTTGTTTTGATTGTTCCAGTGCTAGCATCCGTAATTAGTCGGTACTCTGCTACGTTCACAATCTTTCTCCATCTTTCCTAGGACTTCTAATTCTATCTAGGAATTGTCCTTGGGAAGATTCCATTGGATCTGATGAATCATTGGACTAAAACCTATTCCTACCACCCTTTTGTCACCACATCCGTCGTGAATAAAGCGTGTTTTGGGAAAGTATAGTCACCATGAAAAATCCTTGAAAATCACTTAAGGTACTTGTGATATTGAAATCAAGAGTTTTGTACCTTAGGTGTTTTGTTCATCAAAAACGCTCCCCCTTAACACGTGCTTTACACATATTAAGTTGGATTATCGTTAAGTCTTTTTCATCTTTTAGCCAAGTATCATTTAAGTCTCCTTAATCCCATTTTCCCCCCTTATCAAAAATGTTAACCATTAATATTTGGGATATTGAATGGATTAACCGGTCTTTGGGTAAAAATGAAATAAATGTTTGGCCATAGAACATATTAATGCTCCCCCTTAAATTAATAAGGGTTAATTGTAGTGCTTTAGTATGATATATTTTGAAAGATTTAGAATCTCGTGAGAAATTCTTGAAAAATTATCATACCTTAACACTACATCAAGCCATAAAAGCACAATATTCACAAAATTTACATATTCACAATTAAAAACCAATATAGAGTGGACCTGAGACCGTTGCAGTAACTTGTGGTGCACTTCATATGGTCTACCACCAATGAAACTTTCTAAGCTCCTCATCAATCTACGTTCCCGGAGCTTTTCATCAATCTTCTTGATCACATATGTCGCCATTTTCCGATAACCGGGATGCCAATCCTCAATCATTTCTGGTAATGACCCACCAGAATTAAGATGCTCCAATTTTCCTCTGACGTATATGAGAGTCCCATCACTGTATTTATAAAGCTCACCTACCCTCATAAACTTCATGATCCCGCGACTATTCAAGTAGAAAATCTCATAACTCGGAACGGTAATGCCGGTATAGGGACATCTGTTGACATGTTGAGGTAGAACTTGATTCATTGGACGGGTCAGGTTAAGCTTCCTTTGGTAGCTTTTAACTCCCAATTGAAGATCTTCAACTCGTTTCTTGATAACAACGCTTCGTGTGAACATACGAAGTGTTGTATTCAAGGCAATGATTTCTTCACGAGTAAGATGGGTGAGTTGATCACGGGTCATCATAAGCAACATGTCTTCGATATCTTCAAGGCGAATGATAGAAAAATCTCCCTACCGTATTGTGTATTCTCTGTCATCCTCCCTTTTTAGACGAATCTCTGTCACATGATGATAGCCATTCTTGGCTTCAGTTTTCAGTCCCAAAATACTTGAGATGCGAATATCGGATCTAACGGTACTTCCTGAATTGGCTAAGCAGCAACCTCTATACGCCCTTCGGACTCGCTCGTCCCAATGTGATGCACCTATAACAGCATACATATCATAATTACGATTTACCTTTGGGACCCAGAGTCGGTTTACCCTTTCCTCGATCCAGGGTATTGTCCTCCAATTAGCAGCTTTCAGCAAGGTCAGGGAGGTTGCGTACTTGGATGATCCCTTGAGGAGATAATCAAGATCATAGGTGACAAAGAAGTCAAGAGCAATTTGATTATCTTGAGAAGGATCAAGTGGAGGTGGAGCTCTTTCTGACTCATGAAGGCATGGCCTTTGAACGGTATTAAGAGCGTTCAGGACCTCGTCAGCATAATACTCGTACTCCATGCGGCTTAACCTGGTTTTGGCGTGAATTCTCTTATCCTTTAGCGCTCTCTTCACCAAAGACGGAGTGATCGAAGATTTAAACTCATGAGCCGGAAATGCACACAAGTCTATCGGACTACGGATACGGAGATATAGAACATCTCTGTCAGCGTCTGTGATTGGATCATATTTAGCAGCTGTCGTGATCCAAGCTTGTGGCGGTGCAGTTTCATCAATCTCCAATGTATCCGCCCAGTCCCGTGTGCTTGACTCGGGAACAGTAGATTGTGGTTCTTGTTGTAGAGGAGTAGAAACATGAATACTTGCTGGTTCTGATTCAGGCATTTCAGCGGTGTCATGAACAGGCGAGTGTTGTGCAGATTCAGGTTCAATTACTGATTCTGCAATCACAGGAGCAACAAAAGAGCTAACAGGATTAGTGGTAACAGGTAATGAAACAGAAACAGATGTACCGGGAATCGATGACGCAGTAGCAGCATTCACATCATGGCGCCACTTGGTTCGTCTTGATTCCGTAGAGGTGGACTTTTCCTTTTGCGCAACATCTTTCTGAGACTTGGTACCAGACTTGGATGGCTTTGTGCTGGCAACCTTGTCCACCGTTTCAGGCTGATCATGTTTACCACCATCATCCACATCATCATCCCCGTTGCTACCCTTATCACTCTCCTCATTTAGATCACCACCATCACCACCATCATCATCATCACCATCCTCATCATCATCACCATCATCGTCACCATCATCATCATCGTCACCATCATCATCATCTTCTTCTTCTTCTTCTTCTTCTTCACCATTACCCTCCTCTTGTTCACTATCTACCTTTTCCTCCTCATCCAAGATGTGATAAGGTACCACACTTCCAAACGTCTTAAACAACCGATCATCCTCCAAAATTGCATCATTGAGTGCTTGGTAAAGTATCCGCTGAACTTTAGACTTGTTAAAGGATCCAACTTCCTTCATGCGAGCTTTGAGGATCTTCTTTAATTCAAAATCCGTCAAGTCATATGCAATTTTGTAAGCTGACTCGGAAGGGTTGGACGACTTAATCATCAAGTTATCAGCCGCAAGTTTCCTCATTTCATCACGCAGCTTTGGCATAAGGGCCTCAACAGATTCATTCACTCTCTCTAAAATAGAAGCTTCAAGTGTTTCTTTCTGCTCCTTATATTTATCTTTTATAACTCGAAGTCTCGTAAGTCGTGCTTCATACTTATCAGCTTCAGCCTGTTTGACCTGAGCAAGTTCTTCTGCATGAGCTTTACGTGTCAACTCCATCTATGCAGTGAACTTAGCTAGCATCTCTTCCTGGGCTTTCTTGGATCCCGCTTCACTTTCCACTCGTCGAAATAGCTCTTCTCGAAGTTTATCCATCTCTCTTCTTTGACTATCCGTGTGTTTATCCAACATTTCTGCCATTACGAATGCAGCCATTGAAGATGGTACAGAGCTACTCTGGGTTGGTTGAAGAGGCTCGGTTGTGATTACAGTACTGAGGATGGAAGTTGTTGGAGGTGGAAGGAATGGTGTTGGCACCGGTCGGGTTGGTAACGGCTGGATTGGTGGAGGTTGAGTTACGAGAGGCTGTGTAGTCACAATGATTGTTGTAGCACCTAACTCCTTCTCAACACTTGCTGTATCAGCAATGGATGTCTCCTTCGATGCTGAGTAACGTTCGGGTGATCCAAACTCATTAATATCATCTGGCTCCTCGTATTCTTCTTCAACATCCATCTGTGCACCAGAACCACTACCGCCCGTGTCTCTCCTACTCTTTTCAATAGCCATCTTCATTAACTTTTTCTCAGTCTTTTCGAGAGTGTGATCGTCATCAACATCTTCTTCGTCGTGGAGAACAAGCTCGTCAGCCGTGCTCTTACCCATCTTAGCCTCAGTCTTTTTCTTCTTGGTTTTGGGTTTAGATAAAGCAACTGTTTGCTTGCGTTTACCTTTACTCTTGACCGTAGTAGACGAGTCTTCTCCTATCTGAAGGCTTGGTTTTTGCTTCTTGATTTCTATTAGCAGTAACTTGTAATCAGCAGAAGCTTTAATTTTATCTGTCAGAAGATAATCGGGAATAGGACCAGGATTAACAGCACCAGAGGGTCCTTCATGCCTTAGGTCCACAGTGTCATCAGCCTCTTCAGTGTGGTGACGACTTGCTGCACGCTTATCAATAGAGACATCATTCTTCATAAAATAATGAATTATAAGCTTGATAAACCGAGGGTAAGGAAAGAAATTAGCCTTCAGCTTCTTGTTTTGGAAGAGTTGAAAGTTAAATTCTTCCCACAACAAGGATGCATAATCTGTATTTGAGCCTTTGCACATTCCATAGAAGATGTTCATAATTGGACCACACACAGCATGTTGCCCAGTTGTTTTAGGTGTAAGACATCTACTGAGAATACCAAAGATAGCTCTCCAAGGTTGACCCACTTTGGCGATGGTAAAATCAGACACAACTCGTAGGTCAGGACATCCAAGAGCACGGAACATCTCCATGAGTTCGTCTTTGTTAAGGTTCCGTGAAAATGACAAACCTTTGGGTGTATCCCGAATTCCAAATATCTTGCGGAAGTCTGAAGCAGTGAGTGTCTGTTGCTTGTTGTCGAGGGAGAAGGTGATCTTGTTTGAAGTACTTTCCTTGGTAGCCCAGAATTCATACATGTAATCAAATGGCCCCGAAGCAGTACTCCTTAAAGCATTCTTGAAGTGAGATTGATCAAGGATTGCTGAGGCGACTTTGAATCCATGGTGAGTGGATTTAGAAACTTCCTTCAGCCGGTAATTGTTTGGTATGAACTTAAGGGCTTTTGCCTCGGCAATTGCGGCTGCTCTAGCATTTTGGAGTTCTTGCACGGTTGGATTAGTCTTGGTTTCTGCTTAAGATAAGACATAAAAGGTTGATACACAGAAATATATATATACCATTATGTTGTTACTTCTAAGCATAACACATTTCATCAAGTAATTATAACAAGTAAACAATTATCAATCCAACAATCCTTCATTCGGAACCCCTTTATTCGGAACCCCTTTATTCAGAACCCCTTCATTCGGAACCCCTTCATTCGGAACTCCTTCATTCGGAACTCCTTCATTCGGAACCCCTTTATTCGGAACCCCTTCATTCGGAACCCCTTCATTCAGAACTACTTCATTCGGAACTCCTTCATTCGGAACTCTTTCATTCGGAACTCCTTCATTCGGAACTCCTTCATTCGGAAGTTCTTCATTCGGAAGTTCTTCATTCGGATGTTCTTCATTCGGAAGTTCTTCATTCGGAAGTTCTTCATTCGGAAGTTCTTCATTCGGAAGTCCTTCATTCGGAAGTCCTTCATTCGGAAGTCCTTCATTCGGAAGTCCTTCATTCGGAAGTCCTTCATTCGGAAGTCCTTCATTCGGAAGTCCTTCATTCGGAAGTCCTTCATTCGGAAGTCCTTCATTCGGAAGTCCTTCATTCGGAAGTCCTTCATTCGGAAGTCCTTCATTCGGAAGTCCTTCATTCGGAAGTCCTTCATTCGGAAGTTTTTCGTTCGGAACTCCTTCGTTCGGAAGTTGTTCGTTCAGAACTTCTCAAACCTTGTTCATTCGGAATGCACAAAGAACGTTCTATCATGAATTATTCTAATAGCATTCGTGAGTTTTAAGGCATTCTAAGGCAACGATACTCGTTCTAATGCTAATCCGATCCAAACCCAGCTAAATCCCCTAATCAATTAACCCTAAATTAAGCAGACGCCCTAATTTGATTAATTTAATTAAAACGAATTAATTAAGTGGATTAAAGGGAGGATTAGATGGATTAAGAACCTGTATGCACCTTTTTTGAACGGATGAGACGGATGAATTAAGCAAACGTGATGTTTTGATCTTTGTGTGTGTGTATCTAGGTGTGTTAATGGCGGATAGTAGAGAAAACAGAAAGAAGAATAAGAGAAAAGAGGGAAAGAGACGGGGGGGGGGTTTGACTTAGGTCAAATTTTCTATGACTTTTCCCTTTTGCTAGTTTTAGTCCCACAAGTTTTGTTTTCCTTTTCTTTTCCTTTTCTTTTCGTTTCTAGTCACTAACTGTCGTTAATCTTAACCACCTTTACCTATCTTAGAGATCACACAAACTTAAATATACACGACAAATCACGAACGAATACAAGACAAATACTAAAGCAATTCCAGTCATTAACCATTTAGCCAACTAATTTTCCTCAAACACTTTTGAAAACCTTTTTGATGATGAAGACGATTTAATATTTTCTCCCCCTTAAACGATGACCCGTTTTCTATTTAAAGAGTTGTAGTCATTGTTTAAAGAGTCAAATATTGATGAAAATATTTCCAATTAATGTCTTGAAAAGATTGATTCGTGGTGTCAATAAGATTTCTCTTATTTAGACAAATTAATGCACTGAAACGTACACTAACTCGTGTTAGACCAAGTTGTAAAGTAAACTTGATCCCTTTGCATGATTTGGCTTGTAAATCATGCCCGAGAAAATTAATTCCCGTTGTGAGCAAACGTTTTCCAAGGAAATACGTGACTTTAATGCGAAAAACGGGTTGTAGTCTGAAATAACTACAAGCCATAATGGGCATGTTTTAAAATTGTACAACTTTTATACGGACTCTATTTATGGCGCCGTGTCAATATTGATTGACATTTCTAAAGCCGTAAATATTACCGTACTAAAAGACATGCCCGATTTAAAAAACGAAAAATATTTTTGGATTTTCTTGATTTTATATTTTTTATGGTTTTTCTTGGTTTTATATATTTTATGGTTTTTTCTTTGTTTTATATTTTTTTATTTTTCTTTTTGTGGTTTATATATATACGATAATATACATGATCACGAACAAAGGATACGCATGAATAGTTTACCACAACTATTCTGCTGATTCTTCTGCCAACTCTTTGAGAGTCGCTGGAGAGAATGATTTCATGCCAAGCTTGTCGATCAAAAACTCGATTCGTCCTCAATCTAAGGCTTTGGTGAACATATCTGCCAGCTGATACTCAGTGGTGACAAAATAGAGCTCGATCACTCTGTTCTCTACCTGCTCTTTAATGAAATGGTAGCGAATGTCGATGTGCTTTGCCCGTGAGTGTTGAACGTAGTTGCAGCAAAGGGCAATGGCGCTCTTGTTGTCACAATACATCGGGATTTTGTTGAATCCCAAACCGTAGTCAGTTAGTTGTGATCTCATCCAAAGGACTTGAACACAACAACCGGACATGGCAATGTATTCAGCCTCCGTGCTAGAAATTGCAGCACTTTTCTGCCTTTTTGAAGACCAACTAATCAATCTGTCTCCAAGGAGCTACACAGACCCAGAAGTGCTACGCCTCGTGTCTTGACACCCAGCATGATCGGCATCTGCGTATGATATTAAAACAATAAAGGAATCTTTCGGATACCATAGACCACGATGAAGTGTTCCTTTGAGATACCGAAAGATCCTTTTGAAAACATGTAGGTGCTTTTCGGTAGGCCGAGCCTGATACCGGGCACACATGCATACGGCAAATTGCAAATCATGCCTGCTAGCAGTCAGATAGAGAAGGGTGCCGATCATTCCACGGTAGAGTTTCAGATCGACAATAATCCCATTCCTATCTTCATCTAACTTGGATTTCTCCACCATTGGAGTGTCCACGGGGTCACAATTTTCAAAGTTATATTTCTTTAAAGATTCTAGAGCATATTTGGATTGATTAATAAAGATGCCTCTGGGATTCTGAGAAATTTGTAATCCTAAGAAAAATGAAAATTTTCCCATCATTGACATCTGAAAGCGTGTGAACATTATCTTCTCAAAGCGTTTTGACAATTCTATGTTAGAGGCAGCAAATATTATATCATCAACATAAATTTGTACCAGTATCATGTCGTTGTCCTCCATGAGAGTGACTAGAGTGGGGTCCACCTTACCTTTGGAGAAGCCTTCCGAAATGAGATATGTTGAAAGGAGATCATACCACGCGCGTGGAGCTTGTTTCAACCCATAGAGAGCCTTCTTAAGCTTGTACACATGATTAGGAAATTCCGTGCTAACGAACCCATCCGGCTGACTAACATAGACTTCTTCCCTTAGTCCACCATTCAAAAATGTCGTCTTCACATCCATTTGATAGACGATCATGTTCATATGAGCAGCATACGCAAGGAATAGTCTAATAGCCTCCAATCTTGCAACAGGAGCAAAAGATTCTTCAAAGTCGATACCCAAGGCTTGTTTGTATCCTCTAGCAACTAATCTAGCCTTATTCTTCAAGACTCCACCCTTCTCATCGAGTTTAACCTTATAAACCCACAACAAAGTAAGGATGTAAACCTTTTCAGGGAGAGGAACTAATTCCCATACTTCAAGTCTTTGGAATTCATTTAGTTCCACTTGCATGGCTTCAATCCAAGATGATTGAGTCATAGCATGTTGCCAGTTTTTAGGTTCAACTTCGGAGAGAAATGCATCAAAATAGCAATAGAGTGCACTCTCTTGTAATTGATGGCGTGTAGAGACTGTTCGATCGAGACTTCCAATAACATTCCTAATTGGGTGATCTTTTGTCCATTTGGTGCTGTGATTTTCAATCCGTGGTGGTCTGGAGTGAACAATTGTAGGAGCTTCTTCTGAGGTAGACGCGGCTGAAGGGTTTTCAGGTATCGGTATACCAAAGAAAGGAAGCTCTTGTAAGTGAGCATATTCCAAATCGTGATCAATAGAATCCTCTTCAACATCATTAGGCACAAGTAAGGGTGACGATTCAGGTGTAGTTTGAGAATTACTTGGTAGAGGTGCATCCGGTTCAATGTTAATTGAAGATGCATTTGATAAAGCTTCATTAGCTTGAGCAACAACTTCAGGGATTGGAGCTATCACTACAGGTGCTGGAACTTCATCATTTGGGGGATCAAAGAATTCATCAAACAACGGTTGAAATAGTTTATCCCACTCGGGCCTTGTAGGTGGTAAAAATGATGTAGAAGTAGGATTATTGGGAACTAATCCGGAACTAATAGCACCGGTTCCCATCTCGTGAAGCGCGGGTTCAGAGCTGCGTTGCTCAGAAGCCATCGTTGTCAGCTCATCAAAATCTGCGTCCATAGTTTCTACTATCTAACCAAGACGACGGTTGTAAATTCGGTATGCTTTCTTGGAGGGTGAGTAACCAATGAAAATACCTATATCGGCTTTCGGTTGAAGTTTGCCCAAGTTCTCACTATTAATGTTTGGATAACAAAGAGCACCAAACACATGAAAGAATGAAACATCGGGTTTACGATTATGTAGAAGCTCGTAAGGTGTTTTTCAATGGCGTTTCCGAATGATAGAACGGTTTTGGGTGAAACATGCAGTAGATATAGCTTTTGCCCACAAGAATTATGGAGCGTTCGCATAAATCAGCATAGTCCTAGCAGCTTCCATAAGCGTACGATTCCGTCTTTCAACGACACCGTTTGTACGTTCAGCGGATGTTTCATGTGAAATACCAACTTCTTCATAGTAATTACGAAGAGTCTGGTTGACGAACTCTGTTCCATTATTTGTACGAATACGGCGGACAGTAGTATTTAAACGTACCTGAATGAATTTCAGAAAAGTGATGATAGCCTTCGGTGCTTCATCCTTTGTACGTAGAAATCTAACCCATGTAAACCTGGAGAAATCATCCACAATAACAAGGATGAATTCTTACCGCTCACACTTTCGGTTCGCATTGGCCCACAAAGATCCATATACAAAAGATGAAGTTTTTCTTGATTGGTGTCTTCAGCTTTGGACTTGTATGATTTCTTGGTGCTTTTCCCCCTTGAACACGCGGAACATAAATGGTCCTTGTGAAATTTGAGCTTTAGATGACCACGAACTAATTCGTTTTTAGCCAAATGATTAATAGCATCAAAATTGAGATGAGATAATCTGCGATGCCATAACCATGACTTGGTCTTAGATGCTTTGGAGAGAAGACATACTGGAGAGGCGGCCATCATGTCTTGTAGGGACAAAGTATAAAGATTTGCACCACGAGACCCCTTCAACAAGTCTTTTCCTTCCAAGTTGCGGATGAAACAAGTATGTTGTTAGAAAGCAACCTCTAGGTTGGAATCACAAAACTGTCCTACTGAAAATAAATTATGACCAAGACCTTCTACATAGTATACCCTTGAAATCGTAACATTTCCAAACTGATATTCACCATACCCCATTATCTTTGCAATATGATCATTACCGAATTTAACCATTCCAAGAAACTTGTTGACGAAATTTCGGAGCATCGAGCGATCTTCGGTCATATGCTTTGAGCAACCGGAGTCCAAATACTAGAGGATGATTTGGACCATCTGAAAATATCACCAGACGAGAACAATGTATAGGTTTCGGAATCTGAATGTTCCTTGTTATTAGCAGGTACAGATTTAATGATCTTAGATTTGCTAACTTTAGGTTTCTTAGATTTCCTAGCCTTCTTCCTAGTTGGTGGTGTAGATTCAAGTTGGCTTAAATCCTGAGGTATTTCTTCACTGATAGGCACTATAGTGGGGGCTGACCTAATTAAAGGGCGCGGTTTCTATACTTTAGTGCTAGTGTGCCTAACTAAAGGACGCTGAGACCTAACCTCAATGGATGCATTCCTAGTTAAAGGGCACATTTTTCCATCTAATGTAAAGGTCCTACCAGTGGGACGCCATTGCCATCCAACTTGGGTACGAGTTCTCCCAGTTGGCTTCCATTCAAGATCATTCCTAATGGCATGCATTTCATTCACATGATCAATAAGGCACAAATCATGACGTTGGGAAAACATGCATTCATTACAATTCCAACATTTCAAATTAGAATTCACAAATGGTTTAGGCTTCTGCACAGGCGCAGAGCTTTTAGTCTTAGCAACATGATTCTTTTTATTTAAATCTGACATAATATTCCTAAGGTGAACTTCTACTTTCTTCTTGATGGTACTACTAGTGGAGGGCTTGATCTTATCTTTCTTGAGTGGCGATCCTTTAGCCTTAGTAGACTCTTTTAATCCTGTAGAAGGCAAAGTGGGAACATTAGTAACAGATTTTAAAGGTGCCTTAGTTGATGGTGCCAATGACGGTTCTGCTCCTGGGGTCTTATTGAATGGAGTTACAGCAATGGGTCGATTAGTGAGTAGTGTAGAACCCGGTTTTCCTATGTATTGCATATATGCTAAGCAATATTGAACTCGTTGAATATATGCATGAGCTGAATAATAGTAACTGATTGAGGGATCTAACGCATACAAATCATCTAAAATATCCCTAACAATATCTACATGCTTAATTGCATTCCTCATATAATCATCGTAGGTAACCGGGTTTTTCTTATGGAGTGGGTTCTTATAAAGCACCACTGAATTGGTTGTTGGAGCACTAGAGGACGGTGTAGAGTTGGTAGCTAAGTTATTAACAACTTCTTGTCGGGTGAGAAGAAGTGTCTCCTTTAACTCGGCCAAAACCATGTTTTTGTCAATGAGCTGGATATTTAAGTCAGAGATTTCCTCACATTTTTGGTTCAATTGTTCAACATAAGATTGTTGCTGTGCCGCATTAAAAACGAAGCGTTCTTCTAGTGAACCATAAAGTTTGGACATTCCCTGTCTTGCACGATCCATCTCCCCTTGAATAGACGAAAGTCTAGTTTCTAAGCACTGGTTTTTAGACTCTGCGGCCTCTAGTTCCAATTTTAGTGTTTCGTTTGATGACACATCTCTCTTTAATCTCATAATCTCTTCCTCTAATGCCTTAACTATCTCAATCATCTTGTCACTCGTCTCAACACTGTTTTCACAACCATTTGTTATCAAAAGATCCTCATTTTGAGTTTTCTGTTTTAATTCTAAAGATATACAATGTTGTTCAAGTTGATTAAAGCGTTTTGTAAGTAAATTGTAAGAATCTTGAAGCTTTAAAAATTCAGCGTTAGCTTCGTGACAAGAATGATTATCTACCTCATTTATAGTATCAGCAACATTTATAGAGAGATCACACACATCATCACATATATTCACAGCATCACATTTAATCATAGCGGATGTAAGCTCATTCGAATAATTAACATTCACAGTAGTAAGCACATCACACGAAATTACTTGGGACAAGAATCGGTCATATTCGGATAAAATCTTTTCCTTTTCAATTAATTGTAGTTCGTAAGCGGTGTCCATTTCATAAAACACTTTTTGAACTTCTTTAATTTCAAACTCGAGATTTTCCAAAAGAGATGCAAAACTTCCTTTTAGACTTTCGACAAATGGATTGATCTCATTCTTAAACAACTCGTTCATGTGTTCGAAAGCCCATTCTCCGGCGTTTAGGCCATTTGAAGTCGTACATTCCCGGATGACCTTGTCAAAGCTAGCAAAGTATTGATTAATCTCTTGCATGTTTATCCATACAGTGCTAACAGGTGGAAGATCCTTTGGAATTTCCTTAGGTCCTTCCATTTTGACAAGTGTAGGAAGTGTACTAGGGTTTTCTTCATTTAACATGTAGGTTGGTTCTGTGATGAGATCTTTATCTATATGGAAGCGAATTCTAAAGTCCGTTTTTGCAAGCTCCTGATTCATTTTAAAATAATCACACTCGGGATATTTTGCAAAGTTGTATGACCGATTCTCATCAACTAGATCCTTATTTGTGCGATCCTCGAAAATAACAATCGGGTCTAAGACCAATCCTAATTGGGTTGCATTATAAAGTCTTGGACTATGGATAAAAGCTTGTCTTGCATACCGTGGGTTAGGGGGAAGGCCTTTTTGACGCGATAAGTTAAACTCTCTAAACGATGCGTCAAATAAGTGCACTAGTTGAGAGGCAGCGTATTGTCTTAAAAGCAAATAATCTAAACTTCTAATCTTATTAGCCACATTAATTTCCATTTCATTCTTTTTAGACTCGAGTAATTCAAAATCCGTTTAAAGTTTGTGAAAATTAGTGACCACTAACTCTTTTTCTTTAAGTTCGTTAGAAAGACCTGCTCTTAAGGTTTCAATTTCTTGCAAATGACCCATTTGTTTGTTTCGAAAATGATCATATTCGGGATTTGTTAGAACACTGGACGAAGGAACTAATTCCAAAGTTTGAACTTTTTCGTTGCACAAGGCAAGCTCAGCAGACAAATTCTTATTCTTAGCTAGGGTTTCTAAAAGTGCAGTATTCATTTGGCTAAGTAATTTTGCAGGAACCATGACCAAATATTGTTGAGCAGGAGTATGGGTATGCGAAATGGCTCCCGGTTGTGATTCACTCAAAGTCTGGGGACTCACATTGATATTACTATCATTGATTGTCTCCTCATTTGAAAGACTCACCACCAAAGACTCATTCGGATCAGCACTCTCTTGCCCAACTTGATGTGGTTGAATACTAGTATCAGTGGTATTAGTAAGTACCTCAGATATTTTATCTGACCCAAAGCTAGAGATAGTTGCCATAAGAGCAGCCTGAGCAGATTGAAGATCATCACAGTCTGAATCGTAAGCATCCAGATCATCTGCTTGGTATGCTGCATTCTGTGTAGTGAGAACTTCTTGTTCCGCAATCCCTAGATCAGCAAGAAATGCAAGCTCCTCTTCATCAAGTTCCTGTCCTTGTGCCTGAGCGTTCACCAAATAAATCTTCTCTGCAAACCATTGACCATCCCTTCTCCTCTTGGGTTTTGTGCAATCCCTGGACATGTGACTTTCTTCCTTACAGTTGTAGCATGTAATCATTCTCAACTTGCCTGTGGAATTAGCCCGTGGAGGAGTGTTGACCGTTGGAGCAGGATTGACCGTGCGTGCATTGGTGGTTGATGTAGTGGGTCTCCCCTGATAAGGTTGAATAGGTTGAACCATTACCCTGCCATTCTCAATAGTAGCTTGTTGTCGAGAATTGGATGAATTCCTCACCTGATTGTTAGTAGGAGTTGGTCCTCTAAATCCTCGTTTGCTCAATGTCCTTGTGAGATAAGCAGACATAGTGGCTAACACTTCAACTGGGTCAGTTCCTTGTTTGAATTCAGGAATGGGGACTTCATCATTATCACAATACATTGCTTGGTCTTGTTGAGCGGCATAAGCACTAGAAGGAATACTCATGTGGTCAGAATAGCTTGATGGATATGCTGCATTTTCTTGATAAGAAGAATATGATGACTGAGCATAAGGTGCAATGCTTGCTGGTGAATATGGGTGAGGTTGTGAGGCATATTGTGATGCTTGTGGTTCTCTCTGAGACGAAGGTGCATTAAACCGATATTGTTGCTGATGTGAGGTGGGTGGTTGTGGTAGAATCGAATATTGGGGGAAGCTTGGAGTCATGTATGGTGATGGATGATAGGCTTGGTGTCCCATGATATAAGGAGTGTTGTTGTATGACAAGCTTGGTTGATTTGCCATCAAAGCTAAAGAATCAGGGTACATACCTCGAGGCGAACGGTGCATGATCACGTGTTTCTCATGCTGCTGAAGAAAAGCATAGAGTTGATCCAAATTTCACTTATGCAAATCCCTGGTTAACTTAACATCGGTAATATACTCACCCCATTTAGCTTGAGGTAAAGTATTCAAAAACTTGGTGTTAACCTGGAATGGAGCAATCACGAGATTGTATACATTCAAATCATTCATGAGAGTAGTGAATCTGAAGTAGTAGTCGTGAAGCGTTTCCCCTGGACTGTACGTGAATCTATCAAACAGATCATACAACTGACATTCCCGTTCCTGTTTAGTAAGAGACGTACCTTGTAGCAACACCTTTAGACGTTCCCATAAATCCTTTGCAACCGTATATTGACTTACCATTCGATAGATGTCATGTGGAAGAGCTTGGAGAATGGTTTGAAGAGCCTTTTCGTCTGCATCGGCAACAAGTTGTTGAGCTGGTGTAAGTTCTTCAAACTCCCGTGGTCGAGTCACATTGTTAACCATGATGGTACCATAATCAAGTGGACCATTTAGAATTGACTTGACCATAAGCCTCCCATATGTCGGTTTTCCCTTAATGTATGACATCATACGGCCTTGCCATGCTTCAAAGACTTCTTTAATGAGCATTGGAGGGCGATTATCCGTTCTTGTAATGACAGAAATATCCGTAAGTGATGTCATTTGAGGCATTAATGAATTCGGATTCATTTTGATCACTTTAAAGAGACAAAGATTATCGGTTGATCGAGCAGTGAAGTAAACTTGTGAGTTGTGTTGAGTTTTTGTGTAAGAAACCAAGATTAAATCCTCTAAAAATCGTCGAAAAAACAAGTAAAATATCCCTTGGTTCGTAAGAATTGTTGATTCGGAAGAAACTGGTTCGGAACTTCCTTGATCCTGAAAAGTGTTGATTCGGAAGAATTTGGTTCGGAACTTCTTTCATTCGAAACAGTTGTTGATTCGGAAGATTTGGTTCGGAACTTCTTTGATCCGGAACTTTTGGTTCGGAAGAAACTGATTCGGAACTTCTTTGATCCGGAACTTTTGGTTCGGAAGAAACTGATTCGGAACTTCTTTGATCCGAAACTTTTGGTTCGGAAGAAACTGATTCGGAACTTCTTTGATCCGGAACTTTTGGTTCGGAAAAAACTGATTCGAAACTTCTTTGATCCGGAACTTTTGGTTCGGAAGATATTGGTTCGGAACTTACTGGAAAAAAGAGCTGGTTCGTGTGTTTAATAGTCGACAAAATATATTAAGAACAAACCCAGATTTTTACCAAATTACCCGAAAAGTTTTGTGATTTCTACTAAAAGAAGTAAAACCCAATACTTATCTACTAATACCAACAACAAAATCACCAAAAACTTCAAGAATCAAGATAGATTTTCCTAAAGAACACTAATACAATCAAAAACTAAAGAACAACACAAATCATTACCTTAAATCACCCGATGGCTCTTGATACCAATTGAAGAATAGTGATAATCTTATGAATCAATAAAGTGGGTTGAAGATTTCTAAAGAGAGAAACTAGTGGGAGAAAGTGAGAGAGAAATATGTGTTTTCATTCAAATGTGAAAGTGAAACAATCAACAACCAACCCCTTTCCATGGTGGAAAGGGGTATTTATATCCAAGCCACTAATGTGCTTAGGCCGACCCATGACAAGCCCATGGGCCGGTTTTTACTTAACTAAATAAGCAACTATTAACTATGAGCGATACAACATTAATAATATTGTGGAGTGACCGATACTTCTAAGTATACGTTAAAAACGTATTTCTAACAACATGAAAAACTTCTTGGTTACAAAATATAAAAACTTAAATCGTCCTATATGGCTGTAGGAAAAGCCCAATCATGCTTTTGGGGCGATTTGGTGTTCAGGACCTCACACAGGTTGATATCCCATTTATGTGAGTTTTAAAACGCCTCAAACCAAATCCACAAACACAAAAGCACAATCTACCTTGCACAAACAAACAGCAACCGGGTTATGATGCACATATTTTTATGCTCAAAACAGCAAGACTTATCAAACTTTTAGAATCAAAATTTAAAACTAAAACCTAAGTTTTTTTAGCTCAAAATCAATTCCCCTAAGACCTATAAAGCTGTGCAGAGTACAGCTAAAACAAAAGGGTGGTGTTCCTACCCTTTTATCAGCATTCCCAAACACTCTTTAAGTTTTAGAAAAACAAATTTAACCAAAGACTTTGTTTTAAAACACCACATCAAACACTTTAATTACTGAATTGACATTATATTCATCACATTCCGCAGACTACAAGCAAATATTCACCAATTAAACAACAAAAACACCAAGATTCATAAACAAGAACACTTAGACAGAAAAACGGGAAGAACAAGGAATTGCTTACCTCCAAGGTGTACTTCCACACCTTGGAGTGTTAGAGCTGATGTACACGCATGTGTACAAGCATCCAAACCTGTATAAGACAAGTAACAAACAAGAATCAAGGTCCTTCAACCTTGATCTAGTCACATAGATATAAACACCAAATCTGATTGGAAAAACTTCACTCAACAAAACTTACATGGAACCTTTGAAAACTTTGAATGCTCAAAGTTTTTGACTAAAAAAAATACTTTAACAGACAACTTCTTAACAATTTAAGACTCAAGCCGAACTTGAAACAAACCTTTTAAAAAATAAATAGACTGAAAGTTAAAGTGTGCATAAAAATAAATTGCAATTAAAATAAAAGGAACTCAATTTTATTCATCAAATTTGAATATCATATTACAAATTTTGAGAACTAAAAATTGGAACAAAAAAAATATAAAGGTCCTAAGTGCTTTATATACTAGCTACAGAAGATACTAGAAGTAAAAAGAAAAGCAAAACCCTAGTTCTTGAAAGTCCAATACTGCCCTTGGTCTTGGATTCGTTTCTTGGTCAAAATTTCATACTTGTGACTTGCCAGGAACACATGTGAGGATGCCAGTGATGTTGAAATCATCCAAGTCGTTCAAATGATACTTTGGGACCAAGCATTGAATCACAGCTTTCCATCTTGCTGCCACTTTTGTTTTCTTGTTCTTCTTTGTAGCAGGGCATCTCGTGGTGGGCCAGAGGTGTGATTGTAGATCGAATATTTAGGTGGGGTTTGGTTTAACAATGCTTAATCATAAAACTGCATAAGCAATCATTTTAATTCATCGTGATTAAGCAGTTAGGATTTTTAGGGTTTATAAGGAACAGTGAGTTGTTAGATTGTTTTTGGGAGAGGTTAAAATGTTAACAGCTTTCTTAATAATAAATAATATTTCAAAATAAAAATAAAATTTATTAATAATAAAACGTGGCTGGTTATGGTGGATGGGTATTGGGCTCATGGGTGGACTATGTAAGGGTTTGGATCCGGATATGGGTTGGGTTTGGTAGTTTATAATGGGTATGGGTTTGTAGTTTAGGCAGCTTTGCACCCTCATGTTCCCAAAAGTATGCACAAAATTCTTGGCTCCCTTTTTCTTTAATTTCCTTTGTAAAAGACTTTGACAAGGTTGTCAAAATTGGCACAAAGACTTTTATACTTTAAACAGGGACCAATCTTGCATTTCTTTTGATCTTCAAAGACCATTTATGATATTTCTTGAAACTTAAGGGACCCAAATGTAATACTTGAGATTTACAAGGGTATTAAGTGACAAGTCTTCAATTCTTGAAGGACCAAACTTGTCAAATCTTTAAAACTTTAGGGACTTATCTTGGAAAATCAACACTTGGGTCCGGTTCATTGTGCGGCTTCGTTTCCCGTGTTCGTTTTTGCTTGATTCTTGTAATCTTTTGGTGAATTCACGATATCCGTACCTAAAATACACAATGAATAAACACAAGCATATTTTGGGGTATTTTTATGATATTTTAAGCGTTTTAAGCGCGTTTTGGACGATGAGACCATGTATAATTGCGGTCTCATCACTTTCCTTAAAAGTCTTGGTGATGCATGGAAGATTGAAGCAAGGTCTATTATTGCTACCAATGCTCACAAATGTTCCACTTTTGATGGCGTCTACAATAAACTGAAGATTGTAGAGAATGAAATCCTTTTGGTTCAAGGAAGCAACTCTACCTCTGGAAACATGGCTTTCTTCTCACATAGTGAAGGTTAATTTGATCAAAGGGAGTTATACGTGCACCCCGTTACTAGATCACCTTGTGTCAACGTTGGATTAAGCTTTGTCAGCGCCCCACGTTCAGACGCTGACACATACAATGTTGACTTACCAAGGATTAAACCTGCAGGTATTAATCTAGATACAGTGTGTGCATACATTGCTGCATTGCCCAATGGTTCAGTGATTACATATGAGGAACTTGAGCAAATCAGTGATGAGAATTTGGAGGAGATGGACATAAAGTGGAATATGGCACTTGCAAGCATAAGGGATAATAGATGGAATAGGAGATTCAAGAAGAAGATAACATTTAATGCTAAAGACACTGCCGGGTTTGATAAATCCAAGGTTGAGTGTTATAATTGTCATAGAATAGGTCACTTTATGAGAGAATGCAGGTCTCCAAGAAGGCCTGATGCTGGAAAACCTTCAAGCCAAATCATCAAGGTTGAAGACACAAAGGCTATGGTTGCCATGTAAGAAATTGATGGTGTTGGCTGGCACTTGAGCTTTATGGCCAAAGAGGTGGAAGAGAACAAAGCCTTGATTGAAGAAAAGGAAGAAGAAGAGCGTGTTCACTATGCTCTTATGTCACATTCTTCATCTTCATCAGATAATGAGGTATATGATGATGCTTTCTGTAGTAAAGGTTGTCGTTTAAACACTGAAAAACTTAACAAATAAATTTTAAAGTTAAAATCAAATGTTTTTGATGAAAAATGCAAGTTATCTAATTATAAACTTGCACTTGCTCAAACTGTAAAGACTGTGGCTGAATATAAGAAAATAGAGCTTGACCTAAAAGATCAAATTAATGTTTTATCTCATGACCTTAAAGTTAGTGTTGGCCTTAGGTGTCATACAAGCTAAGTTAGATGAGGCCATTAAAAAAAGATAATGTAGGGCTTACAATTCAAAGATTTGATAAAGCTTCTCAAACCCTAGAAAAATGTGCTAGTGAACAAAGAGACTCTAGGGATATGACTGGGATTGGGATGAAAGAGTATGCTGATGTTCCACCACCTGCTAGGAACTTTTATGGTGTCCTTAGAAACGATTTGTCTTGGACTGGTATACCAGAACTCCATGAAAAGGAATTCATTCCTCCACCAAGAGTTCTTACTCCAGCAGAGGAATATAAGCAGAAATTGACTGATTTGGAACAATGGAAGAATGCCAATGCTACTTTGTTTGTTAAAGTTGGCAGGATTAGTGAAAGCCCAAATGAGTCTACACCTATTAAAGTGACCAACCCTTCTACTAGAAAGACTGTTGACCTTGGTTCAACTAGTGATAGAAAGCCTAGTATTAAATATGCAGAAATGCATAGAAACCCTAGGTCACCAAAAAGTCAAGTTAGTGATAATAGGACAGGGTTCTTTTCATCTAGACCTAGGGTTATGTCTAGAAAAGCTTTTTATAGTTGTGGGAGTTTTTCACATTTCGCTTATAAGTGTGTCAATGCTTCAAAAGTGAACGCTGAGAAAAATTTAACCATGGTCAAACCCAGACCTTTTGTCCAGCAAAATTCACAAGTTACTAAACCAGCTTCATTTTTCACTAGAGGGTCTAATACGTATGGACAAAGGACTTTTCAAAAGACTAATACATGGTCTAACAGACAATGGGTTCCTATAGCAAACCCTAGTTTTGACGCCGATAAGGGTAATTTCAGCGCTGTCAAGAACAATTTTAACGTTGATAGGAATCTTTCCAACGCTGTTAGACCAAGTAATAACAAGTATTTGCAACCAAAGGGAAAGGGGTCTAAAGCTTCTTCTAGCTTGACATGGAGACCCAAACAAGACCAAAACCCTAATTCAGATGGGATTTCTATGACCTGTAAGAGATTTCATTATATTTCAAAGGTCATAACTAAACCAATTGGGGTTAACTGGGTGTTCAATCCTAAAAGGGATGAATAAGGGGTTGGTATAAGGACTAAATCAGTTCTTGTTTAACAACCACATGAATCTAAGTCTGCTCAGGCTTGGGTTCCCAAAGAAAACTAATTTGTTTTCTTTATTTGCAGGGCATTCAAAAGTAGGTAAATGATTATGGATATTGGGATAGTGGATGCTCTAGGAACATGACGGAGAAGGAAGATTATTTGACCAACTTTACCCCCATAGAAGATGGTGACAAAGTGTACTTTGGAGGAGGATATGGAACTATTACTGGCAAAGGCACTCTTATCAATAACAATTTGCGTTTTGAAAACGTATTTCTGGTAAAAGAACTTAATTATAATCTGTTTAGTGTATCACAAGTTTGTGATAACAAAAATAAGGTTCTTTTCACTGATATTTAATGCTTGGTGTTAAACAAAGACTTTAAAATACCCGATGAGAAGTTTATTGATTATAGAACACCTAGGCATAAGGACATTTATAATGTGAATCTTAATGGAATTAGGATGAATAATAATTTTTCATGTCTATATGCTAAGGCTTTAGTTGATGAAAGTAATCTTTGGCATAGAAGGTTAAGGCACATAAATTTTAAGAACATAAATAGACTTGTGAGACATGATTTAGTTGATGGTTTGCCTGAAAAGGCTTTCCACAAAGATCATTCTTGTGTTGCATGCCTTAAAGGCAAACAACACAAAGTCTCATTTAAGTCTAAACTTGTGCACTCTATTTCTAAACCACTTCACTTGCTGCAAATGGACTTGTTTGGCCAACTAGATTTACTTGGACTTTCTTTTTGGCTTTGAAAAGTGAAACTACCACTGTTTTGATTAATTTTATTAATCAGATTGGGAAAAAGACTGGGAATGAGGTTAAAATTCTTAGAAGTGATAATTGTAGTGTGTTTAGAAATAATTTGTTAGATGACTTCTATGTCAATAAAGGGATTACTAGGCAGTTTAGTGTAGCTAGAACCCCACAACAAAATGGGGTGGCTGAAAGGAAGAATTGAACACTCATAGAAGCAGCTAGGACAATGTTGGTTGATGCTCATTTTCCCATTGCTTTTTGGGCTGAGGCTGTGAATACAGCCTGCTGTGTTCAGAATAGGGCGTTGATTAACAAAATCCACAATAAGACACCTTATGAGCTATTTTGGAATAGGAAACCTAATATTGGTTTTCTTAAACCCTTTGGGTGTCATGTAATTGTACTTGATACTAGTGATGCCTTAGGAAAGTTTAGTGCTAAAGGTGATGAAAGCTATTTTATGGGCTATTCAATGCAGAGTAAAGGATATAGGGTTTACATTAAGAAAGAAAAATGTATACTTGAAAAGGTACATGTTAAACTTTTTGAAAGTAAACCTAGTGATCCTAAGAGTGGACCAAATTGTTTCTTTGATTTAGAACCTTTATCTAGAACCTTGAATTATATGCCTGTTACTAATCCAGACATTGTGAAAGTGGATTCAAATGTTGTGGAAGAACCAGTTGTTGAAATTTCAGGTAAACAGGTTGACAAGGAAGTAGAAACACATGCAGTCAAATCAACTCCCATACTTGAGTATGTCACCATTCCTATATGGACAAATGGATTTGCTGCTGCTGCTGCTGGAAAGGAAAAAGATGGTCCACAAGAAAAACCAATTGATGAAAACATGCATGAATCTTCAAGCGCTGACAAAGGAAAATTTGGCGCTGACAGGCCAAATTCAGGCGTTGATGGCTCAAACGTTGACACGCCTAGTTTAGGCGTTGACAACCCTTTTGACCGTTTATTCTCTTCCAATGTTTTTGAACAAGGTGAACTTTCCACAATACATGAAGAGGTTCATTCTGGTGATGATGGAGGAGAATTTGAAGATGATATTTTCAACATGGAGACTGAAATTGAAGACAACACAATTCTTGAAGGAGGAATACTTACATCTACTATAAAAAAATCATCCTCCTTCTCTAATCATTGGTGATGTGTTGTCTCCTGTTCAAATAAGAAGGCCTTATCAGAATCAAGGAGGTTTTATTGCCAATATCCACAAGAAGGTTGATACCCCTCTTGTTCAGGCATGTTTGTTTGCTTGTTTTCTTTCACAATAGGAACCCAAGAAGATTTTTGATGCTCTCAAAGAACCAAGTTGGGTGGAAGCAATGTAGGATGAGCTTCACCAATTTGCTATTCAAGATGTTTGGGAGTTAGTAGATTGGCCCATATATGTCAGACCTATAGGGACAAGATGGGTTCTTAGAAACAAGAAAGATGAAAGAGGAATTGTGGTCAGAAACAAGACACGTTTAGTTGCTAAAGGCTGTACACAAGAGGAAGGGATAGAATATGAAGAGGTTTTTGCACCTGTTGCAAGGATTGAAGCAATAAGGATTTTCCTAGCCTATGCTTCTTGCATGGGCTTCACAGTTTATCAAATGGATGTGAAGAGTGCTTTTCTTTATGGCACCATTGCAGAGGAGGTCTATGTCATGCAGCCTCCTCGTTTTGAGGATTCAGAATATCCAAACAAAGTGTATAGAGTGAAGAAATCAATGTATGGACTTTATCAAGCCCCAAGATAATGGTATGGCACATTGTCCACCTATTTGGTGGAAAATGGATTCAAGAGGGGCACCATAGATTAGACTTTGTTTACCAAGAAGATTGGTAAGGACTTTTTACTTGTTCAGGTCTATGTGGATGATATCATCTTTGGCTCTTCAAGTCCAAACATGAGTGAAGACTTTTCCAAGCTCATGACAGACAAATTCAAGATGAGTGCAATGGGAGAGATGAATTTCTTTCTAGGTTTACAAGTTCAACAGAAAGAAGATGGTATCTTCATCTCTCAAGACAAATATGTAGCAGAAATCTTGAAGAAGTTTAGCTTTTCTCCACATGAAAAACGGGCTAGCACACCCTTGGGGAAAGATTTGATATGGAAAAGAGGTGGATGTCAGGCATTATAGGTCAATGATTGGATCATTGATGTATCTTACAGCTTCTGGACCTGACATTATGTTTGCTGTGTGTGCATGTGCACGCCGTCAAGTGACTCCCAAAGAGTGTCATCTTCATTCTTTCAAGAGGATCTTTAGATATCTTAGATGCTATCCCACCTTGGGATTATGGTATCTGAAGGAATTCTCTATTGGATCTTATTGGTTATTCAGACAGTGATTATGGAGGTGACAAGTTTGATAGAAAATCCACAACTGGTGGATGCCAATTTCTTAGGAGCAGATTAATATCTTAGCAATGCAAGAAACAAACAGTGGTGGCCAACTCTACAACTAAAGCAGAATATGTAGCTGCAGCTGCTTGTTGTGGACAAGTCTTATGGATTCAGAACCAACTGATGGATTATGGGTATACTTTTACGCATACCAAGATTTTTGTAGACAATAACAGTACTTTATGCATTATTAAGAATCCTGTACATCATTCTAAAACAAAACACATAGAAATCAGACATCATTTTATAAGAGATTGTTTAGAAAAAGGTTTAATACAACCGGATAGGGTTGACACAGAAGAAAATGTGGCCGATTTATTAACTAAACCTTTTGATGCTGGGAGATTTCAATACTTGATAACAATTATTGGAATGATCAACCATACCTAAAATTATGTTTTTGGAACTTATTGTAAAAGTATGTACAGGATATGCACTGTTATTGGTCTTTGTACAAAATTAGGTTTTCCACTTTATTTTTCTAACGCTGACAAAGGTTATTTTGACGTTGATAAGTGTTAAAATGGACGTTGACAACAACATGTTAGTTTTGTGGTTTTTGATCTAATTATGCAGGCATTATGAGCATTGTACAAATAGATACAGAGTTGCTTATGGATCTTTGGAGATTACTAGGAATGTGTTCAAGTTTATGGATGATGGTTGGAATGTTTACATTCCTATCTTGACATAAATATTTATTGCATAAGTTTATGTTTGGCAACTTGTATATCACATTTTAAGGGGAGGTTTAGGAAACCTTTAAGACTTTTTAGGTATTCTTATAATACTCTTATCATAATTCTAGATTGTGTCCACTGGTGAGTACGAGTTAGTTTACTAAATCGTGAGGCACTGTAGCATGCAAAGTTGATATACTTTTCACGCTGCCAAGACTTTTTGACCTAGAATTGGATGTGGTCGGTTGGGAGACTTGGGTATGATTTTTATTGGGCTTACCTGGGAAGTTACAAAGGATTTTATGAGATAACTTCATTGTTAAGAACTTTGGTTAGCAAGGGACACTTAAGGACAATTATGTCTATCTTGATTAAGCAAGTGTGCATGATTAGACAGTGCTTGCCACCCTATAGTGATTTTCAGTCTATGAGTTATCTTCACTAGGATAAATTACTTTGTTAAGGTCCTTTTTCTTTTAAATTTTTTATATTTTTTTTACGCTGACAGGTTTCTTTCCAAACGCTGTTAAGTCCAATTTTGACGTTGACATGGCAAAATCCAACCTTGACAAGAATATAGCCGTTGGGCGCTGATAAGTTATTTTTGACCGTTGATAAACATTGGGTCCTACCAAGTTGTTATTTTTGACGAAAATATGGACCTTAATTTTAGGAGTTGGTAACTTTTTATTAATGCTTGAGATAAGTTATATTTTTTTCAAGATTTTCATCATTATATTTTGAATATAACTGCCTCATGTTTTGACCAATCACATGTTTTCACCTCTCCTATATATTTGGCTCGTTTCTTTTAAACAGGATAACTACTTATTCTTGTCTAACTTAATTTTCTCAAACCTTCATCTTCCATAACTTTTATCACAACTTTCTACATCAATGGCGCCTAAGTTTAAACCCAGATATTTGGAATTGGGGTTCAGGAGTCAACATAGCATGGTAGCTTATTTACAAGCTGATAATGCTCTGTTTCCCCAATATACTCAGATGGTTGAGTATTTGAATGCATCCCCTTAAAGTATGCACTTTCTCATGCTCCTCTTATCCCTGTCACACACATTGAACAGTTTTGGAATACTGTCACGTCCTCAATAGTTAATGATGTGACTACATTGACTTCCATTGTCCATGGGGTTCCATGGGTGGTTACTGAAGCTCTTGTTCACCAAGCTTTGCATCTTAATGATGCATATGGTATAACCACCCTACCCATTGCAGAGCTAGAACAAGGACTCAAAGCTTTGGGTTATCCTTTGCCTGAAGAAGGCCATTTAAATAAATATACAAAACAAGAGTTTCCCCCAGCTTGCAAGTACTTAATACATGTCATTCTTCAATGTTTGAGTCCCAAGTGTACTGCACACAATGAAATCAACCGATCTATTGGGAGTGCCATTGTGTGTATTGCAACTGGGCAAAAATATAATTTTTCAAAAATGATTTTGTATGGCATGTGTCATAACAAGGGTAGCAAGATGACTCTTGCTTACCCAAGGTATTTACAAATCGTGTTTGATTTACAAAGATACTGCCATAGGGATCACAATGATTTTTATACGATCCCTATTCAAAAGAAATTTTTTTTTGGGAAGATGAATTTTGAACCTTATAGAGACCTACCCCTCACCCAAGCCATGCTTGCTCTTATTACAGCAGCACAACCACAACAAGACCCACAACCACAACCAGACCCATTGTATGCAGAACTACCATCACCCTAGCTTATGGAAGTTGATCAAGAACCTTTCGACACTGACACTTTAAATGTTGTCTTTGACACATAAAATCCAAACACTGACACCCTTTTACCACAAACCTAAACACCCCTTAACCTTCAAACAGCCTCTCCATCCACTACATCTTCTACACCACCAGAATTTAGGTTGGTAAAACACCAAAGGACTACTAGAGTGTTCTCCTCTAGTGGTCTTATCCATGTTGCAGAGAGAACCACCACCACAAGTGTGGTTGGTGATATGGGTGGGGCTGGGACTACTAGTTCTAGCTTAGATGCATGCCAAGCCAGTCCTAACATTATTAAGACCTCATCCATTCCCCATGAATCTACTTTGGGAGGTCAAATTCCCATTCTAGAGGAGGGCAGATTGGAACCTTACACTCTTTTGGAATTGACGACTGTCTACATTAGCTTGCGGGCCATAAAATGTACTGTCAACACACAAGGCCTTGAGCTCAAGAAATTGATGGAGAGGATTGATATTTTGGAAGGTGCTAACCCTAGGCGTAGAGAGGAGGATTCTTCCAAAGGGGAGGATGAACAGGTACATGTTAGTGACAAAGGCTCGCATGAAGGTGATTCTTTGGGTATAGCTGAGGCTCTAACAGATTTGAAGAGGTAACCAGGTTTTGATTCTTCATTGGTTACCCCTAAAAATTTAAATTTATCTTTTACTGAAATGTTGGAGCAATTCACAAAGCCAAGCGCTGACAAGAGTAAGTTAAGCGTTGACATTCAGGTTTTGGACACTGCTAAACCTGCAGGTGTGGTTGATGTATCCCAGTCATCAGCTATCATCAAGGATGTGTCTACAAAGGTAACATCAACTTCTTTACGAACTATTGATGTATTGGATAAAGGTAAAGGAATTATGGTAGAAGTTGAAGTTCCTAAGGATGCAGCCCAAGTGCATTTTGATTCTATTTTGGCTGCACAACTTGAGGAAAAGGAGAAGAAGACTACTATTGAGTCACCATTTGTGGATACTTCTAAAAATAATAAGGGAGGCAGTGATGATGAGAGTACTGATTCAAGTGTGATGATCATTGAAGATCCAGAAAGGCTTGAATATGGTGATGAGTTGGCTAAGAGAGGCTTGAGGAATTGAAAAGTCAGGTAGATTATGAGATACCTGAAGTAGCTCAGATGTACTTTGCGTGGGAGAATAAGGTTATAGAGAATCCAGACATGACCATTTCAGATCGAATTTGGGGTTTGGAGATTTTCTTAAGAGTTCAAAGGGATTGCAAGGTAATCTTGAAGTATAAGGTTAGCAAGGTTCTTTCACAGTCTAAGAAGGATAGAAGGGAGCTCTACTATATGCTTCTCAGATGTCATCAAGGGGGTTGGACTTTCCAGAAGTTGCAGGGTTTGTCCTTTGATGAGTTGGAGTTTCGTGCTTATCCTATATAGGCAAGTGTTCAAGAGTAGAATACTATCAGACTTCTTTCAGATGAAAGAAAGGAAGAACTTGTAGAAGAGATGCAGATCCAAAAGGCTTTAATTGCACCAAGGCCTTTGAAAAAGGGAATTCCAATTGAATTCCCAAAGAATTTGGATAGAGTGAATCCTAGTGAAGCAGTTATTAGAAGGAGTACTACGCTCAGACCTTTGGAAGCTTCACATACGGTAGAGGTATTACCTTATGATTCTAAAAACCCTATTGTTCATTATGAAGAAGATGGAAGCGGGTTTTAGATGATTGGCAGATATGGAAAGGAGGTACATACTTTTACTACTCTTATCTCTTTGTTTGCAAGCCTGGATAGGGAAGACTTGGTAGATATTTGGGGATTGATGAAGACCATGTATGAGGCTGAAGCACCTACTTCAGTCAATGAAATAAAGATTTGGTCCACATTCAAGAGAATATGTGAGCCAAATGATGAAGATCCAATATGGTTGGATCTGGATGATATCAATGGACTTCAATGGCATCTACATTCAGCAGCTGGTGTTTATCATTTGAGTACTATAAAGTTTTCTGAATATCTTCTTGTGGATGCTAAATATTCCATGTCCAAGGAAGTTTTGAAGAAAATGGTGTCAACACAACTGGAGATGGATTACACAAGTGATGTTGGTAAAGATTTAATTAGGTTTATTTATTTCCTAATTAACAAGTGATTTGTATTTGTAAGAATCCTCCTTTTACTTACTTTTTATTCAAAAACTTGATTACTAGAGTATATATCAAGTTTACGAGAAGATTGTTGGGAATAAAATGAGCCAAGACAAGAGGAAATTGGACATTGATAAGAAGAAATCAAGCGTTGTCAGATCAAGCGTTGACAAGAAGAAATCAAGCGCTAATGAGAAGAAGTCCAAGCACTGATAGAATACTTAGTCTACACGTTTTATGTTTCTAGTAAAGATACGTTCGACAATGTATTTTCTATGTTTATCTTTACCTAAAATAGCTGATACGTAGACTCTTGTACAAGGTTACTTAATCTATAAAAGGAGGCCTTTAGGTTTTAGTTCAATATACGTTTTACACTTTGATTGTACACAAGTTCGATTATCAATCAAAGTGAAAGTTTGGTTTATTCTGTTTTATTTGTTCTACATTCAAGTATTAATTCCGCATAGTACTTGAATTGTTTACACAACAAAGTTTCTCTAAGTGTTTAACTTGATTTAATCTTGTTTACACAAAAGCTAAATCGATCTAAGTTTGGGATCAACACCTGATACCGGGTACACATGCATATAGCAAATTGCAAATCTGGCCTGCTGGCAGTCAGACATAGAAGGGTGCCGATCATTCCACGATAAAGTTTAGGATCCTCAGTAATCCCATACCTTTCCTTATCCAACTTGGATCTCTCCAACATTGGACTATCCACAGGGTCATAATTTTCAAAGTGATACTTTTTCAAAGATTTAATAGAATATTTGTACTGATTAATGAAGATGCCTATGGGATTTTGAGAAACTTGTAACCCTAAGAAAAATGAAAATTTTCCCATCATCGACATCTTAAAGCATGTGGAAATGATTTTATCAAAATGGTTAGACAGTCTTTGAGTAGTGGCAGCAAATACTATATCATCAACATAAATTTCTACCAGTATCATGTCGTTGTCCTCCTTGAGAATGAACAGTGTTGGGTCCACTTTGCCTTTGGAGAAGCCTTCCGAGATGAGATAAGATGATAGGAGATCGTACCACGCACGTGGATCTTGTTTCAACCCATAAAGAGATTTCTTGAGCTTGTACACGTGATTAGGATACTCCGAGTTGACGAATCCATTCGGCTGGCTTACGTAGACATCTTCCCTTAATTCACCATTGAGAAATAACGTCTTAACATCCATTTGGTAGACGATCATAATCATGTGAGCAACATAAGCAAGGAATAGTCTAATCGCCTCCAATCTTGCAATAGGATCAAAGGATTCTTCAAAGTCAAAACCCAATGCTTGTTCGTAACCTCGCGCAACCAATCTAGCCTTGTTCTTTAACACACCACCCAACTCATCGAGTTTAACCTTAAAAACCTACAACAAGGTAAGAATGTCGACCTCGCGCAACCAATCTAGCCTTTTTCTAATACTTCATGTTGCTTAAATTCATTAAGTTCCTCTTGCATGGCTTCAATCCAAGATGATTGTGTCATGGCTTGTTGTCAAGTTTTAGGTTCAACCTCTAAGAGAAATGCATCAAAGTAGTAGTATAATGCGTGTTCTTGTAGTTGATGGCGTGTTGAGACTGGTCGATCGGCGTCACCAATAATATTGCAGACTGGGTGATCCTTTGTCCATTTGGTGTTGTGATTTTCAATCCGTGGTGGTCTGGAGTGAACGATTGCAGGAGCTTCCTCTGAGGTAGACGTACCGTTAGGGTTTCCGGGTATTTGTAAACCAAAGAATGGAGGTTCTTGATTGTGAGCAATTTCTAAATCATGATCATCATAATCCTCTTAAACATCATCAGGGCCTAGTGGAGGTGTTGATTCAGGTTTAGTTTGAGAATTATTAGGGAATGGTGCATCCGGTTCAGTAGTGACTGTAGATGCATCAGAATGATTTCCATTATCTTGAGCAACAACTTTGGGAATCGGAGCTACTACTGCAGGTGCTGGAGAATCATCACTTGGAGGATCAAAGAGTTCATCAAACATAGGTTGAAATAACTCATCCAACTCGGGCCTAGTAGGTGGTGTTAATGATGAAGAAGTAGGATTTTTTGGAATTAATCCGGAACTAATAGTACCAGTTCCCATCTCATGAAGTGAGGGCTCAGAGCTGCATTGCTCAGAAGCCATTGTTGTCAGCTCATCAAAATCGGTATCCAAAGTTTCTACTATCTTGCCAAGAGGACGATTATAAATTCGGTAAGCTTTCTTTGTGTGTGAGTAACCAATGAAAATTCCAATATCTGCCTTCAGTTGAAGTTTGCCCAAATTCTCACTATTAGTATTTGGATAGCACAATGCACCAAACACATGAAGGAAGGAAATATCGGGTTTGTGTCCATAAAGAAACTCATATGGAGTTTTTCCATGGCGCTTACAAATGATAGAGCGGTTTTGGGTATAACATGCGGTTGCCACTACTTCAGCCCATAAGAATAAAGGAGCATTCGCATAAATCAACATAGTTCTAGCAGCTTCCATAAGTGTACGATTACGTCTTTCCACGACACCGTTTTGTTGTGGAGTGCGAGCAACTGAATTTTCATGTGAAATACCTACCTCTTCATAGTAGTCTCGTAGAGTCTGATTAACGAACTCAGTTCCATTATCAGTTCAAATGCGGTGAACAGTAGCATTAAGATGCACCTGGATCATCTTAAGAAGATTAATAATATATGCTGGTGCTTGATCCTTGGTTGCTAAGAACTTAACCCATGTAAACCTTGAAAAATCATCCACCATGACGAGGATGTCTTTTCGACCACTCACGCTAGCCGTACGCATTGGCCCGCAAAGATCCATATGCAAAAGATACAATGGTTCTTGGTTGGTGTCTTCAGCTATAGGTTTGTAAGACTTCTTGGTGCTTTTCCCCAAAGAACACAAAGAACATAAGTGATCCTTGTCAAACTTGAGCTTTGGAAGACCACGAATAAGTTCATTTTTAGCCAAATGATTAATTGCATCAAAGTTAAAATGAGATAACCGTCGATGCCACAACCATGACTTGGTCTTAGATGCTTTAGAGAGAAGGCATACAGGAGAGGCGGCTGATGAGACTGCTTTTATTCATAGTCTCATCGTCTAAAAAGGGCTTTAAATGCATAAAGTATCATGAAATTGGCCAAATATATGCTTGTGTTTGTTGCTTGTGTATTTTAGGTACGGATATTGAGAAAATGACAAAAGATCACAAGAATCATACAAAAACGAACACGGGAAACGAAGCCGCACATTGAACCAAGACCTAATAAAGAATTTCCAAAGAAAACTGTGACAACCGTGGTTTTGAGGTTCGTCACTCGGTCTTATTTTTGGTTATTTTATGTGTGACTATTTGATTTCGTGTTTACATGTTTATTTTGCGTGAACGAGGTTGGTGTGGACATCGTATATGGGTATAAAGTACTCATAAGTAAATCGAGGAATGGTTATTTCATGTTCATGAGCTCATAATGTAGTGACTATGAAATGAGATGGTGGTATTTGGTGGTTTTAAGTATACGTATATGTATTATAGAAAATCGTATTTTTACGATTTAGGGGTTTGCGTTTAGAGGTCTCGGAAGAGGTACTTAGACATGTGAGTATTTTTCGGGATGGTTTTAAGTCATTTAGGACTTAGTTATAATGTTTATTTCAAAATTTGAGATTTTTTTTAAAACTGTGTATTTTACGTCTTTTACGGTAAAACGCGTAAATTTGACTAGTTTTACGGTTTTGAGGTTTTGGAGGCTTTAGGAGCTGAAATAAATTAAGGAAAATTAAGGTAACATTATTAATACATATATTAATAATAAAAAGAAAAAAAACGAAATTAGGGGAGGGTTGGTCGGTTTTGGACGCAAGAAAAGGAGGAGAAAAAGAAAAAAAATTAAAAAAGGAAGGTTGGGTTTGGGTTCGACTAGGACTCACCCACACCCTATATATTATGTTATTCACTACCAAAATAATGAATCCCTGGAGATAATAAAGGGTCGACGGTTTGTAGAGAAGAATTAGGGTTCTTCATAAAATTGGGTTTTTTCATCTTCCATTAATCTAAAGGTAAAACCTTCATAACCCTTTTCAATTAAGTTGTTTAAGGTTTTCTTTAATCATCTTATGATGGATTTAGGTTAGGGTTTAATATAAAAACAGTAACCTAATGTTATATTAATGATATCATGATGATTACATAAACCTAGGGCTTGTATTTAATGGGACTATGGGTAATTAATTAGGTTAAATTGATTAAACCCGTTTTTAAAAACTGGGCAGAATTTTGAGTCAATTGTTTTGATCATATTGGGAGTTTTACAAACTCTTATTTTGCGATCCAAGTATCCCTGAAAAGGTAATTGAAGTGGCTTTCCAATTCAAGAAACGATAACTAAATTGGAGCTCGGGAAGTGGGTCAAAAACAGGTTACAACGGTCGGAGGTCAAAAACGTTTTGAAGTCACCCTGTTTTCTTTTTAAGTTTTGGGTTGTTTGGGGTACTTAGGTTTGCATTGGGACCTTCTAACGAACATGAGAGATGGTTTATATATTATATTAAGTATCTGCATTGGGGCTAAGGTTGTGGTTTAGGGTAAGACCCCCTAATCATAACAAACTTTTTGTATGTTTAAAATCAGTAAATCTGGAATGACAAAAGTATATATATATATATATATATATATGTATATATATATATATATGTATATATATGTATATATATGTATATATATGTATATATGTATATATATATATATGTATATATATATATATATATATATATATATATATATATATATATATATATATATATATATATATATATATATATATATATATATATATATATATATATATATATATATATATATATATATATATATATATATATATATATATATATATATATATATATATATATATATATATATATATATATATATATATATATATATATATATATATATATATATATATATATATATATATATATATATATATATATATCGGGGCCTTAATAGTAGCTTTAAGGTTGGGGAAAATGGGAGGTGTTAGTTAACATATGTAAGGGCATAAATATTCCCTTTACAGAGATCATGAGTATGTTTAAGTGGGCGTTTGGCTTATAGTTTAGAGACCTAAAACCAGAACTGTTTTGGGTAAAATGTTAACGGGATGGGTTATGAAGTATAATGAGTTAAGGGCTTTATAGAGGGGTGTAATGAGATGCTTAGAGCATATAAATGAGGTATTTATATAGGAGGAGGTTAGATGTCCATCATAGGTTGATGAGCCATCTTAGTGATTGATTCATGTTTTGATTATGTGTTTTTAGTTTGTTAGCTTTTTGCTAGTGCGAGGACTTTTGGAGAAGCTCAATTAGGTGAGTTTCATAGTCCCATGTTTACTAATGTTTATGACTTCCAGATGGGTTGGAAGAGACACTGTTTTGTTATTTATGAATTATGCTGTGAATGTTTTGCGTTGGTAATAGACTTGAGTGTGCATACTTATATGATTAACTGCTAGTCGATTCTTGATTGTTTATGTTTTGACTTGGTACCAAGGGGTTATTGGCAAGGCGGGGCCTTGGGATTTGGTTCATAGGTGTTTGGATGCCTATGGGAGTATGGTGTTTGGTATGGCTGGGAGCCTTGGTTTTGGTTTGATTCGTTAAATCTTGAATGTTAGTTTGTTAATGCATGTTAGTATCACATTGTCCATATGTTTTTAACTTTTGGTTGTTACTCACAGCTTATGGTATGATGTTGGCGTTTGAGTCTAAACCTATGACTCTCACCAACTTTATGTTGACGTGTTTTAGTGTCTCTTTCAGGTGATACTATGGTTAAGCATGAGAGCATAAGTGGATAGACTTGGATGCATTAGGATTGCATATAGAAGGAGATCCCCGTTCCTTCTTAGTTTACCTTTATGTTTTTTTATAAGTGATACATGTTGGCACCTATATGTTTGTTTGGTTTATGTTTATTGTTTGTCTTGGGTAAGTGGTAGGACTGTTACCTACTTACCTAGACTCCTGCATTATTGATATATTGTCATGACATTTGTGTCGCCATTTATGACATTATATTTGCATTTTAGTTTTCTCTATAGAGACACCTTTTGTTGTGATGATATCTATACGTCGCACCCCATATTCCGCCATGGTGGGGTGTTATAGAATGGTATCAGAGACAATGGTTATAGAGAATTAGGTTGCCTAGTCGCGTAGCCTAGTCTATAGCTTAAGGGTCCCTGCATATAGGCGTCATAGGAGTATGTGTGCATTTTACATAAATTGATGTATTGGGATGTTATTTATTGCGATGTTTTGACTGGTATGAATTGAACCATAGTAAGTTCATACTTAGCCACATGTTATTTTCTTTTCGGGTTGTGACTAGTGCGGGTTGAACCATAATCATCCACGCTAGTCATTGTCGTATTTTGCTTAAATTGTACACTATAGTACATAATTTGGTACATGGTAGTTTCTATCTTTTGTTGGGTTATTTTATGTACCTGAGGTATAGTATTTTTTATTTTGATGTTTAAGTCATGTTCCCTAAGAATCATGTGGTGGTTTGAGTTATTAGGAGTAGGTGGGTATGAAGGATTTTATGATGTTTCCACTCTTATGGGCGACATGACTTATAACTGATTATGTTTTCGTTTTGGATTTAGTCTATGTTGTTTTAGCTAGACTATGGATTTCGGTATTCCAAGAGTTTTACTATGTTATTTTAATAGATGGGGTTTTGGACCTATTTGGTTATGTGGTTATGAGCTTATATGAGTAGATGGATTTATGTGTTATATGTTGTATTGATTCTTATAAGTGTCATCATAGGAGGGAGTGCATTAGGGAAAGGGTAATTGTATAAGTATGGTGGCCAACATAGTTATACAAGTACCACAACTTCAATGGGTTCCTAAGTATGATTGCATGAAAGAGGGTTAGTACATGCCTGTATGTGATGAGATGTGGAATTTGGGTATACGTATAATATATGGGTTTATGTAATAGCTGCCTATGAGATGGCTATTGTTCTTTTTGTGTTATATGTTTTGGGTTATAGTTGTGTTGTGTGATTATGGGGTCACACGATATGGTTTGGTTTTGTAGGTGGGCTTTATGCCTTGTTGTGGCACGGTGAGATGGTGATTACTCGTATGGAAAAACAAGCGTATAAAGCGATAGATTGACTTACGTGTATGATAACGAGTATGTTTGGGAGATTCAATAGGTATACATATGCGGATGTATATATACTAATAGATGTTATGTTATGATTTATGGTCGTTCAGTAGTTATTATAACTTGAACGTACCTAGTGCTCTCTTGTGTTTAAACAATTTATTAGTGCTCGAGTTTGGTGGAGTTTCAACGACGTTTTGAATCTTTTGAAGTGTGTCTTGTAGCGTATTCTTTGAGTTTCGTATTTCACGTGTACGTTTTAAAATGGTGTTCTTAGTTTTAAGTCTATTGAAATAACTTTGGATTTCTTTTGAGATAATGAAATCTTTTGTGTTGGGTCTTACATTTTTTTGGTCGGTATATATTGAGAAAAAGGGGGACTTGGAAATCTATTATAGGGTTAGATAGCTGGTTGTATTCGGTAAAATAAGGGTAAGGTGTTGGAGTCGTGTTTCAAACAAGATGTAACATAAGATTTCATTTTAATCAACACTTATTTATTTCAAATTCTAAAAGACTTTCTTTAAAATAAAGCAAAGTAAAATTTCTTTCTACTTATATAGTTTATATAATTAGGTTTAACCGATTCACATCATTTATAATTATTAATACAAGGTTAAATTGAGTTTATGAAGATTTCACATACAATTTTATCTTTCATTAATATAAAACTGTTTTGGTCATAACTTGTTCGTTTTTAGAGCTTTTTGAGTGATTCAAAAGTCAAAAATTATGTACTCGGAACGGACTTTTCAAATATTCAGAATGTATAGTCATGGGAAGTCAGTGGACTGGTCGAAATTATTGTACAAGTGTCGGGTTAAAGGTTGAGTTTTGAATAGTAGTTTATTTTTTTATGATTTGGGATGCACGGGATACCTAGTGTTGTCCCATATATTAGATGATATAATACCAATTTAAAGAAAGAAAATAGATGAAGAAGATGAAATTTTAGAGAGAGAAAGTAGTGAGAGAAAGTAGAGAGAAATGGTTGGAACTTGTGAAATGTTAGATTGAGAAGTGAGAATAAAAATGAACCAACACCCTTCCTAACATGCTAGGAAGGGTATATATAGTCCACCCACATGCGAGCTTCTTTATGGACTATATGGTTTGGGTCGGGCTTTCCTTTTGGGCTTTAGTTACTTATTAATGAACTTTATCCTAAAGTTAAGCCCATATAACACGACTAATATACTACCTATTACAACGTTCTAATATACGATACACAATAAACATATGACCGATCATTCTTGTTTGACTCGATATTTTGAGGCTAACAATCTCCCCCAATGAGAGGTCATAAACCTTGGTCATTTAGGAAATCTGTAGAGATTACTAATCTCGCCATAAATGAGTCTTGAACGTGTAATCGTAGTCTTGTTCCTTCATGCTGTGATCTTTGAGCCTTTGTAGTTGTCTTTCGACTTCGTCTTTAATCTTGAGATCTTCAAATCATCCTTGACTTGTCTTTGCCATCTTGTGATCTTGTGTCTTCATCCACATGCTCACACTATTAATTGTCGAATATGTCTTTAGGCATGACAATGTGGTTTTTAATCTTTGACTTTGCTGAGTACACCGTGACGCCAGCTTCTTGAGACAAAACATAGACACGGACTGAATGGATTTGACATTCGTCCTAAATCGGTAGCGTTTTACCTCCGGTCGGTGAAGACCGTTATACGATATTAAATATCGTACCTGTGATTAGGTAGATTTAATTAAGAATCTCCTTGACAGGGTTTCGTGGCTGTACTAGCCGTTCTCTTTACTCGACCGTCTCAAAGCAAGACTGCGAACATAAAGAGTGAATCAATTGGATAAATATCCGCTTGATTAAAGTCGTCAATTCAAATTCCTGGAACAAGTGTGATTCATAAAGAATCTTACCATTGTTGCTTTCCAGTTGACACAAGTTTGATTCATAAGAATCTCACAAGTCACCTACCGTAGCGCTGTTTGATGTTGACGCTAGAAGGATTTCCATTCGTCACTGTGAATATTAATGAATATCACTCTGAATGTTCTGGCAAGACCATAAAGATATTGCGTAGAAACCTGAAACGAGTTTGAATCAATTCAGAACCAAACCACTGTTGCTTTTCAGTTTTACATATGTTCAATTCATAAAGAATCTTGCATATGACCTACCGCAGTGTTGTTTGATGTTAACTAGAAGGATTTCCACTCATCATTGTGAATACTAAGTAGTATCACTCTGAGTGTTCTAACTATATCACAAGGATATAGCGTAGGACTTTCATGATCTTCATCCGTGTGTCCTAATTAGATTTGATTGATCTCTTGGCTCTAGACTCGATTTGTGCACTTTTAGTGGTCGGAGGCTGGAGCAGATGCCACCTATTCAATATCAACTATCTCAAAGTGAGAAAGTCAATAGAAGTCATGTTGTTCTCCATGACAATAAAACAAACTTCTTTTGAGAGAAGCCTGAGTAGCTAGGAAGGGGCTGTGCATACATCACTTGGTCCATGATGAGTTTGTCTTCATGATGAGTTGACCCGGTTTCTGCCTAAGTTGTATGGAGGGCTTCTTTCTTTACACCCTTTATCCTTACATTTCTTTTTCATTCTTCAACCCCTTCAATGCTTACCAAGACATCATTACTAGCACCTTGTAGTGATTGTTCCAGTGCTAGCATCAGTACTTAGTCGGTATTCTACTACGTTCACGTTCTACTCCATCTTTCCTAAGGACTTCTAATAATCTATTGGATTGTCCCTGGGAAGATCCCTCCGGTTTTGGTTGGATCATAGGACTTAAACCTAACCACCCTTTTGACACCAATAACGTCGTGAATTAAAGATGTTGTGGGTAATTGATCGTAACCATGAAAACCACTTTAAATTCTAACAAAGTGTTTGAAAAACATTTAACTCCTTGCTAGTTTTGTCGTTTCAGAAATGCTCCCCCTTCACATGTGCATCGATAATCGAAAGTGTTTCGCACATGTAGGTAAGAGTTAAAGTGCTTGAGTCTTATATGAGATCACATTTTAATCACATTTTCTCCCCCTATCTCTAATATATTAAATTTTTTGATATTCGAGATACCAAATTTGATTAAAGTATTTCTTGAAAATCTCTGGGAGAAAGATGTGTCAATCTTTGCATGAAGTTAAAGTGCTCCCCCTCAAAAATTTGATCTAATTGAATTGTCATTGTGAGGATGTGATCCACATTTAGCTTTTTGAGGATGGGAGTTTGTTGAACACACAATTTTTGAAAGATTTTGAATAATAATTGAGAAATTCTTGAAAAAATTGTGTTCAACGCTTTTTGAAAATTAAAATTCTTTTTGTCGAAAGGTTTTTCTAAAGCATAAACTTGAGTTCATAGACTTTGAATGTCTTGACGAATCCACTCAATTGTAAGAAGATTTAAGTTTTTTTGCTAAGGGTAAGAGCACGAAATCGTACACTCCCCCGTGAATATAGTTCCGGGTTGTAAGCTGAAAGTGATTACAAGCCATTGTGTTGAGCTCAAAACGTTGAATGTTTTGTGACTAGCTCAACCCGTGATAGATTGCTCTACCCGTTGTTTGGAAATATTTGTCCAAAATAGACAATTTCCTTTATTAAAAGAAGAAATGACATGTTTTGAAAAATATTTACAACTTTCATTCGAGCTTTATGTACACACCCGTGTCGTTATTGAGCGACATTTCTAGGCACGTCCATATTATCGATACGGAAAGACATGTCGAGAAGAATATGTTTGGATTTTGAAATATTTTTATTTTTGTGTTTTCTTTTTATATGTTTTATATTTTTGTATTTTGATTTTTTCAAAGATATTTACAGGTTGATGTTTGATAGATAAATCAAGCAGGCACCTTTGCCAGAATCTCCAGGTCTGCTGGAGTCAAACATCTCATACCAATTTGCCTAACTAGGTACTCAAACCTATCTTTCGACAGAGCTTTCGTAAACAAGTCGGCTAATTGGTAATCCGTTCCAACAAAGTATAGTTCAATGATACCTCTTTCAACTTGTTCCTTAATGAAGTGATATCAGACATCAATGTGCTTTGTTCGGGAATGCTGTATCGGATTGCAGGAGATGGCTATGGCCGACTTTGAGTCACAGTACATAGGTACTTTATCAAAGTGAAAGCCATAATCCGTGAGTTGTGTTCTCATCCATAGAACTTGAGCACAACACGCAGATAGAGAAACATACTCCGCTTCGGCTGATGAAAGTGACGTGCAATCCTGCTTCTTGGAAGACCATCCCACAAGCTTATCTTGACCTAGAAATTGTGCACCACCAGAAGTACTTTTTCGTGTATCATGACACCCTGCATGATTAGAATCTGAATAGGTCGTTAGAAAGAAACCGGTTTCCCTCGGATACCAGAGTCTCAAATGAATGGTATTCTTGAGGTACCGAAAGATCCCTTTAACCTCCTCGAGGTCTGATGAAAGTGACGTGCAATCCTGCTTCTTGGAAGACCATCCCAGAAGCTTATCTTGACCTAGAAATTGTGCACCACCAGAAGTACTTTTTCGTGTATCATGACACCCTGCATGATTAGAATCTGAATAGGTCGTTAGAAAGAAACCGGTTTCCCTCGGATACCAGAGTCTCAAATGAATGGTATTCTTGAGGTACCGAAAGATCCCTTTAACCTCCTCGAGGTGCTTTTCAGTGGGTCGTGCTTGATATCGTGCACAATAACACGTAGCATGTGAAATATCAGGTCTGCTTGCTGTTAAGTACATGAGGGAACCAATCATGGAACGATATCTCATTTGATCTATGGGTAAACCCTCTAAGTCAGCATCAAGCGATGTGGTTGATAATGGTGTCCCAACGGGGTCACATGAAGTCATACCATGCTTTTTGATTATCTCTTGACAATACTTAGCTTGGTTTATAAAGATACCACTTGGGGATTGGTGAACTTGAATTACAAGAAAGAATTTTAGTTCGCCCATCATTGACATTTCAAATTTGCTGTACATGACTTTTTCAAACCATTTTGAAAGTTTTGGGTTTGTGGACCCGAAAATAATATCATCAACATAAATTTGCACAAGCAAAATGTCATCCCCATATTTATAAGTGAACAAAGTTAGATCAATGGAACCTTTTGAGAAACCTTTGGAGACCAGAAATTTCGCGAGCTCGTCGTACCACGCCCTTAGAGCTTGCTTGAGTCCATAAAGTGCTTTGTGGAGACGATACACCTTGTCAGGATAATGAGGATTGACGAATACTTCCGGCTGCGTGACATAGACTTCTTCCTTCAAATGACCGTTAAGAAATGTCGTCTTTACGTCCATTTGATAGACAATAAATCCCTTATGTGCAGCATAAGCAAGAAAAATCCTGACCGCTTCCATTCGAGCTACAGGTACAAATGATTCTTCAAAATCAATACCCTCTTTCTGTCCATACCCTTTAGCCACTAGCCTAGATTTATTATTGATGATCGTGTTCTCTTCATCCATCTTGTTTTTCCAGATCCATCAAAGATTTAATGGAATTACATCGTATGGTCTGTCAACAAGTTCCCAGACTTTAAGTCTTTCAAATTGTTGAAGTTCATCCGTCACCGATTCAATCCAAGCATGATCAGCCATGGCTTCTTTGATGTTTTTCGGTTCAGCTGAACTCACGGCGAGTGCGAACATACAAACATCACCATCGGTGTGAAGCTGTCGTCTTGTACGAACAGGCTGTGAAGGGTTTCCAATTACATAAACCAAAGGATGATCTCGGGTCCAATGATGTGTTGAAGGATGTCGTTGATAAAACGTATGCATATTTGACGGATCAACATGGCGAGTAGAAGACTCTCTAGTTTCGTGTACCGTTGTACCGAATGGGTTGTGAAAATCGTCATCGTCAGCTAATGCATCGTCTGCTTGATGTGTGTTCTCTGGAGCAATGACAATAGTTGTGGATGTTGTAGGATCGATTGTTGAAGTGATATTCTGAGGAGGTAAATATGCAGCAACCTGTGTTGAAGTAGATGAAGTTGTATCCTCTTGTTGACGATGATCGATATCATCATTCTTATCATGAGTGGCAGCGGAAGACTTCGATACAACTTGTTTCTCCACCGTGAAATATTCATCATACATTGGTCCATATAACATTTCCAACTCTTCAAGTGTCGTGTCCACTGTCATATCTGCTCTAGGAACATGTTCAGGAACTAGCTTTGAATTTGACGGTTCATTGCTGTGGTCTTGAGTTCCGAGTTCCGTGCGGTTGTGAACGGAAGTCGTGTGTCGTTGTGGATCGGGACTTAAACTGTTTTGTTCAAGTGCCATTTCTTGTAATTCATCAAATCTGATATGAATAGTCTCGACTATCAATTTTGTTCTCTTGTTGTATACTCTGTATCCCTTAGACTGAGTTGCATACCCCACTAAAATGCATGCATCACCTTTCTCTTTCATTTTGTCCAGATTTTCACCATCTCGAATAATGTAACACGTACATCCAAAAACATGAAGGTGTTTGAGTGAAGGTTAGCGATCATTAATTATGTGGTATGGTGTCTTTTCATATCTTGGGATAATTAAGGAGCGGTTTTGTGTGTAGCATGCGGTTGACACGGCTTCGGCCCAAAAGTATAGTGGATGTTTTGAAGCGGATAATAATGTTCGAGCAGCCTCAACTAAAGTACGGTTTCGTCTTTCAACAACGCCATTTTGTTCGGCTGTTCGAGCAATAGATGTTTCATGTTCAATTCCTTCAGCTTCAAAATAGTTTCTCAGTTTTGAATTCAAAAATTCAGTACCTCTGTCAGTACGAACCATTTTAACTTGAGCTTGAAGACCACATTGTATCACTTTAAGGAAGCTGATGAGAACATCGCGTGTTTCATCCTTGGACCTCAAGAAGTGAGTCCATGTGTACCTTGAGTAGTCATCGACAATTACCATAACGTATTTCTTCCCATTCATACTTTGAACATGCATGGGACCATACAAATCTATATGAAGAAGATCTAACCGTCCTTTAGAGCTTGGTGTAGTCTTTGTCTTGAAACTACTCCGTTTAGCTTTACAAAGCTCACAAGAAGAACAAAGATGATTTTTTATGAATTTCAAGTTAGGAAGGCCTCGCACAATATCTTTCTTGGAAAGCAAGTTGATGGTATCAAAGTTAAGATGGGATAAACGTTGATGCCATAACCAAGCTTGAGTCGTTGAAGCTTTAGCCATGAAACAGATTGGAGTTGAAGATGTGGAGTCTTGTAGTGAAATAGTGTAGAGATCAGTACTGTAACACTCTCATTTTTCGTATCGATACAGCGGAAGGGTCTTTCAGAGTGTTACGGGATAGCACAATAACTCCAATCATAGACAACACATAAAAATGGTTGTACAAGGTTTAACAAACATTCATTCGATAAAAAGTTTTAAAAGTGTACAACAGGTCCCAAATTATACAGGTCATTAAGTTTACAAAACACAGATCGAATGAACATTTTTAATATTAAGTGTGGGCCATCAGAGTCGATCTCCATCCGGATTACCTTCAAGCACCTGAGATAGAAAACATGCAAAAATCATATCAGCGAATGCCGAGTGAATTCATAGAGTTTAATGAAAACCGTTATATAAAACAATCATTTACAATCATTAAAATCAGAACACAAGTATAATATCGGAAGTAAGTCCACATATTGCTAGTCAGGCAATATATAAATCAAGCATACATCTGAAACCGTCCATGAGACCGTAGTCTCTATATTACCATGATAGGTAATATATTCATCGTAATAGCGTCGTTATCGTTTATTTAGATTATACATGTCGTATAGATTATAGTATCTGAATTAGGATTATTATTAGCCGCATGACATTGTTACCTTACTGTGAAAACAGCGGGCCGCGAACCTGACAAACAATTTGCCCATCTAAGTTAGCGTGTCGTCACAAAAATCACGCTATGGAATCTTCTCATACATAAATTCGCTTACCAATCAATGTGGTACGACGGGGATCAGTCGTCAAGGCGCGAACTGGGGTGATCGTCCACAAATAGTACTATCAAATGCATAAGCGTCTACCAAATCCCGGTAGTTCACAATTCATGCTAATGGGACTTTAAGTGACATAACCTAACTACTAATAATCCTTTTAGTCTCGAATATAGGATCATAGCATCATTCGGGTCCATCTCATTTAGCATACAATCGGGACTACTTGTGTTCTATTTTTATAAAAATCTAGCATGTTATCTCCCTCGCGGGTTTACAAATCATTTTATAAAACATTTAAAAGAGTGCGAGGCTATGAACTCACGTTGTTAATGAAAGGCGGATTATCGGCTACGGGCGTGCTTCTGTCACGGAAACCTATATAAATAATAATCGGTCTTAGACTCGGTCCAATGACTTTTATCAAAATAACAATATACATATGATGATTTTGTACATATGATGATGATCAAGTGGGTTTATACATCCTTGTTTACTCAATTTAGTGTTTACGTTTTGGTAACGTCTTACTAGTTCACTAGTTTTACCGATTTTACCTATTTTAAGTTCATTAAGTCTTTTATAAATTCTTTAACTTGTTTTTACCCATTTTATACCTATATGATCAGTATATATATACTTTTCAGGTTGGGCCCTATTGGGTTAAGCCCAAATAATTCTTTTTACAAGTATTTATCTCATTAAGTCCAATTATTAGTCTAATAGGTTTAGTTAGCTCGTAAATGTCCGTAATTCTTATAGTTCGGGTTTTATCTGTTTTTACTTGTATTAGTTACTTATACATCAGTATATAACGTTTATAAACTTTACATTAGACGGGTTTGGTCGTCTAAGTTTTATTTGATGAAAAACGTTAATTTCACGGCGATAGCCGAAAAAGTCGTAAAAATCAAGTTTATAGTTTTTATTACTTATAAATATTATTTTTACCACCATTTATATAGTTTACCCATTTAATTAACCTTTTATACATTTATATAAATAATTTTTATAAGTTAGTGGGTTTGTATTTTACATTTTATACATTATAAAGTGAGTGCTTATATAATAATAATAAACATTATTTCCAAAATCTGATTTTTAACTTCATATTCACCATTTTTATCATATCTAGAGTTCTACAATGACTTAGAAGCTCATTTTTGGATGACAACTTCTTCATAATATGTGCTACATATAACTTAGCTATAGCTACTGCCCATTTTGAGTCTAAGTTGCCTTAACAGTCCCTACAAAACTGCTTATTCAGATTGTACCACCTAACTTGTTTTGATCATATCTCACTCATTATTTTGATTCCATTGCATGGCCAACTCTCACATGTGTATAACATCACCTACTTACTGTAAATAGATCAAACCATGCATTTTTATCAGTTCATCATTTAGTTATCTACTATTTTTATACAGCCAACTAATTAGTCATGATTTTAGCTTCATTTCTTATGGTTATCATCATTTTTAAGCATGTTTATTAACACTTGATCCCCACACAACATTTTTATCATCATATATACATCATATACATATACAAAATAAAAGGAAATACATTTGTTCTTTACAAAATAATAAGAGAAAAATGTAGAGGATGATCTTCTTTACCAATCCAAGTGGATTTCTTGTTTTAGGAAGGCAAGAACTTGATGAATACAACAAGTATCTCCAAGACCATCAAATATCAAGATCATATGTTGGAAAATCAGCCCTAGGACACAAGCAAATCACCTCCAAAGTTGTTTATATGGCCACCAAATGATCAAGGCTTCAAGGAAACACCTTAATAGGACTAGTAAACATGTGGTTTGTAGCTAGAAAAGATCAATGATGGTGTTTGTTGCTTGATTTGGGACGGCACAAAGGGAGAAGTAGAGAGAGTTTGAGAGTGAATTGCATGGATGAAATGGTAAGAATGAAAACCATTAGCTAGTTTTGTTTTGTGGTGGAAGTAGTTAGCTTAAAGTGTAAGCACAAGCTTACACTTGTGCAAACTAGCTAAAACTTGTGCCACCTATGTGTGGTGTGTCCATAATGCCGTCCCATATAAGCTAGTGGGATGGGGGAAAGTGTTTTGTCCCATCTCACTAGTTTACGGGTATTTCTCGATTCTAGTTTTCTCGATTTGCGTGCCCTTGGGTCGTTTTACGAAAAACGTTTTTATAAATTATGAATCACCGTCACAAAACGAATCCAATAAAAATTGTCTCATCAAAAACGGAGTTCAAAAACGTAAATACGTAATCCTAAGGTTTCCGGTTTAGTCGTAAAAGACGCCAAATTATGCACGTAAGCCCAAATTTAAATCCGTAAATTGTGAGTTCGTCAACCAACACAAAAATAAGTTTCAAAATATTATACGAGAAAATATTTCACTACCTGAAAATGTTAGATTTCTCACAGCTTTTCCTCCTAAAAGGGATCAACGTCCTCGTGATCCATTTCATTTGGATGTCCGTTTCTTATTGAAATCGAAGAGGTGCGGATATTTCTTCCACATTTCATCCTCTCGTTCCCAAGTATACTCCGGTCCATGCTTCGAATTCCATCGGATCTTGACAATAGGTATCCGACTTTGTTTCAGTTGCTTTACCTCACGGTCCATAACTTCTACGGGCTCTTCGATAAAATGCAACTTCCCATCTATTCGAACCTTACCTAACGGAATTTTCTCATCACTCACTGCTAGACATTTCTTCAAATTAGATACATGAAATGTGTTGTGAACACCATGAAGTTCTGGGGGTAACTCTAGTTTGTAAGCCACCGGACCTACTCTAGATAAAATCTTAAAGGGTCCAATATAACGGGGATTCAATTTTCCTCGTTTTCCAAATCTTATAACGCCTTTCCATGGCGATACTTTCAACATTACTCGGTCACCCACTTCAAACTCCATTGGCTTCCGCCGCACATCCGCGTAACTTTTCTGTCTACTTCGGGCAGTCAACAACCTCTTCTTAATCTGAACTATCATCTCCGTAGTCTCCCGGATCAATTCCGGTCCCGTGAGCTGGGTATCCCCAACTTCACTCCAACATACAGGAGATCTACACTTCCTACCATACAAAGCTTCAAACGGTGCAGCCTTAATACTAGAATGGTAACTATTGTTATACGAAAACTCTGCTAACGATAAATGTTTATCCCAATTCTTACCAAAGTCTAACACACAAGCTCTCAACATATCTTCAAGTGTTTGTATCGTCCTTTCACTCTGCCCATCAGTCTGGGGGTGATAAGCAGTGCTCATATCGAGATTCGTTTCCAAAGATCTTTGGAGAGATTTCCAAAAATTCGATGCGAATCTAGGATCTCGATCTGAAATGATCGATACAGGCACTCCATGCTTGCATACAACATTATCAAGGTATATTCGAGTCAGCTTCTCCAGTGAGAACTGCTCCTTAACCGGAATGAAGTGTGCTGATTTGGTCAGTCTATCGAAAATAACCCAAATCGAATTGTTTCCAGATGATGTTCTAGGAAGCTCGGTGATAAAGTCCATCGTAATTCGCTCCCACTTCCATTCAGGAATCTTTGGCTGTTGAAGTATTCCTGATGGCTTTTGATGTTCCGCTTTAACTCTAGCACAAGTCAAGCATTGGAGAACATACATAGCTATGTCAGCTTTCATATTCGGCCACCAGTACAACTTCTTCAAATCATGGTACATCTTATCAGATCCCGGATGAATGGAATACTTAGATTTATGGGATTCTAACATAATCAAATCTCTTAAGCCTCCAAACTTAGGTATCCACATACGACCTCTTAAACATTTCACTCCATCAGCTCTAACCTCTAAAGGATCTCCTTCTCCTCGGAACCCTTCATTAACAAAATTCTCCTTCTTACAAGCTTCTATTTGCGCATTTCTAATTTGCTCAGGCAAATTATTGTGCACGGTCAAGACTAGAGAACGCACCCTGATAGGCTCTCTATCTTTCCTACTCAACGCATCAGCAACAACATTGGCTTTTCCTGGGTGATACTTTATATCACAATCATAATCACTTAACAACTCTATCCATCTTCGTTGCCTCATGTTCAATTCCTTCTGGTCGAGAATATACTGTAGGCTTTTGTGATCGGTGAATACCGTACACTTGGTGCCATACAGATAATGTCTCCACAACCTAAGAGCAAAGACCACAGCTCCTAACTCAAGATCATGAGTAGTATAATTCTCCTCATTCTTCCTTAATTGCCTAGAAGCATAAGCTATCACTTTCTCTCTCTGCATCAAAACAGCTCCATAACCTCTAAGAGATGCATCACAATACACTACAAAATCTTCACTCCCGTCGGGTAATGATAAGATTGGCGCACTACATAATTTTTGCTTCAATGTCTGAAATGCTCCATCTTCATCACTTCCCCAAACGAAAGGTTTATTCTTCTGAGTAAGCTTAGTCAAGGGTTTAGCTATCAAAGAAAATTCTTTAATGAATCGCCTATAATAGCCAGCTAATCCTAAGAACTGTCGCACTTCCGTTGGCGTTGTCGGTGCAGACCAATTCTTAATAGCTTCAACCTTTGCAGGATCAACATGAATTCCATCTCTGTTAATCACATGACCAAGAAATTGCACAGAATCTAACCAGAAATCACACTTCGAAAACTTAGCATACAACCTTTCATCCTTCAACAACTTCAAAACAATCCTCAAATGTTCTCTATGTTCATCTTCATTCTTAGAATAGATTAGAATATCGTCAATAAACACAATCACAAATTTATCCAAGTAGGGCTTGCACACTCGATTCATTAAATCCATGAAAACCGCAGGTGCGTTAGTTAACCCAAATGGCATTACTTGAAATTCATAGTGTCCATAACGAGTTCTAAATGCAGTTATAGGAATATCTTCTTCACGGACGCGAAGTTGGTGATATCCTGACCGCAAATCTGTCTTAGAATACACACTAGATCCTTGCAGTTGATCAAACAAATCATCAATCCTAGGTAAAGGATATCGATTTTTAATTGTCAACTTATTCAGTTCCCTATAATCAATGCACATACGAAAAGATCCATCCTTCTTCTTAACGAACAAGACTGGAGCTCCCCAAGGCGACGAGCTCGGTCGAATAAAACCTTTATCAGACAACTCCTTAGGTTGCTCAGATAACTCCTTTAATTCAGAAGGGGCTAATCGGTAAGGCGCACGTGCCACCGGTGCAGCACCAGGAATTAAATCGATTCAAAACTCTACTTGCCTTATCGGTGGAAGTCCTGGTAAATCTTTAGGAAATACCTCAGGAAATTCACAAATAATAGGTACATCTTCCAATCGTTTCTCCCTAGACTCATTCCCGGTCACTTGAGCTAAGAATAACTCACAACCGTTCCTGATGTACTTTCGGACTTTAATACATGAAACGATTTTCAAACGGGATTCACCTCGACTACCATCAATTACTAACGTCCTATTCCTAAGAGGAATCTTAACCTTCTTCTCTCCACATAAAATAGTAGCATTATTCAACGACAACCAATCCATACCAATAATAATATCGAAACTACCTAATTCTATCAACATCAAATCAATCGGAAAGGAATGGTTCAAGAGATTTAGAGAGCATCCTTCTAATAGCTTATTAGTTTTCACTAATTTACCATCAGCCAATTCCACCTCGTAACTGGTACTTATCTCAACAGGTTCAATATCAATAAGGGCACTAAATTTAGTGGATACAAAGCTCCTATCGGCACCCGAATCGAATAAAGCAACAGCATAATGATTGTTGAGTAAAAACGTACCGGTAACGACATTCGGATCCTCTTTCTTCACCTCAATTGTTCCAAGTTGGTAGATACCACCCTGGGGGTTTCTTCCAGGTACAATCGCTTTCAACTTGGGGCATTCCGATTTCCTATGACCTTCTTCATTACAGTTGAAGCAAATCGTTCCCTTCTTACACCTTTCAACCTTGTGTCCAAGCTTTCCGCAATTTCGGCACTTCCAGCAGTCGCCAGGATGCCTCTTGTTGCCACACTTAGGACATCTATCATCGTTGCGCGGTGCATTGTTGGTAAGAGCATTTGCATTCCCCTTTCTCTTGTTCTGACGGCGATTGAAATTCTTCCTATTATCACCTCTATCTACACGCTCACCGTCTCCCTTTCTTTTCTCACCTACACGGGCTTCATCTTCCTTATCCTGAATTATCTGTCCAATGAGTTGGTAGGCCATTCGAACAACATCATCAATGGTCAGTGGTTTCGATGATGTTACGTCCCCCCGGATATTCCTGGTCAACCCTTTCACATATTGCTCAATTCGGATCTCTTCGGGTTCAACCAATCGAGGACATAGCAAGGCCAACTCATGGAATCGATTCGTGTAACTATCAATGTCCACACCTTTCGTTCTCAGATGAATCAACTCTTGCTCTAACCTAATAATCACACTACGAGGACAAAACTCCAAAGTCATCCACTTCTTGATTTCAACCCAAGGAGTAGCATTAGCAGCATCAAGACCCATGAAATCAATTCTCCCGTTCCACCAAGTCAACGCACGACCTTTAAGAGTAGCCATAGAAAAAGCCACCTTATCTTCCTCCTTACACTTACTAATCCTAAACACCGATTCAATCTTCTCGATCCACTGGCTTAGTCCTACAGCACCTTCAGTTCCATTAAAAGGTAGAGGTTCACACTTCATGAACGTCACATAAGTACAGCCACCAACTTCAGGTGCATTCGTTCCAAGTCCTCCTACATTTCCTCCAGCATTAGCATTCACATTATTAGCATTCACATTCACATTAGTACCGCCAATTCCACTACCGCCAGCTCCACTACCGCCAGCTCCACTACCGCCAGCTTAATTTCTAGCATTTGCCATAAATTCAGTCATAGATGCGGTAACTTGCTCCGTAATAATCCTACGTACATCATCCTCAGTCACAGCCTTCTTGGGCGGCATAGTTCTATAATTCCACAATTTCAAAGTATTAAGCATTCATCCAACAAAGGATTCATATAATATGGATCGAATTCATAATCAAGATACAAATAAGGCACAATATGGAATTCAAGACAAGATACATATTTCATTCGATTTGAAACAAAAGTATTGTCTTAGTACATCCATATCAAAGTTCTAACACTATATACACTCAAAATTCGTGCCAAGTCTACTACTAACAAGTCGGTTCAGTCAAAGCTACAAAAGCACAAAAGATATAAAGGTCACTACTAAATACAGACTGGTCTACTGAGAACCGCCAGATGGTCCATCATCCATCGTCTTCTGGATCTTCGCCGGACGATCACTAGACACATCTTCAGATGGGCGCTTACGGATTACTCCTCTTTCAACCATGTCAGCATAAAATCTACTGTTCCAACCCACAGATATATTCAACTCCTTTTCAGCTTTCTCACGCATCGCACGAGCCACACTCAACTGAATCTCCATAGAATTCACCTTTCTCTTCATAGCAGCATACTCACCACTTTCCAACACTGATAACCTCCTAAAAGCCTCATTCAAACCACGTTCTACATCACTCAAATCCAAACTAAGCAATTCTCGCTCTTTCTCGCCAACCTTAGCCTTCGACTCCAAATAAGCAACCTGAGTCTGAACAACACCTAATCCAACCTCTGTCACACAACTCTTAACAAGGGAAGCATCTAGATCACGTCTCAAGGCCCATGGTGCAAGACCATCAATATGAGTAGCCTCTCGAGTACTAGACGACTCTCCTATCTCACATCTACGAGTAGCAATACCATCAGTACCGTCAGGTGCATCATCATCCTCATCCTCCTCTGATTCAGAATCAGATTCAGACGATTCAGACATTTCGTCCCTAGGTAACTCATCCTCGGAATCAGACAAACAAACTGGTGGGGGCAAAGGCTCGCCCTCTGGAACATCATACGGATAAATAAGCTCAGCTTCCTCATCGTCATCAACCTCAACATCTATACCTACATCTCCCTCGACATCCTCGTCGTCAATCTCATCATCTAACTCATCTAACCCAATCTCATCCTCATTCTCAATATCAACATTCTCAATCTCATTCTCATTACCCACATTCTCAATATCCACATTCTCATTACCCACATTCTCAATATCCACATTCTCATTCTCATTCTCTACTAAGTCAACCTGAGGGGCAATCTGATCTCCTAGTCCTAACTCGGGCTCGGGATCCTCAAATGGTTCCTCCTCATCATCAATATCAAAATCTACTAAGTCTAAATAAGGATCATCTTCTATATTAGGTTCAGGAATAACATGGTTTTCTACAGGAATATTAGGGTCAGCCATGACAATCTGCATTTATATATATTTATCTCGTATTAGGATAACATACTAGTTAAACAATTACATAATGAAATCACGATATATACATATATATAAATTAAATTATATATATCAAAATATATATCTTCTCAATAGGGCTTGTTGGTAACGTCGGAGATCTCTGGCACCGTTATAGTCAAAAGATTTTCAAATATTTTCTCAAATGTTCATTGTCAAAAGATTTTGAAAAGTTTTGTTCAAAACCTTGGTTTTTAAAATCTTTTGTTCTCTACAACGAGAGCTCTGGTACCAAACTGTAACACTCTCATTTTTCGTATCAGTACAGCGGAAGGGTCTTTCAAAGTGTTACGGGATAGCACAATAACTCCAATCATAGACAACACATAAAAATGGTTGTACAAGGTTTAACAAACATTCATTCGATAAAAAGTTTTAAAAGTGTACAACAGGTCCTAAATTATACAGGTCATTAAGTTTACAAAACAAAGATCGAATGAACATTTTTAATATTAAGTGTGGGCCATCAGAGTCGATCTCCATCCGGATTACCTTCAAGCACCTGAGATAGAAAACATGCAAAAATCATATCAGCGAATGCCGAGTGAATTCATAGAGTTTAATGAAAACCGTTATATAAAACAATCATTTACAATCATTAAAATCAGAACACAAGTATAATATCGGAAGTAAGTCCACATATTGCTAGTCAGGCAATATATAAATCAAGCATACATCTGAAACCGTCCATGAGACCGTAGTCTCTACATTACCATGATAGGTAATATATTCATCGTAATAGCGTCGTTATCGTTTATTTAGATTATACATGTCGTATAGATTATAGTATCTGAATTAGGATTATTATTAGCCGCATGACATTGTTACCTTACTGTGAAAACAGCGGGCCGCGGACCCGACAAACAATTTTCCCATCAAAGTTAGCGTGTCGTCACAAAAATCACGCTATGGAATCTTCTCATACATAAATTAGCTTACCAATCAATGTGGTACGACGGGGATCAACCGTCAAGGCGCGAACTGGGGTGATCGTCCCCAAATAGTACTATCAAATGCATAAGCGTCTACCAAATCCCGGTAGTTCACAATTCATGCTAATGGGACTTTAAGTGACATAACCTAACTATTAATAATCCTTTTAGTCTCGAATATAGGGTCATAGCATCATTCGGGTCCATCTCATTTAGCATACAATCGGGACTACTTGTGTTCTATTTTTATAAAAATCTAGCATGTTATCTCCCTCGCGGGTTTACAAATCATTTTATAAAACATTTAAAAGAGTGCGAGGCTATGAACTCATGTTGTTAATGAAAGGCGGATTATCGGCTACGGGCGTGCTTCGGTCACGGAAACCTATATAAATAATAATCGGTCTTAGACTCGGTCCAATGACTTTTATCAAAATAACAATATACATATGATGATTTTGTACATATGATGATGATCAAGTGGGTTTATACATCCTTGTTTACTCAATTTAGTGTTTACGTTTTGGTAACGTCTTACTAGTTCACTAGTTTTACCGATTTTACCTATTTTAAGTTCATTAAGTCTTTTATAAATTCTTTAACTTGTTTTTACCCATTTTATACCTATATGATCAGTATATATATACTTTTCAGGTTGGGCCCTATTGGGTTAAGCCCAAATAATTCTTTTTACAAGTATTTATCTCATTAAGTCCAATTATTAGTCTAATAGGTTTAGTTAGCTCGTAAATGTCCGTAATTCTTATAGTTCGGGTTTTATCGGTTTTTACTTGTATTAGTTACTTATACATCAGTTTATAACTTTTATAAACTTTACATTAGACGGGTTTGGTCGTCTAAGTTTTATTTGATGAAAAACGTTAATTTCACGGCGATAGCCGAAAAAGTCGTAAAAATCAAGTTTATAGTTTTTATTACTTATAAATATTATTTTTACCACCATTTATATAGTTTACCCATTTAATTAACCTTTTATACATTTATATAAATAAGTTTTATAAGTTAGTGGGTTTGTATTTTACATTTTATACATTATAAAGTGAGTGCTTATATAATAATAATAAACATTATTTCCAAAATCTGATTTTTAACTTCATATTCACCATTTTTATCATATCTAGAGTTCTACAATGACTTAGAAGCTCAGTTTTGGATGACAACTTCTTCATAATATGTGATACATGTAACTTAGATATAGCTACTGCCCATTTTGAGTCTAAGTTGCCTTAACAGTCCCTAAAAAACTGCTTATTCAGATTGTACCACCTAACTTGTTTTGATCATATCTCACTCATTATTTTGATTCCATTGCATGGCCAACTCTCACATGTGTATAACATCACCTACTTACTGTAAATAGATCAAACCATGCATTTTTATCAGTTCATCATTTAGTTATCTACTGTTTTTATACAGCCAACTAATTAGTCATGATTTTAGCTTCATTTCTTATGGTTATCATTATTTTTAAGCATGTTTATTAACACTTGATCCCCACACAACATTTTTATCATCATATATACATCATATACATATACAAAATAAAAGAAAATACATTTGTTCTTTACAAAATAATAAGAGAAAAATGTAGAGGATGATCTTCTTTACCAATCCAAGTGGATTTCTTTTTTTAGGAAGGCAAGAACTTGATGAACACAACAAGTATCTCCAAGACCATCAAATATCAAGATCATATGTTGGAAAATCAGCCCTAGGAAACAAGCAAATCACCTCCAAAGTTGTTTATATGGCCACCAAATGATCAAGGCTTCAAGGAAACACCTTAATAGGACTAGTAAACATGCGGTTTGTAGCTAGAAAAGATCAATGATGGTGTTTGTTGCTTGATTTGGGACGGCACAAAGGGAGAAGTAGAGAGAGTTTGAGAGTGAATTGCATGGATGAAATGGTAAGAATGAAAACCATTAGCTAGTTTTGTTTAGTGGTGGAAGTAGTTAGCTTAAAGTGTAAGCACAAGCTTACACTTGTGCAAACTAGCTAAAACTTGTGCCACCTATGTGTGGTGTGTCCATAATGCCGTCCCATATAAGCTAGTGGGATGGGGCAAAGTGTTTTGTCCCATCTCACTAGTTTACGGGTATTTCTCGATTCTAGTTTTCTCGATTTGCGTGCCCTCGGGTCGTTTTATGAAAAAAGTTTTTATAAATTATGAATCACCGTCACAAAACGAATCCAATAAAAATTGTCTCATCAAAAACGGAGTTCAAAAACGTAAATACGTAATCCTAAGGTTTCCGGTTTAGTCGTAAAAGACGCCAAAATATGCACGTAAGCCCAAATTTAAATCCGTAAATTGTGAATTCGTCAACCAACACAAAAATAAGTTTCAAAATATTATACGAGAAAATATTTCACTACCTGAAAATGTTAGATTTGTCACAAGTACCCCGTGTTCTGGTAAGTAAGTCATTCCCATCATAATCACGAACAAAACATGTCTTCTTTCTAAAAGAAACCTCCAAATCCGCATCACAGAATTGACCAACCGAGAAAAGATTGTGATTGAGCCCTTCGACGTAGTAAACCCTTGTGATAGTAATATTCCCCTGAACCAAGTCTCCATATCCTAGGATCGGTGCAAATTGATCATTTTCGAATCATACCGTACCCAGGAACTTCTCCACGAAGTTAATTAGAAGCTTGAGATTCCCCGTCATGTGCTTCGTGCATCTGGAGTCCAGTATGATGAGAATTATTTCGATCACCTGCAGAAGAATTAGAACACGATGGAGCATTTGCTAAATTGGGTTCCATGTTAGTTGTGATTTCCGATTCATTAGTTTCCCTAGTTTCATCACGTAGAGTCACATTAACGCACGTAGTCACATTTTCTGTCCTAACCTTAGGCATCCATTTATATCTTGGAGGACATTGATTAGCAAACCACCATTTCCATGGCTTGCTAGCAGACTCATATAATTCCCTAATTCTGCTTCTAGGGTTCTGAGTGGTGGAGTCTGATGCAATACTTTTCTTAGGGGGGTTGCACCAGAATGGTTCACTTTGTGTTTGGGTTTTCTAGCTCTAATAGGCATCACAGTTTGCTTCTTAGTTCTAGTTTCTACGCCTTTGACATTATTCGAAACACACATAGTATGATTAGCATTAGCTCACTTTCCACATTTCACACAAACAAACTTAACATTCATAGCATTCAAAGTCGAATCATTCAAATCGTCATTACACGCGATTACAGACGTTTTATTCTTAGAAACATTGAAAATCCTAGGGTGGTCTTCTACTTCCTTCATCTTCCCTTGACTTTTGTTTTGCCAGACCTTTTCATTCATGCGAGTGCTCTTAAGCTGTGGTCGGCTAACACTAGCAGTGGGGACTACTCCCGTAGTAAAAGACACACGTCTATTAGTGTTTCTAGAAGTCTGAGGTGATTGACTTTCTTTGTTTTGTGTGGGTTTAGTGGCCAATCTATACATCCCTGGTTTAACCACATTTGTGTTCTTAATGCTTTGTGATCGAATATGTGTTTTGGGAGTGTTTTATGGTAACCTATCCTTCCCATCCGTCTTGGGGGCAAACGCAGGTTTTGCAAATGCAGAATTAGAGAAAACAGATGGTTTTCCCAAGACAGAGGGTCTAGTCACTTTTTGAGAATTGGGTTGTCTTACAACAGGTTTCTTAACACTAGGTTCCACAATCTTCCCACCCATCTTAGCAACGAGTTTCTGCAACTCTGCTATCGCTCTGTCCATGTCTTGTAACTGAGCTTTCAACCCTTTAATTTCCAAATTCAGTTCGTTCATTTCTCGAAACGTTTGGAAATGTTTTTCTTGCAATTTATTATCATGTGGAAAACTACCAACGTCTTTTTGCAAAGCAAGTTCAAGAGAATGACAATGTTTTTGTAGGAAATCAGATTTGTGTTGAAGTAACTCAAAAGCCTTTTTATCAACATTTTCTTTATGTTTCGAAAGCTCAAGTTCAAGATGCTCAACACTCTTTGATTTTATCAAGATATTTGCATGCAACATAAGAATATTCATCGATATCAGCACAAGATTGAAGAGTAACACACAAAATATCTTTGGAGAGACATTCTTCTAAGAGTAGATCATATTCGTTTGAAAATTCTAATTTGTCATTTTGAAGGTCATCAATTTCTTTTTCAAGAGACTCAACATATTTCAAATCATCAAACATTTCAGACCGAATCAAATTTTCAAACCCAAGAACATGTTCTTTTATTATCTTCGTATTTGGTATTAAAAGTTATTTCACAAGCACAGTTATGTCGCGAGGAATCTCGGTTTTCCACTTTTCCTTTTGACGTTTTTCCCAATCGCTTTCAACAATTGATTGAACATTATGAATGTGGTGTTCAAGAAAACCAAGTGTTTTTCTACTTTTGCTTTTAGAAGCATCTAGAGGCAAATAGTTAATATATTTAAAAACATTAGTTTTCCTCTTAGCGGCAAAAGCCTTTTTCCATTGAATTCTTCTTTGTTTGCATTCTAAAAAGAATTCCTCACGAGATTTCTGTTTTTGTGGAGTGAAAAGACCATAAAGACTGTTTAGATAAGCATAGTTATATGGTTTCACAAAATCTTTATTGACTGGTGATCTACTCTCCTCATCCCAAAGGGACGTCTCTTCACTATCGAGGTTAGCTACAGGGCAGTCATTATCAGTCCATTCGGACTCATCAAGATATAAGTGAGGGTTCACAGCTTGAGCTTGTTCGAGGTACTTGGGGGTGGCAAAGCTAGGTTGACCCTTGAAAAACGACCGAGGTGCTATCATTCTTACGGTTTGAATAGAGTCATGTGTATTATAAACAACTTTTTTCAAGAAATCGACTTGTTCTTCGAGATCCTTTACTTTTCAGTATCTTTGCTTTGTCTATTTTTTAAATCTTGTTTTATTTTTTCAACCTCTTGTTTCTTTTCGTCAAGAATTTTAGCAGAATCGGTGGTGTTCATAGAAAGCCTCTGTTCTAGTTCATTAACTTTTGTTGTGGCAAGGTACGTTTTCTGACGTTCATCACTTAATAAAACATTAAATTGACGTTTTTCTTTAGTTAACAAGGCAAGAGCTTCATTGTATTTATTTTCAAAATGGTCCTTTTTAACGTTGATGACACGACTTTTGTACCCCTCAAGCTCGTTGGTCTTTTGAAGAAGCTTAGCCCTATAACTATCAATAGTCTCACTAGATTTTGTAAGAGCGGCTTTGCATTCTTCAAAGTTTTGAGTGAGCGTTGTGTTTGCCTTCTTTAATTGCTTTTGAATCTTTCTATTTTCATTGACATCTTTTTGTAAACTAGCAATTAAATTAGCAAGCGCGACACGCTCCTCGTCATCATACTCATTTGCATATTGATCATCCTCAAACTCATTATTACACATGTCTGATGAATCGGGTGTGGTATTGTTATCAACCGTTTCCATCATACACGTGTCAGTAATTGTTGTTGGTAGATCACTATGCTCATGTGTATCACCAAACACATTATATTCATCATCATGTTGTACCTTATCAATTGGCTCAGTATCAAAGATAAGACCATTGTTTTAACACCCCTAAATTACATTGCGCAGCGGAAATACACATTTGGGTGCTAAATAAAACATTGTTACAAAAGGCATTTTGAACAAACTCAAAATGATAAATTTGAAGTATAAAAGGACATAATTTAACTATTGTCTAAAAATTTCAATCCCAAGTAAAACAATTTTAGAAATATCAGAGTTATATTTAGGTCCCCCAAAGACTTTATCAAATCCACAAACACTTTACCAAAGTACTCGACCGTACAGTATTATTTTTATGACAAAAGGGAAAGAAATCCGTTTTAGACCAATCACCACAAAAGCAATCCCGCAATCCTTCTCCAGCAAGCTCCGCAATTCATCAGCTTCAATACCTGAAATACATGCTTAAAATCATCAACACAACGGTTGAGCGAGTCTATAGGTTTTACAAATCAACATTTGAACACAAGAGAAAAATCAATCAAGATCATTTAATAGAATTGTCGTGCACACAATCTATTAGTCAGGCATTCTGGTATATAACAACAGATACTGAATTGTATTAAGCTCATGACACCGACCCCTTAACTTAGTCACTCACGCCTAAAGCCGGCATGACTAGATGAAATTCCAGTGCCCCTACTAGGGTATCATTTGCAAGGATACCAATTCTCATTCTCGTAAAATTATCCTTCCCAGCGGGTTACTCAGCGTAAAGCCCTGGTCTCGGATAGGGTCGTCAGCCCAATAGTACTATTATTAGAATAAGCGGCTATTCCCAACTCAAAACATCAAGTCAGAAGATAGCTAACGGCTCATGAATTTAGGGTCTTTTGCAAATAGGGTACTTATACAATTCAAACAACAAGGGCAACAAAGCAACATTCGGGTCCAAACAATCAATCATGACTTGTGTTCATTTTACTTTCAAATAGCATGTATCCCCCTCGCGGGGTTTAAAAACATTCAAACAAGTACAAAAGCGAGGCAATAGACTCACCTGGAGTAATAGCAGTAGTAAGACGATCTTCGACGATAGTTGATGCCCAATAAACACAAAAACCGCAACCTATCAAATAAGGCGCGTTCATCAATAATAAATTTGAAGAATAAATCATACATAACAACATCAAACTCAAACTCATAAAGTCACGATAAACTCAGGAGAAAACGATATAAATAACTTCATTATACTTTACTACACATTTACTTAACCATTTTACACTTTTTACAAAGTCCGCCGGTACATACTACATGTACTAGCTTATTTTACTCCTTTTAAACTTCTCAACCGTTTATGAAACGACTCGATAAACTAACTTACTATATATATAAAGTCCTCTTACAAGTTTATCAAATGAAATTACTTTTAAATTACTTTACCCAACTCATTTTCAAACTATAAAATCCGGACATATTTACGTTAATTTTTCATACAACCGTTTCAACTTATTTAAACGACTCCGTTTACAAAACCGACACTCGGGTTTTAAAGTAAACTCAACCTATAAAATAAACACCTCATTATCAGTAGGTTAGATTTTTCAAAACATCCATTTAGAGTCCCCGAGATTCGATCCAAATATCGACAACAACCACTTGTAGTGCCGATACTCGTCTCCCGAACACGATCATTCAAAACATCATAATTTCGCGCTCGTTTGGAGCTAGAAGCTCTACCTTATATCAAATAGAAGCTAAGAAAATTATCTACAAGCCTAGGCTATAAGTTAAGCCATTTTCAAAACATAAAAAATCGGATTTTGCACTTTACTTACTGTTATAAAATGACTATAAAAATCTTGTACAAAATCAACTTTTTGATAAAAACCAACCATAGAAATGGTCATTTCTACACCCTAATATCATCATACATCAACCATAACATCAAAATTATAATCAAAATAAAAATCTTTAGATTAAAATGAAGTTTTAACAAGATCTTTAGCAAGAATCACCATGGATCATCATAAAAATGCCATGCATGATCATAGCTCCTACCTACCAACATCAAGAAAAAAAAAGTTGCTTGCATGTAAGGATTTCTTACACCAAAATGATCCTTGATCAAATATAAGATTGGGTCTATGCTTGGTTTTGTTGGATTCAACCTCAAACTTGAGTTAAAATTGATTGAATGTGGATTTTGGGTGTGTTGTGGGTTTCGGAAAAACTAGAGAGCAAGAGAGAGAAGTGGAAGATTTTTGTGAGTGGAAAATGATGTGTGTGTTTTTGTTTTTGGTTTATATATAGTGGGGTAGGGACAAAAGATGCAATTTAGCAATAGTTGTGGCTAAAAATATAAATAATTAGCTAAAAAGCGGGAACTAACTATTAGTCAGTTTTCAAAATATTTACGGGGCTCGGGTTTCATAAAGATACTTTTAAAAATTTAAAACATACCTCAAAAATAATAATATCGACTCTCGACTCGACTTAACACGAACTTAAAATAAAAACGTCAACAATATAAATATCGAGACAACAATTGATAAAACATAAAATCTCGGGCATCCGTCGATATCGTGGTCACTAATAATCCTCGCTATTAGTAAAAAAGATAAAAATAAGATCTCCAACGTCGGTTTTAAATAAAACCATCAATCGTCATTTCATTCAACTCATCAAAAATTTCAAAATTATTCGTAAAAATAATATTATATAATATTAAATAAATGACCTCGGGTTTGGGTTGTCACATCCTACCCTCCTAAAAGAGAGAGACGTCCCGGCGCTCGGCCCCTCTTATATTCACATTCCATACCTCCAGAACAAATGAGAACTCTTTTCCTTAAAGAAATCCTCATGCTTCCTTTACCATTTCAGATTCCACTTCTGGAATTCTCGTATCTTCACAATATAATCCTTACTATGTTTCGACCTCATAAGAACTCTTCACAGTTCTGTCTTTGAAAAGCAACTTATCTTCAAGTTGAATTCTTTCCTTGTTGTTGTTCTGAAAACAATTTTCACCCGTCATAACGACACCTTATGCATAACCACGTTTCCCAATTTCAAACTCCATCGATTTCCTTTGATTGCCAAAATGACTCTTCTGACAACTTCTTGTTACTAACAAACGGTCCTTAACCCATACAATCTTATCAATATTGCCAATATTATTTCTAGTTCAGTCATTCAATTCCACCTACATTTCTGCAATACACCGAAAAACTAATCTTATGTCCATACCTCACTATATTTAACCTTCATAAATTGAAGTTCTTTATGTACCATCAATAGTACAGCCTCATTACTAGCATGACAATCATCGTCATATAAAAATTCCAACAAGGCCTAAGTCAATCACACACGCACAATCATACCATTCAATGTTTGAATCGTCCTTTCACTCTATCCATTAGTCTCTGCATAACACACAGTACTCAATTCAACTTTCATCTTTATCCAAACAATATCGTATCGATTACTTGACTTGAGATTCCTTCATCACTAAGTCTCACTCTCTCAACTTAGGTATGTTAGGAGTGCTCAATATACCATGTCTAACTTGGCATTACAACAAAATCCTTTCCATAAGTTAACAAAATGTCAAAATCACTTACCTTGACATCCTTCTCAATTCAGACCGCTACAAAAATTCCAATATCCTTTCTATCAAATCCACACTTCTTTTCATTACCAAAACTCAAATCTTAAAAGATTTTCCCCTTTTTATCCCTGATAAGTTCATTAGCTACCACATTCGCCTTTCCCGGATGGTAGCGAATCTCATAGTCATGATCACTCACAATCATAACCACCATCATACTCAAATACTCAAAATATATATAACTGGTAATCCTCTACTAATTTCTTTTATCATCCCAAGAAATTAATTATGGAGCAACTTCTATGATCCTTTATCACTACATACTTGATTCCATACAAGTAATATTTCTACCATCTCAAAACAAACACCACGATTACATAACCCTTATGAGACACATCACAACAAACTACAAACTATAAATACTTCAAACCCTTTTAACAACGACAACATCGGTGCCAAACACAACCTACCCTTCATTGTTCAAAATACAACTTCCTTATCCCGAAACTTACAATTTAGATGTATAAGTGGGACTCACACATCCAATTCTTCTTAGTCAGCTTAATCAATGGTTTAACAATCAGTGAAAACCTTTCGATAAACCTCCGATTATTCCCAGCTTAAACCAAGGAATTAACATATTTCCGTCAGCGTCGTTGGTACCGACCAATCCTTAATCGTTTCAATCTTGGCAAGATCTTCACGAATACCTTTGTTGTCAAACAACTGCCTTAGAAAACGCAAATATTTCAACTAACATTCACACCTTGAAAACTTTACATACAGTTTCTCTTCTTCCAACCATCCCAAAAATTATCCTCATATGCTATTTATGTTCCTCCTTTTCCCCTTGGAATAAAATAGAATATCTTCAATAGATATAATGAATAACTCATCCTAACACATCTTACACACAAGGTTCACTTAATCCATTAATACGGCAGACACGTTCGTCCAATCCAAAAACATCACTTGCTACTTAAAGTACCCACATCAAGTACGAAAAACAACAATAGGAACATCTTCCTTCCTAACTCTCAGTTAATGATAACCGGATCTCAAAGCAATCCTTGAGTACCCACTGGATCTAAACAAGTTGCAAGGATCAAACGAATCATCAATCCTCGGTAATGGATACCGATTCTTGGCTGTCAATTGTTAAGCTCTCGATAATCAATACACATCCGAAACAATCCATCCTTCTTTGACAAACAACACAGACGATCGCCATTGGCAACAAAACTTAATCTAATACATCTCTTATCCATCACTTCTCGCAGTTGACCGAATAACTCATTCCACTCTGACGGTGCCAAATGATAAGGCATACAAATACTACTCAACAAAAAAACAGAAGCACTACACAACGAAATGCAGAAGCACTACACCTATCGCTTACAACACTCAATCGAAACGAATTCTATTTCACAAGATGGCAGCAACACTGCAAAACTTCAGGAAAACCTCAGTATACTCTCGAGTCATTAACATATCTCTCAGCTTCTCCTCAACCACTCTATCACTAATTACCTGAGCTAGGAATACATCACATTCCTCTTCCACATACTTCCTTGTTTCCAGACAAGATACTTTACAAACGGAAAATTCACTCATCACCTCTCATAGTTAAAACTCAGCTTCGCAGCAAAATCTAAGCCAGCAGCTATCAATTTATAGTGAAGGTTAGTTCAACCTCAAGCATCAGCACTTTGCACCACAACCAATTCATACCAATAATCCACATCCAAAGATTCTAACTCTTTGAGCATCAAGTCAATATTAAACAACTACTTTCCTAAATTAAAGGAACACACTCTCGGTGTAAAACTAACACTATCAACCTTTCCATCGGTTAACTCTATATCATAGTTAATTGTCAATCTTATTGACTCCCCGTTGATAAAACAATTGAATCTTTACATTTCTACAGTTTCTATCCGATCTGAAACCAAACAACATACTAACATAAAGAATCTCAAGTAACAATATACCGTTTACAACATCCAGACCTTAAGGTTTGTTAGCATCACTCAAATGTAAACCAGAGCGGCAGCATTCTTAACTTCTCAATTTCCTTTCCTTGGACAATTCCTTTGTTTGTATTCTTTCTCACCACGGGTAAAACATATCACTACTCCAGGGGTACTAATTCCCATTGACTAATCCTCTTGTTCTTCACTTAGCAGCTTTATGACCAGGTTTTCCTAACTCTAGTCGCAATTGTGGAAAATTACTTACATTGGTATAGAGTACAACAAATAAACTTGAGATTTATCTGGCTACTTCTAGCAAACGTGGCAGCACGAATTTCCATCATTCCTTCCATGGTTTAAATACTGATTTCGGTTCTGTCTTTGGTTATTGTTATTACTGTAATCCGTACAATTCTGACCTTGATTCTGGTTAGACTGAGCAGATTCCCACTATCTGTTATTATTTCAACAATGATATCTTTCCTAACTTGCACTTTCACGTCTATTAAATCAAACGTCCTCTGAACAGCTTCATCTAAAGATTCAGGTTAAGAAGAAATAATCTCACGCTTGGTATCACTAGACAATCCCCTAATGTACTACTTCGTTGTTTTACGGTCATTCACAAAAGTATCAGGACATAGCAAATGTAGCTCATAATATTTCCCAATAAGCAGTAATATCATCGCCCCTTAGCACTAATTATCTCAATTCGGATTCCAACTGTCCTAGTTCCTTTTCGGGACAAATCCTCGCAGTCAATAGTCCTTTCATCACGGTCCATGCCTTACTATTAGTCACAACCAATCCTAAAGTAGTCACTTAGTATTCCACCATCTTAGTGTACCATCCTGAAATATAGCAACAACATATTTCACCTTATTAATTTCTGAACATCCAATAATCTCAAAGTACTCTCTATCTTATCATTCCAACTATGCAATTCTAATGCACCACTAATACCACAAAACTGCACAGAACCACACTTCTGAAAACTAACATAAGTACATTCTCTTGAACTTGCAGAATAGCAGCAATACTATCATCTGGATCAGCAGCATCCTCGTTATTGTTAGCAACATCGCCATTATTTTCAGCAGCATCATCATTATTCTCAGCAGCATCATCATTATTCTCAGCAGCATCATCATTATTCTTAGCAGCATCAAATGCAGTACCATTATCTACAACCAATTAACCCCAGCATCTTTTAATTCCTGGCAGCACGATCAGCTCCAAATGCTCTAGCAATAACTTGTTTGCCTATAGTGTTCACAGTAGTAGTCGTTAGTTTTGGCAACATATTTCAAGAAACTTAGTCACGTAGCGATCTACTAATGACAGAAATATAATTCCCCTACTCCTTCTTCCATCATCACATAAGAAAGAAACATGATAAGTATACATATCAAGAATAAAGAAGGAATTCTTTATCAGGATGTCTCATGGATACTACATGCACGAACAACACAAACTACAATGGTTCATCAACCAAAACTCAAAAGAGTTAACAAAGGCACCTCATAGATCATGAGGGTAATTTAGATTGCGTTGAGGATTCAACAAGGCAGTGGCAATGTCTGTCACTACAATCATCTACCGAACAAACTTAAAAGATAATAAGTTCCATCACAATGCTACGACACAAGGGTTTAAATAAGTCCAATCACAAAAGAAAATAAGATACAAAGAAATCCATTACGCGATTAGTTCCTTAGACAGCAGCTCCTCACCCTCCTTAACATTGTTGTCAGCTTCATCACACTCGTCTATTTACCTTTTCACACCTCAAGGTCAAATCCATAACCTGATGGCAGCTCATTCTCAAAATCCAAATACTCACTCCTACACGGCAGATTAATCACAAGGCAAATCTCAGTACGACTTTCAACATTCCTAAGCTTCCAAGCAATACTTAGAATCAATCCCACCTGAGGCTCCACTCACTCATCCTTTTAAAACCTACCTACTTCTATTTAAATCATTCAATTCAAACACACAGATTCATCACAATCGACCTAAGACTAGCAATCTCATCCATCTTCCAAGTCCTAACAAACTCAAGTCTCCATATACCAAATACAACCTTTAAAACCACCTTTATTTCACATCAACCCTCTAATCACACCAATTTCAACCACACATCTATCATAAACCAACTAATCAAACTTCCTCATACCCGATATAAATCGCAAAAATTCAGTTGTAAAATCGTTCATCATCCGGTCTACTATCTTAGACCCTCGGCAGTACATGAGGTGATTATTTAAAATTATATACATATGCATTACATAAAGGAAATTACGATAACAAGTACTCAATGTACTTTCAACAACATCAATACATCATCAATACATCATCAATACACCATTATATATCATCATAGTATTTACTTAATAAATACTCTAAATCATTTCAATTTTAAGGGATACATCAATAAATAAAACAACACAAAACAAATAATCTTACCGGAGCCTTGCGGAGAAGTTGCGTTGCTTTTGTAATATATTTTCGACACCAAAGTTATAGTTTAGGACACTTTTCAAAAATCTACCTAATTTGCTATAACTAAAAAGCTCTGATTACCAATCATTAATACCCTCAAATTACATTGCGCAGCGAAAATACACATTTGGGTGCTAAATACAAACATTGTTACAAAAGGCATTTTGAACAAACTCAAAATGATAAATTTGAAGTATAAAAGGACATAATTTAACTATTGTCTAAAACTTTCAATCCCAAGTAAAACAATTTTATAAATACTAGAGTTATATTTAGGTCCCGTAAAGATTTTATCAAATCCACAAACACTTTACCAAAGTACTCGACCGTACAGTATTATTTTTATGACAAAAGGGAAATAAATCCGTTTTAGACCAATCACCACAAAAGCAATCCCGCAATCCTTCTCCAGCAAGCTCCGCAATTCATCAGCTTCAATACCTGAAATACATGCTTAAAATCATCAACACAACGGTTGAGCGAGTCTATAGGTTTTACAAATCAACATTTGAACACAAGAGAAAAATCAATCAAGATCATTTAATAGAATTGTCGTGCACACAATCTTTTAGTCAGGCATTCTGGTATATAACAACAGCTACTGAATTGTATTAAGCTCATGACACCGACCCCTTAACTTAGTCACCCACTCCTAAAGCCGGCATGACTAGATGAAATTCCAGTGCCCCTACTAGGGTATCATTTGCAAGGATACCAATTCTCATTCTCGTAAAATTATCCTTCCCAGCGGGTTACTCAGCGTAAAGCCCTGGTCTCGGATAGGGTCGCCAGCCTAATAGTACTATTATTAGAATAAGCGGCTATTCCCAACTCACAACATCAAGTCAGAAGATAGTTAACGGCTCATAAATTTAGGGTCTTTGGCAAATAGGGTACTTATACAATTCAAACAGCAAGGGAAACAAAGCAAAATTCGGGTCCAAACAATCAATCATGACTTGTGTTCATTTTAATTTCAAATAGCATGTATCCCCCTCGCGGGATTTAAAATCATTCAAACAAGTACAAAAGCGAGGCTATAGACTCACCTGGAGTAATAGCAGTAGTAAGACGATCTTCGACGATAGTTGATGCCCGATAAACACAAAAACCGCAACCTATCAAATAAGGCGCGCTCATCAATAATAAACTTGAAGAATAAATCATACATAACAACATCAAACTCAAACTCATAAAGTCAAGATAAACTCGAGAGAAAACGATATAAATAACTTCATTATACTTTACTACACATTTACTTAACCATTTTACACTTTTTACAAAGTCCGCCGGTACATACTACATGTACTAGCTTATTTTACTCCTTTTAAACTTCTCAACCGTTTATGAAACGAATCGATAAACTAACTTACTATATATATAAAGTCCTCTTACAAGTTTATCAAATGAAATTACTTTTAAAGTACTTTACCCAACTCATTTTCAAACTATAAAATCCAGACAGATTTACGTTAATTTTTCATACAACCGTTTCAACTTATTTAAACGACTCCGTTTACAAAACCGACACTCGGGTTTTAAAGTAAACTCAACCTATAAAATAAACACCTCATTATCAGTAGGTTACAGTTTTCAAAACATCCATTTAGAGTCCCCGAGATTCGATCCAAATATCGACAACAACTACTTGTAGTACCGATACTCGTCTCCCGGTACACGATCATTCAAAACATCATAACTTCGCGCTCGTTTGGAGCTAGAAGCTCTACCTTATATCAAATCGAAGCTAATAAAATTATCTACAACCCTAGGCTATAAGTTAAGCCATTTTAGAAATATAAAAATTTGTATTTTGCACTTTACTTACTGTTATAAAATGACTATAAAAATCTTGTACAAAATCAACTTTTTGATACAAACCAACCATAGAAATGGTCATTTCTACACCCTAATATCATCATACATCAACCATAACATCAAAATCATAATCAAAATAAAAATATTTAGATCAAAATGAAGTTTTAACAAGATCTTTAGCAAGAATTACCATGGATCATCATGAAAATGCCATGCATGATCATAGCTCCTACCTTCCAACATCAAAAAAAAAAGTTGCTTGCATGTAAGGATTTCTTACACGAAAATGATCCTTTATCAAATATAAGATTGGGTATATGCTTGGTTTTGTTGGATTCAACCTCAAACTTGAGTTAAAATTGATTGAATGTGGACTCTGGGTGTGTTGTGGGTTTCGGCAAAACTAGAGAGCAAGAGAGAGAAGTGGAAGATTTTTGTGAGTGGAAAATGATGTGTGTGTTTTTGTTTTTGGTTTATATATAGTATGGTAGGGACCAAAGTTGCAATTAGCAATAGTTGTGGCTAAAATTGTAAATAATTAGCTAAAAAACAGAAAATAACTATTAGTCAGTTTTCAAAATATTTACGGGGCTCGGGTTTCATAAAGGTACTTTTAAAAATTTAAAACGTACCTCAAAAATAATAATACCGACTCTCGACTTGACTTAATACGAACTTAAAATAAAAACGTCAACAATATAAATATCGAGACAACAATTGATAAAACATAAAATCTCGTGCATCCGTCGATATCGTGGTCACTAATAATCCTCGCTATTAGTAAAAATATAAAAATAAGATCTCCAACGTCGGTTTTAAATAAAACCATCAATCGTCATTTCATTCAACTCATCAAAAATTTCAAAATTATTCGTAAAAATAATATTATATAATATTAAATAAATGACCTTGGGTTTGGGTTGTCACAATTGTCATCTTCAGTGACGTTAATGACCTCATGAATCTTTGCCATGTATGAATAATGTGCCTCGAGTTCTTGGTCGGAGAGTTCATCATCTGTGTCGTCAAGCATTTCTCCTTCCTCAGCTGATAACTTGATTCCAGCTTCCATTTTCTTGTACAGCAGCATCTTTTCCTTATGATAACCATAATCTTTAACCCTCTTTGGCTGTCTGCATTCCTTAGCCAAATGCCCAAAACCTCTGCAGTTAAAACACTAAATCCCACTTTGTTGCACAACTTGAGTACCAACAGTTTCCCTATTTCCAACAATAGTAGCCACCCTCTGATTATCATACTTAGGTTGTCGATCATACTTGGGAGGACTCTCAGCACGTCTTCGTGTGTCATACCTTGGAGGACTCTGTGCATGGGTTTGAAGATGTTCGAAGGTTGTTTTTCGTGGGTTTGTAGATTTTCTTATATTGCTTCATAATAAAATCCATTTGTTGCTTGAATTCCCTATCCTTTTGAGCTACTTATTCATCACTGTCTTCTTCGGATGATTGCTCATGTGTGAGTGATGGTGCTCTTGCAACTTCTTTGCCTCGGGATCGTGTTAGAGCATGTGACTTGGAGACAATGGATGATCGTGGTGATGATGATTGAGTAGAGTAGGTCTTTGAAGTACGAGAGTGATAATCTGGGTAATGTTGAGTGGCAGACACCAAAGCAAGTGGATTGGAAATCTTTGCAACTCGTTCAGCTCGAAGTTCATTTGCCTCATTTTGAAATTGTTTCAAGATGTCAAAGAGCTTGTGATATGAAACTTCGTCTAACTTTTGTTGTTGTTTCACCAAGGTGACAAACCGTGTCCACTCTGGTTGAAGTTGTTGTAGAAATTGGACATTGACTTGCATGGTGGAAACTTGCAAGTTGTTTTGGGTCATATCATTCATCATCTTGTAGAATCAGGAGTAATAAGAATCAATTGATTCCCCATCCTTTGATGTAAACTTGCTAAAGTTCCAAAACATCTTAGTTTTCACATCTTGTTTGTTAAGTGATTCACCTTGTTGCAATCTTACAATAGCCGTCCACATTTCTTTAGCAGTAGGGCATGCGTCAACCGTAGAGTAAATTTCATCTCTAATTCCACTGAGAATTAAGTAGATTGCTTCCTTCTCTACATCAAACCACGCACGGTTCTCTGGGGTGAGGTCGGTCCTCTTTTCATCACGTTCATATGCGGGTTGTGCGTCACTTGTGTCTGTGGCTGGTACTGCAGGAACTTGAATCCTTGAGAGTTTATAGGGTCCATCCAAAATGCATTGCCTTATAGCATCACCGTTAGGTTTTGTGTCAAGGAAACGTATAAAACGGGATTGCCATTGATCATATCAACCCGACACAAGCATTGTTGGTCTTTCTTTGTTACCTGCCACCATTATGTTATTGTTCGTCACACGATATTCGGCAGTAGAATTCATCTCAATATTCTCTTAAATGATGAATTGAATGTGGATCTTAAGTATTTGTGTTGTTATTGTTTTGTTGTTGAAATTCTGAAAATTGCGATTTTTTCTCAGTCCGACAAATAATTCCTTAGTCCGACAAAACGGTAGACCTAAAAAATTTGTAATCACAAAATTTTGATATTGAGCTAGAAATGTCCTAAAACTAGTATGGAAAAAATTTGAATTTACTTTATACCAAATTTTGTAATCACCAAATTTTAAAAAATTTGTAATCACCAAATTTTGTAATCGCCAAATTTTGAAATTGATCTTCCTGTAAACGATATTCCGAAACTAGTCTAGATGGTGGCTAAGTCTAAAAAATACTCAAACAAAATTTAGCTAAACATGTCATCGGAATGTCCATCGGAATGTGCCATCGGAATGCCCATCGGAATGTTGGCTGTCGGAATGTGGGCTGTCGGAATGTTGCTGGTATCGGAATGTTGGGTTCTATCGGAATAACAATCTATCGGAATGTCCTTCTGTCTAAATCATAGATCGCAATGTTGACCTGTCGGAATGCTTAGATCGGAATGTTCAGATCGGAATGCTCAGATCGGAATATGTTCAGATCGGAATAAGTTCAGATTGGCATATGGCTAAAACAAATTTGGCAGAGTAACGACTCAAAAGTCCCTTGAAATCGTCGGAATCCCACATCACAATGTACGATCGGAATGTCTCGTCGGAATAAGGTATCGAAATTCTTAGATCGCAAAGTAGAACCTTGTGGTTATTGCGATCTGGCCTCACTCCCTTTGTACTTTCCGATGGTGATACTTGCTAGAATTTCGGAAAGATGAAAAACAAGAAAGTTTTCAACTTTTGATCCAAAAGACTTGTGTTTTAGCCAAAAACCAAGATACCAAGTCACTATGACACGAATAAAGAAGTTATACGACTTGAACAACACTAAAAACATAATAAATCTTGAATTCGTGGTAGAAATAAGGATCAAATCAAATAAAGCAAATGAAAACTCAAAAACCAATCACAAAACTAACCTATGGCGATTGATACCAATTGTTATCCCTAATAATATGAATGATATAATACGAATTTATGAAGAAAGAAAGGTAGATATGAGAAGAATTTTAGAGAGAGAAAGTAGTGAGAGAAAGTAGAGAGAAATGGTTGGAACTTGTGAAATATTAGATTGAGAATTGAGAATAAAAATGAACCAACACCCTTCCTAACATGCTAGGAAGGGTATATATAGTCCACCCACATGCGGGCTTCTTTATGGACTATATGGTTTGGGCCGGGCTTTCCTTTTGGGCTTTAGTTACTTATTAAGGAACTTTAGCCTAAAGTTAAGCCCGTATAACACGACTAATATACTACCTATTACAATGTTCTAATATACGATACACAATAAACATATCACCGATCATTCTTGTTTGACTCGATATTTTGAGGCTAACACCTAGTCTTTGAGTTGAGTTTTGAGTTTGTTAAGAGGGTTGTTTGTAGATTGTTTGAGTCACATAGATGTGGGAAGGTAAAGAAAAAAAAATAAAAATATATTCTTTTGTAAAAGTCGATCTTTTGTACGGTTTAAATAATATGTCGCGAGGCGTAATATGTTTTGGTTGCAATTGGGTGTTCTTGGATTATTTTTCGTTGTCATGGGTCATTTTGAATTGATACACATTTTGGGTTTGAGTTTTCTTTTGAGTCTCGTGGTTTTTGACTTGTTTTAACTGGTGCACGTGAAATGTCGTTAGTTATCCGTGGTCTTGATTCGTTGATCGTATCTGATGGATTCAGGATGTAGTTTTGGTTTCGTATTGTTCGGGAGCGTTGAGGTAGTCATATGAAAGACTTGGTCGCGCCTACACGCTTAAGTAGGTGACCATGAGAGAACGGTCGGAATACCCTTAGTGGGGAGGAAAGAGGTTCGTAGACGAACTAATATGGTCATGAGGTCTATTAGGAGTGCCAAGGGAGATGAATAGAGATTTGTGTAATGTATGGATATTGGCACAAGTAACGTGCCATAGAGAGTGTTGGAAGGGGATATTGTTCGTAAGGCATGTATGTTTTCTAAAAATTTCCTGAAATTTAGTAGGTTTGCCTATTAATTTGAGATAGAACCATGAGTAGAGCAAGTAGGAGAAGTGAGAGGAGTTGCAGTTAGTGCCTTTCCAAGGAATAGTTGATGGAATGATTTCAAGAAAAAGAGTTGATGGAAATTGCAACGGATGCAAGGTAAAAGTTGAGTTGCTTAGTAGTAGATTGGATGTGGATAGCGGTTGAGTGGTCTGATGAGAGGAAGCATTGGTCTTTTAAAATGCGTGTAGAATTTTGCAAGTAGAACGAGGTAGGAATTTATTCGTATTGCCGCTAAGAGAGGGTGCAAGGAGGACATAGTTGAAACTGCTAAGGATGTTGTATAAACGCTTTGGGTTTACGGTTATGCATTTGGCTTCTCCAAAGCACTAGCGGTTTTCATGGAGTCAATGAACCGATAGTGCATGAACGTATATAAACGAGTTGTCATCGGGAGCATCGACGATATCTTGATCTACTCAAATCTTAGAAGGAGAGTGAGGCGAATTACGAGTTGGTTTTGGAGTTGTTAGGAAAGGGAATTATACGTGAGATTTTCAAGTGAGAGTTGTAGGATTAAGTTGGCCAGGACGAGTAGTCAGAGATGATGGCATATCGTGGAACGAGCAAGGGGCGAAGTAAAGAAAGGATGAAGAAGCGCTTTGGAGGCTAAAGAGGTGGATTGGATAATGAGCCGATCTTGGCATTATCGGAAGGACTGGATAAATTCGCGAAGCATGACGATACGTGGAGCAAGGATTGGGAGGTGTACGAGAATGACAAAGAAAGGCGATTGCTTATACGACGCAGAAATTGAAGATTTGGAAGAACTAGATAAGACTTAGTCAGTGGAGTTGGACTGTTATATCTTCCTAGAATGCTAGAGGCATTTGGGGTACTAGACGTAGAGAATGATCTGTACGGATCATGAATGTCTCTAACACATATTCAATCATTTTGATTGAACATTTGGAAAAGGTGATAGGTGGAGTTAAGTGATGAAAGACAATTGCAAGGCTAAGTACCATCTGGGAAAGGCAAGCATGGTTGATGAGACATAGAATAAGAAGAATGAAGTGATGCTGAGATGAACTTGAACTATATGGATGACGTATTAGGCTGGTTTGGATGAAGGATGTATGTTGCACGAGTTAAGTTGTCTAAAGTAGAGAACGCGTCAACATGTATGTTGCGTGGCTTGGACAATCATATGGAGAAAAGGGACGTAGACTATACTTCCTACACGGATAGGAGTAGCTTAGAAAGGGCGATGTAAGGACGAAGTTGGTGGAAGGGATACATAATGCGGTGGAGGATTAAGTACGATGAGAGTTGGGTGATAGTCGATAGACTGACTAATTCATCACATATTTCAAGAGGAAGGAGAAGTCACATAGTTGAGAAGTTGGAAGGATTGCGTATAGATATGATGTAATAGGAGGTTTTGTGTAAAAGTTATCTTAATATGTATAGAATGCCTTATGAAGGATTATGGCAAGGGAATAAACGAAGGGAAGTAAACATAGTATACCGTTGATAGACTAATGGTTGTTATGAGTATTCTATAGGGGTAGTTGAGAAAGACGCCTAGAGCATTGGCGTGAGATTTGGAGATAGTTGGAGGACGCATTATATTAGGGAGAATTCTCCTACAAAGAGAGAGTCACCGGTGAGAGGGGTATATTCCCCATTGATGAGGATGTAAAGATTAAAAGGAGGAAACACCTAAATTATAGGCTGAAGACGGGACATAAGATGGAATGGAAATTAAGATTGTGGAGAGACAAGCGAAAAGTAGAATGGAGGAAGAATGATTCGAGGAAGCAAGAGGATTGTGAAGAGGTGTAACATATAGGAGTATGAAGGATGGTTAGTTACTTGGTGCCGAGCATGGGAAAGCAAGGATGAGGTGGTGGTTATGGCGTGTTTCATGTGAATATTATGGGAAGCTTTTGGTTATGCAATCCTGCATATACCATTGGATGTGTTTAAGGTTGGGAGAACTTCCGAATGATGGAAAACTATGGAGGTGGATCGGGAAAACTATGCTGACAAGAGGCGTAAGCCATTGAGATTTGAGATAAAGTTATGCTAAAGGTTTCACCCATGGAGAGAGGTGATGCGGTTTGGAAAGGAACGGGTAGTTAGCACCTAGATTTGTGGGTCCATTTGAAATTCTTGAAAGGATTGGGCTAGTGACGTATAGGTTGAGATTACTGGAGAAATTGAGTATGTTGGGAATAAAATTGACCAAGTCCCTAGACGCTGACAAGAGGAACTTGGATGCTGACAAGAGTAAACAGGGCGTTGACAGATGAGACGCTGATAAGAATTATCAAGACGCTGACGAGAAGAATCTTAACATAAAGACAAGGACTAAATCTGTCAATGATGAATTCTTCAAGCTGGTGGACAAAATATGAAGATAAGAATTCAGAATATATTCTTAATGTTTAAAAAGATTTAGTCAATATTTTATTTGAGTATGTTTATCTTGTGTCTATTCCTAAAATAGTTGATCTTAGCTTTTTGTACAAGGCTCCTTAAACCTATAAAAGGAGGCCTTAGGGTTAGACATAAGACACATCTCACATACATCTTTTTCACACACCTCTTCCACATATCTCATAACACTTTCATTGTAATCATTCATTGATATTATTAATCAAAGTGAAAGTTTGCTTTACTTTGTTTTGTTCCTTGTTCTAAGTGTTAAATTCCGCATAACACTTAGATTACTTCATACATATCAAAAGTTTCTCTACGTGTATTACTTGATTCAATCTCGTATACACAAGCTTAATCGATCTAAGTTTGGGATCAACAAGTGGTATCAGAGCTTGTTGAGAAACTTTGATTTGAAGAACGAGATCCAATATCGTGAGGTGAACCAGGCTAAGGAAGAAGGTGAAAAAGAATCTGATGATGTTTTCAGTCAAGGCGAAGTCTACTTCAAGTTCCAACTCATCTTCGTCATCTGATAATGAGGTATGTGATGACTCTTCTTGTAGGATAAATACTGAAAAACTTAATAAAGAGATTTTAAAATTAAAATCAGATCTTTCAGACGTAAGATGCACGTTATCTAATTATCAAGTGGCACTTGTTCAAACTGAAAAGACTGTTTCTAAGTATAAGAAAATGGAGTTTGATTTAAAAGATAAAATAAATATCTTAAAACATGAGTTAAATCAAGGTAATGATATTAACGATATCGTGAATAGGGTTAATGTTGATTTAATAGCTAAGTTAGATGAGGCTAATAAGAATAAAGACAATGTGAGTCTTAAAATTCAGAGATTTGATAAGGCCACACAAACCCTAGGAGAATGTGTTAATAAACAAAGGGATTCTAAGGATATGTCTGGGATTGGGTTGAAAGAATATGTTGCCGTTCCACCACCTGCTGGGGACTTTATGGTGTCCATAGAAAGGATCTCTCTTGGACTGGTATTCCAGAACTCCAAGAAGAGGAACTTATTCCTCCACCTAGAGTTCTTTCCCCAGTTGAGGAATATCAACAAAAGGTTACTGACCTAGAAGAATGGAAGAAGGCTAACCCCACTTTGTTTGTTAAGGGTGGGATGCTTAGTGAGAGTCCATTCGTGCCTACACCCATTAAGAGTCCAGTAGTATCTAAACCTATCACTGTGACCAATCCCATCATTGGAAAAGCTGTTAATCTTGGCTCCCCAATTAAGAAACAACCTAGTGTTAAATATGCTGAAATGTATAGGAAACCTAGGTCACTCAAAAGCCAAGAAAGTATTAATGGGACAGGGTTTTACCAGTCTAAGCCTAAGTTTGTGTCTAAAAAGGCTTGTTATACATGTGGGAGCTTTTCTCATTTGGCCTATAATTGTGTCAGTGGACACAATTAATTCGCTGGCAATAGGTCATCCAATGTCAATCATAGACCTTTTGTCCACACTAGACCACAGGCTACTAGACCAACTCCTTTCTTCTCTAAGGCTGTTAATACCCATGGACAAAGGCCCTTTCAAAAGACCAACACTTGGTCAAACAGACAGTATGTTCCTGTAGCAAACCCTAATTTGGGCACTGACAAGAACAAATTCAGCGCTGACAAGAAAAAATTCAGCGCTGACAGGAACAAATTCAGCGCTGACAGCAATAAATTCAGCGCTGACAGGAACAAATGCAACGCTGACAGCTCCAAATTTGGTATGAGACCTTATTTTAGACCATATAAACAAAGATACTTGGTTAGTAAGGGTCAAGGGTCTAGGGCATCATCCCACATAACTTGGAAACCTAAACAAGAGCAAAACTCTAGTTTTAATGGTATTTCATTGACTTGCAATAGATTTAAATATCTTGAGAAGGTCATTACTAGTCTCATTGGAACAAATTGGGTGCTTAGGTCACAAAGGGATGAACAGGCATTTATGGTAAAGAATAATACCACTCTAGTTGAACAACTAGACAGATCCAAGTCTGATAAGGCTTGGATCTCCAAAGAAAACTAATTTGTTTTCTTTTTGAGCAGCCTATCCAAAAGCAGGTTAATGATCAAGGATATTGGGATAGTGGATGCTCAAGGAACATGCATTGTTGGTCTTTCCACTAATATTATTTTTATCCACTGACATGTTATCTCTACCCATTATCATGGGATAGGGTAGCCTCTGTTGGTGTGTGTTTTTGTGGTTTTTGTCTAACTATGCAGGAAAGTGGAGCTACATTTGGATGGATACAGAGTTGCAAACTTTTATTTATGATGGTTGGAATGTTTACATTCTTATCTTGAGATAAAATTTTGCTTCTTCACATATAATGATTTGTTTGCTTCTATTAAGGGGAGGTAAACCTCTAGGTTTTTGGGTATTCTTAGAATGCTCTTATCACAATTCTAGATTGTGTCCACTGGTGAGTGGGGGTTAGAAATAGTGAAGACTTTTCCTTATGGAATTGTTGGAATTTCTAAACCTCGAGGCACTGTAGCATTCACGTTTTTATTTAAACATGTGTGCTACCAAGACTTTTGACCTAGAATTGGGTGTGGTCGTATGGGTGACTTGGGTTAGATATATTTTTGGGCTTACTTGGGGAGTTGCAAAGGTTTTATATGAGTTAACTTTCTCTTTGGGGCATTTGTGAAGAAAGGACTCTAGAGTTCATGTGTGTCTATCATGCTTTTGCATGAGTGTATGCATGAACAGTGTTTGTCACTCTTGCTTATTAGAGTCTAGTTAATTTCCTTAGGATTATTACCTTTGTCTATGTTCTAACTAAAGTTTTCTACATTCTCAAGTCTATTTTATGCTATTTCATCTCAGTTGGTGTCATTTCTAAACTGATTTATAGACCCAAAACATTTCATCACCCTTACATTTTTAAAATTTTTGGATATCTAGAATCCTAATGATCATTGAGATGTTTTTCCTAGTGATCGATATCTAGTAGCAGCAGAGATCACTTTCACAAGGGTGTATAGTGTTATGGAGATGGCTGAGACTATTGGCACTAGCTTTAATGCAGGTCAAGTCAGTCTTATCATCAGTAAGTCCATCCCCATGTCCTATGAATCAACATTGAGGATTCATTTCCCGAATGTGGATGAGGACAGTATGAAACCTTTGACATTAATGGGATTGACGAAAATCTGTATTAGCTTGTAAAAGCATAATACAGAAATGGTACAAATTGTCAAGGATCACAGTTTTGAACTGATAGACTTGTTGTTTTGGAAGCTGATGCAAGGAGGATGTTCTTGGTTCCGTCCTTGTATATTGATCTTGGAGAGGAGTCTTAAAAAGGGGAGGAGCAATCGAATTTGAGTGACAAAAGTAATAAAGAAAGCTCCAAAGACTCTACAGGTGTTGAAGATGATTAAGACCAAGTGAAGGCTGACTATACAAGTGATTTGAGTGATTGACTTTTCGAGATTTATTATTACTCAAATTCAGGGATAAGTATGTTTGTAAGAATCCTCTCTGTATGTTTTATTTTATTCAGAAACTTGATTACTAGAGTAGATATCAAGTTTAGGGGAGGATTGTTGGGAATAAAATTGACCAAGTCCCTAGACGCTGACAAGAGGAACTTGGACGCTGACAAGAGTAAACAGGGCGTTGACAGATGAGACGTTGATAAGAATTATCAAGACGCTGACGAGAAGAATCTTAACATAAAGACAAGGACTAAATCTGTCAATGATGAATTCTTCAAGCTGGTGGAAAAAATATGAAGATAAGAATTCAGAATATATTCTTAATGTTTAAAAAGATTTAGTTAATATTTTATTTGAGTATGTTTATCTTGTGTCTCTTCCTAAAATAGTTGATCTTAGCTTTTTGTACAAGGCTCCTTAAACCTATAAAAGGAGGCCTTAGGGTTAGACATAAGACACATCTCACATACATCTTTTTCACACACCTCTTCCACATATCTCATAACACTTTCATTGTAATCATTCATTGATATTATTAATCAAAGTGAAAGTTTGCTTTACTTTGTTTTGTTCGTTGTTCTAAGTGTTAAATTCCGCATAACACTTAGATTACTTCATACATATCAAAAGTTTCTCTACGTGTATTACTTGATTCAATCTCGTATACACAAGCTTAATCGATCTAAGTTTGGGATCAACAGAGTAGTGTGCATGACGTATTTCATGTATCAAACTTGAGGAAATGCTTAGCAAGAACTGACTTGCAAGTACCGTTAGATGATATTAGTATGGATACGAGTCTTCGTTTTATCGAAGAGCCGATAGATATTTTGGGTCGTGAAGCTAGGACGTTGGATAAAAAGGGTAACATACCGTAGTTATGGGTAGATGGAATTTAGAACGTGGACTAGAGTTCACGTGGGAACGGGAAAGTGTTCATTTAGAACAAGTATTCATGTGATTTGTTGGTTGTGTGTTTGATGCTAAGGAGTAAATCTCGGGACGAGATTTCTATTAGGAGGGAGTGATGTGACAACCGTGGTTTTGAGGTTCATTACTCGGTCTTATTTTTGGTTATTTTATGTGTGGCTATTTGATTTCGTGTGTACATGTTTATTTTTCGTGAACGAGGTTGGTGTGGACATCGTATATGGGTATAAAGTACTCATAAGTAAATCGAGGAATGGTTATTTCATGTTCATGAGCTCACAATGTAGTGACTATAAAATGAGATGGTGTTATTTGGTGGTTTTAAGTATACGTATATGTATTATAGAAAATCGTATTTTTACGATTTAGGGTTTTGCGTTTAGAGGTCTCGGAAGAGGTATTTAGACATGTGAGTATTTTTCGGGATGGTTTTAAGTCATTTAGGACTTAGTTATAAAGTTTATTTCAAAATTTGAGATTTTTTTTAAAACTGTATATTTTATGTCTTTTACGGTAAAACGCGTAAATTTGACCAATTTTACGGTTTTGAGGTTTTGGAGGCTTTAGGAGCTGAAATAAATTAAGCAAAATTAAGGTAATATTATTAATACATATATTAATAATAAAAAGAAAAAAAACGAAATTAAGGGAGGGTAGGTCGGTTTTGGACGCAAGAAAAGGAGGAGAAAAAGGAAAAAAATTTAAAAAGGAAGGTTGGGTTTGGGTTGGACTAGGACTCACTCACACCCTATATATTATATTATTCACTACCAAAAATCATAAATCCCTGGAGATAATAAAAAAAAGGGTCGACGGTTTGTAGAGAAGAATTAGGGTTCTTCATAAAATTGGGTTTTTTCATCTTCCATTAATCTAAAGGTAAAACCTTCATAACCCTTTTCAATTAAGTTGTTTAATGTTTTCTTTAATCATATTATGATGGATTTAGGTTAGGGTTTAATTTAAAAACAGTAAATTAATGTTATATTAATGATATCATGATGATTACATAAACTAGGGCTTGTATTTAATGGGGTTATGGGTAATTAATTAGGTTAAATTGATTAAACTCGTTTTTAAAAACTGGGCAGAATTTTGAGTCAATTGTATTGATCATATTGGGAGTTTTAGAAACTCTTATTTTGCGATCCAAGTATCCCATAAAAGGTGATTGAAGTGGCTTTCCAATGCAAGAAACGAAAACTAAATTGGAGGTAGGTAAATGGGTATAAAACAGGTTACAACGGTCGGAGGTCAAAACAGTTTTGAAGTCAGCCTGTTTTCTTTTTAAGTTTTGGGTTGTTTGGGGTACTTAGTGTTGCATTGGGACCTTCTAACGAACATGAGAGATGGTTTATATATTATAGTAAGTAGGGCTAAGGTTGTGGTTTAGGGTAAGACCCCCTAATCATAACAAACTTTTTGTATGTTTAAAATCGGTAAATCTGGAATGACAAAAGTATATATATATATATATATATATATATATATATATATATATATATATATATATATATATATATATATATATATATATATATATATATATATATATATATATATATATATATATATATATATATATATATATATATATATATATATATATATATATATATATATATATATATATATATATATATATATATATATATATATATATATATATATATATATATATATATATATATATATATATATATATATATATATATCGGGGCCTTAACAGTAGCTTTAAGGTTGGGGCAAATGGGAGGTGTTAGTTAACATATGTAAGGGCATAAATATTCCCTTTACAGAGATCATGGGTATGTTTAAGTGGGCGTTTGGCTTATAGTTTGGAGACCTAAAACCGGGACAGTTTTGGGTAAAATGTTAACGGGACGGGTTATGAAGTATAATGAGTTAAGGGCTTTATAGAGGGGTGTAATGAGAGGCTTAGAGCATATAAATGAGTTATTTACATAGGAGGAGGTTAGATGTCCATCATAGGTTGATGAGCCATCTTAGTGATTGGTTCATGTTTTGATTATGTGTTTTTGGTTTGTTAGCTTTTTGCTAGTGCGAGGACTTTTGGAGAAGCTCAATCAGGTGAGTTTCATAGTCCCATGTTTACTAATGTTTATGACTTCCAGATGGGATGGAAGAGACACTGTTTTGTTATTTATAAATTATGCTGTGAATGTTTTGCGTTGGTAATGGACTTGAGTGTGCATACTTATATGATTAACTGCTAGTCGATTCTTGATTGTTTATGTTTTGACTTGGTACCAAGGGGTAATTGGCAAGGCGGGGCCTTGGGATTTGGTTCATAGGTGTTTGGATGCCTATGGGAGTATGGTGTTTGGTATGGCTGGGAGCCTTGGTTTTGGCTTGATTAGTTAAATCTTGAATGTTAGTTTGTTAATGCATGTTAGTATCACATTGTCCATATGTTTTTAACTTTTGGTTGTTACTCACAGCTTATGGTATTATTTTGACGTTTGAGTCTAAACTTATGACTCTCACCAACTTTATGTTGACGTGTTTTAGTGTCTCTTTCAGGTGATACTATGGTTAAGCATGAGAGCATAAGTGGCTAGACTTGGATGCATTAGGATTGCATATAGAAGGAGATCCCCGTTCCTTCTTAGTTTACCTTTATGTTTTTTTTGATAAGTGATACATGTTGGCACCTATATGTTTGTTTGGTTTAAGTTTATTGTTTGTCTTGGGTAAGTGGTAGGACTGTTACCTACTTACCTAGACTCCTGCATTGTTGAGATATTGTCATGACATTTGTGTCGCCATTTATGACATTATATTTGCATTTTAGTTTTCTCTATAGAGACAACATTTGTTGTGATGATATCCATACGTCGCACCCCATATTCCGCCATGGTGGGGTGTTACAAAAACCCTTGAAGATTTGAAGATTTATGAAGAAGAGTCCTCCAATATCGAAGAATTGACACTTTATACCCTTGTATCTTGATAATTACAAGATTGGTCCCTAAAGTTTGTCAATATTACAAAAAGGGCCCTCCACTTTGAAGAATTGACAATTTTAGTCCCTCAACAATACTAAAATGTCAATATTAATCCTCCTCAAAGTCAAACATACCATGAAGGCCTTCAAGTTACAAGAATTTACAAGTTTGGTGCTTTGAAAATGTCAAAATTACCAAAAGGACACTTGACTTTGAAGAAATGGCAAAAATGGTCCCTCATTAATCATGACTTGGCAATTTCAGTCCTCTAATAAGTCAAACAAACAAGTTAAGACCATTATCAATCAAGAAAATGCCAAAACAGCCCTTCAAGAATCATGAAATGGTAAGAAATACCCCTGAAAATACTTTGGAAAAGTATTTGGGGCAAAAGTGTGAAAATGAAAACTTCATTACAAAGGGAATCCGGATTTGTTTGGTTTATTTACAAAGTGAAAAGAGTTGAAGAGTTAAGCGGTAAAAGCTAGCAGACAACATAAGTTACATAGACCAACCATGGGAGGACACGTGTCCCACTACCACCAAACAACCAATCAGCTTTCTCCATTGTTCCACATCACCATCCCGCTCACCTGATTAACTAATTAATTATTTAGTTAGTTAAATGTAGCGCTAAACACCCTATTTAAACACAAAACCGGATCAAACATGTTCTTCATGTTCATTACAAGATTTGGGTTTTTCTTAATTACCAATAATTAAGTGTTAAGACCTTCCAGATTAGTGATTGATGACCCCTTAATCACATCCCAACCTTGAAATACTTGCCACATCATTCCATAGTCCCACACAAGATTCCCCTGCTGCAAAAAAGAAGAAGAAGCTGCCAAAACTACACCAGTCATCCAACGTGTATGATTCTAGCTTACTTTCTAAGCTCATTATGAGCCATTGGATGCTTTTTCACCATGTTAACTCCACAACAATCCAAGGATCAGTCACATGATCTTCAAAGTTCAAACTACTCAAAGGGAAAATCTGTAACTTCATTAGCTAGGGTTTCATGTTTTTTAGCTTTCATAGTTCACTTGTATGCCTATATAAAGGCCTTAGGGTGCTTTATTTTTACTTTGCTCTTGAATTTCCATTGTTCACAAATCTGTAAATTATATATTCATGTAATGAAATGTGTTTGAATTTGGTGAAGAAAATTCAAGTGCCACTCATATTATCTGCTTGTTATTGTTCTTTGTTTGTTAATCTTGAATCCTAAACCTGTTTTCAAAAGGAGTGTGCAAAAGTTTGCACATTTTCCACTTTTCTTGATATTTTGCTAAGTCTAGTTCAAACCTTGGAATTCTTGGGCTATAAAGCTGATCATAGCATCCTGATATTGAGTTATCAAGGTATGGTGAAGCCTATAACTTGGGGATAATCAAGTGTGGGGAACTAAGGTTGCATTAATCAAGAATTTTTCATCTTTCTGTTTTGATATTCGTGCTCTTAACTTTGTTGAATCTTAGCAGGCTTTATTGTTGAAGCTTGTGCTTGTTCTTGCTAGCACATAAGCTCAAAATTCATGGGGTGTGGATGTACATCCATGAGGTACAAATCATCTTACCCAAAATCTGTTAAAAAGTTGGATTTTTGGTGATTTTGTGAGTTGCTTGAGTTCTTGCTGATTTTGTGGTCTAATCTTGTTCTAATCTACATATTATATCTGTTATTGTGCTTATTTGGGCTTAGGTGGTCTTGGATAACACTTTTGATTTAAAAATTGTGATTTGTAAAGTTAAAAGGGTGTTTGGGATTACCTGTTTGAGATCATAGTGTGTTATTGTGTTGTTGGAAGTTTTTGTTTGTGCTTTGTATCTGCTATATATATTTGTTTGAGAGCTATTTGCTGCAAGTTATTGGGTTTAAAACCTCAAATCAAACATTGTGCTATACCTCATTGATTTTAACTGTTTTTGACCTAAGATTTTGGTAATATCTAGAATATATGCATGCTTAGGTTTTAAAGTTGTTTAATCATTGTTTATACAGCCTATGTGATAGATCTGAGTGTTTGAATTTGGCTTGGTGGTCAATTGCATCAGCAAGTGTTCATAACTGCATGTTCATAGTTCATCAGTAACTTTTAAAGCTTGAATCTTGACTTAGACTTTGAATCATTGCATGAAACCTGTTTAGACTTGTTCCTTTAAGTTTATTATTGCTTGTGTATGCATTTGGTTAAGTTTGGTTGGCTGAATTGTGTTATAAGTGCCTATTGAACCATAATTGCTTATTTGTTCATGTATGTGCTAGATCTGGTGATGTTTTGATTTAACTGTACTAACTGGTTGTTAGTGATTGTGATTTCTTTGTTGTTATTGACTCCTTATGATCCACTGATCATTTGGGTGCCTTTGTGTAACTTGAATCTCCAAAAAAGTCACTAAAGACAAAAAGTCAAACAAGTCAAGCAGTGGAAATAGTTTCCACTACTCAGACACCAAAACTAGCCCCTGCTAGTGTTAATTTTCAGTTAGCTTATTTATAAGCCATATTGGCTCATCCAGACCTGCAACAACTTATTTTTTGTGATCAATCTTCATCATTTGACCCATTTGTTTGAACTGGAGCTTATTAGACTTTGACTTTGACTTTTTGCTAGAAAATTCATATAGTTGACTTTTAAAGAAGTTCTTATTTGCTTATTTCAGCTTATTGAGTGAACTTATTTGAAAACTTTTTGTTGATTAAGATTAGTTAAGTCATTTAAAAGCTTTTGAAACTTGAATCAGCTCTTGGGATAGCCTAGAACTCGAAAACGACTATTTTGTCGTTTTGTGTAGATTGCTTATTGCATTTTCAGGCTTATTCCTTAGAGTTTTATCAAATTTCTTTTTACAGAAGTCTTAAGTAACTCAAAAGAAGCTTGTGTGTCTAATTTGAGCTTATGGCATCAGCTTATAGCTTAATGGGCCAAAAAGCCCGTTAAGAATAAGTTGTTTGATATAAGTCAGCTTATTTCAAATTTTCAGCTTTTGGGCCTTTGAAAAATTGTGTTCAGAATCAAATTTTGAGTCAGATAGAGGCTTTTGGGCCATTTTTATAAACATTCTTCTTATTGGGCTTATTTTGGCCCAATAAGGGTCTGTTTTGGACTTTGGCCCATTTGGAGGCCCATTAGGGGTATTTTTGGTATTTCAAGTTCATTTTTTGTTTATTTAGGTTCAATTAAGCTAGTTTGCAAGTTTTTAGAATTTTTTATAAATTTTGGATTTTTAATATTATTTTATTATTATTTTATTATTATTTTATTATTATTTTTATTAAAAATTAAAATTTTGATTTTTCAAGTTTTTATATTTTTTTAGGTTAAATACGTTAAGTTAGGAATTTTACAACTTTTAGAATATTTTTATTGTCCTTAGATTAATTTTTATAATTATTTTAAGTTTTAATAGTTTTTAATTGTTTTTAAATAGTTTTAATTAATTTTAAAATTTTCAAAAATAGTTTTAAATTAAGTTAGGTTATTCTAGAGGTTTACAATTGAAAAAATCTCATTTTGGGCTTTTTGTTAATTAAATTGATTTTTAGGGCTTTAATTAGCATTAAAAAATCATTATTTATGTAAATAAAAGGTTTGAGTGATTTTTAATTTTTTGTAAACTCTAATTACATTATTTAGGGTTTATTTCAATTTTCTAGGAATTTTTAGGGTAAATTTTTAATTTTGGTACTTTTTACGGTTTTACGTGTACGACTAATCGTCTTAGTGTAATTCGTCATCGTAACCGTCTTTCTCTTCTAGTCCCCTTTCTATTTTCTTTCTTCATAAATATAATCACAAAGTTAATCATCTCTCTACACAACACACTAGCCTCCTTGAGAACGATCCCCACTTTGGGTCTTAACTCGTGGTTTTCCTAAATCACTTGTTAACGCTTGCCCTAATTTGCCCTCTTTTCCAAAAGAGTGGTAAAAACTCAACCGTCATTTTGGCGTCGCTGCCGGGGAGGCGTGTTGTGTTTTGATTTGGCAATTGTTGTTTTTATATATAGCCATAATATCTGTTGTATTAGTAGCACTCTACTAATACGTATTATCGGTTTTTCGTTTTTTGTGTGAATACTATTACTATATTGTATACGTAGAACAATAAATTCACAAGTACTCTAAAAGTGTGAAAACACAACCTTGACTTGGGAGGTCATTACCCAATCATTTTATTCGAATCTCAAACCAAAAGAAAAAGGCAAAAATAGATAAATACTTTCGTGAAGCTCGATTTTGAAAAATACAAACTATAAGGTGGGTATAAGGCGGGTATTATAAAATATACCATAAGGAAAAAGGCTCTTAAGTGCTTCACGCCGCCTCGTTTCCCCGCTTACTTGTGAGTATTTGATTTTGAGAGCTAATCGAGGGTTTTGCCGCCCAGTGTATTATTAAGTATCATATATACTTTCTTGGTTTCATTGATTAAACCCTCTTGAACGTTTTGGTGTTCCACCAACGTTCTAAAGTCATCGAAGGCGTTCACTTCACGTGATCGTTTTCATTCCTTGAGGCTATGTTAATCAATAGATTTGATTAAGGAGGAGATTTGTAGATTTTGGTCTACTTAATACAATCACAAAAAAAAAGTAAAAACAATCAAAAACCAGAAAAAAATTGGAAAAATACAAAACACCAAAAAGAATCTTCTTTGCTCATCCCCTCGTTGTACGTGACATTTTGCAAACCCGCAACCAAGCAAGACGTGCACGTAAACGAAGAAACCGAAAGGAGTCAACACCTACTCCCAATCTTTCTAGTGAGGAGTCTCCTATTGACGAACCCATTGTAAGAAAGGAACCAACCATGGAGAATCGAAATATGATGGAGTTACTTCAAGCACCCACCGAGGGTTATGGAGAGGCTATTGTAATTCCTGATATCCTTGCGGAGAATTTTGAAGTGAAAACGGGTTTGTTGTCGATGATCCAAAACAACAAATTCCATGGTGATGAAAAGGACAACCCGCACAACCATATCCGCCAATTCAATCGTCTTACCGCCACTTGCAAATTTAAGGATGTTGCTAATGACTCTATTAAGATGATGCTTTTTCCGTATTCCTTAGCGGGGCCCGCTAAAATTTGGTTAGAGAAAGAGTCACCCAATTCTATATTGACGTGGAAGGATCTCGTTTCAAAATTTGTGAACCAATTTTTTCACCCTGTAAGACTACGCATTTGAAAAACGAGATTTCAAAATTTTCACAAGAATTTAATGAGAGTTTTTCAACGGCTTGGAATAGGTTTAAGGAAATGTTACCTGAGTGTCCTCATCACGGTTTTTCCGACTTGCATCAAATTGACACGTTTTACAATGGACTTAATGATCATGAAAGGGATTATCTAAATGCCGCCGCGGGTGGTAATTTTTTGTGTAAAATGGTTGAGGAAGCTTTGGTGATAATTGCGAATAGATCTAAGGTGTATAGTCCTCGTAGCACGTCTAGTGTTCGTAAGGCTTCGTCTTTGGCTTCACCTTCTTTGTCTAATACCATCGATGCTTGCCAAATTGAGGCGAACATGGAAAACAAAATCTTTGATAAGCTTAAAGGACTTTTAATTGAATTCAAAGTTGGAGAACAAAGTGCTTCCGCTACGGCTAAAGCGGTTGAGGCTTCATGTATGTATTGTGGTGGAGGTCATGATTTCTCCGAGTGCATTACCAACGGTGGTAACACTTTGAGTGCCTACGCGGCCACGGGAACTTACAACCAAAACGGTCAAGTTACCCGCTCTAATCAATTGACTCCACCGGGTTTTGGTTCAAATCAAAATGCTAACAACAACTATTGAAACAATCAAGTTGGTTTTAAAAACAGTTACAACAAAGGAAACTATGTTAATCAAGGGGCTAATAATCAAGTTTCAAACAAAAATCAAAGTGATTTTCAAAAAAACAACAAGAGTTTTCAAGCTTTGAAAGATCTTCCAAATGAATTTGTTGAATACGCTAATGGAAACGATGCTTGGTTTGACAACATTCAAAGAGAAATCATTAGCCTGAGATCTGAGTTTAAGAACGACTTGAAGAAAGAGCTGAAAAATGAGTTAGCAAATGTGCTTAAAATCCATACAAACAAGATGGAAGGAAATGTAACTAGGTTACAACAAAACCTACAAAGAAACATGAAATTAAGAAAGAAATGATTAAGGCCGAGAAGAGGCAATCCATGTTTGAGGACAAAATTTTATCTATGTTTGAGGCAATTATGTGCAAACCGTCTTCGAGTAGTCTTCCTAGTAACACCATATCGAACCCTAAGGGAGAGATGAAAGTGATTACCACACGTAGTGGTAAGACACTTAAGGAACCAAATCCTCAACCAATTTCTCCTACGGAGGATGCAATTGAGGAAGAACCCGAGGTGGTGGTCGAAAAGGAGCATGTCTAAATCCCACGAAGTACCGCTCATGCCACACCTACGGTTGACCCATTACCAACATTGGAACCCGAGATTCCAAAAGCTATGCCTATGCCTCAACCCACATCACCTTTGCCCTATCCATCGAGACTTAGAAAGGAGAAACGTCAAGAGCGCGACAATTACCAATTTGAGCTTTTTATGAAAATGTTTCGTGATTTGCACTTTAATGTGAGTTTCTCAGATGCTTTGGTCATGATGCCTCGATTTGTCGCTAACTTTAAGAGTATGTCGAACAACAAGGAGAAATTGCATCAATTGTCTAGTTGTTCATCGGTTTATCTTAATCGCATACCTCAAAAAGTCGGTGATCCCGGTAAATTCTTGATCCCTTGTGCAATCCAAGATATGGAAGAATGTTATGCCTTGGCAGATCTTGGTGCTAGTATTAACTTGATGCCACTTGCAATCTTCAAGTCGCTCAATCTTCCTAATCTTACTCCTTCACTAATGTCTATCGAGTTGGCCGACCATTCCACGATTCCCGCATGTGGATTGGCGGACGACGTTTTTGTGAAAGTGGGAAAGTTCTATTATCCGGTAGACTTTATCGTTGTCGATATTCCCACGGATCAAGTTCCTCTCATCTTAGGTCGTTCGTTTTTAGATACGTCTATGGCTTTGATCGATGTTCATGCTAGAAAGATCACCTTACGTTTCAACGACGAGGAACTTGTTATAAACGCAACTCAAAACTCTCAAATTTCTCATGTTTATTCCATTGCAACCATAAACCTCGTTGATATGATTGACGTGGTTTGCGAGGAATTTTCACAAGAAGTTCTAGGTTTTGGTGATGATGAAAATAGTGGCAATCCCACTATGTTAGATCCCATTCTTGATAACTCGACACCAACCTTCATCCCTTTGAAGGTGGTGGTTTTACGTTGGAATAATTCGATGTTCCACGTACTTGTAACGAAGACCTCGACAACGATGAGGACTTCTCGATTATCAAGGATTTTTTTAACGATTTCCCATTTCCTCCACCCGAGGAGGTTATGAGTATCGAGCCCAAATCTTCAATTGAGAAACCACCTATCCTCGAGTTGAAAGATTTACCTACTCATCTCGAATATGTATTTTTGGAGGAGGACGACAAGTTGCCGGTTATTATTGCGAAAGAACTTTCGGATGATGAAAAAACCACACTTGTCGATGTTCTAAAGGATCACAAAGGGGAAATTGCGTGGAAGTTATCCGACATTAAGGGGATCGATCCCAAATTTTGTACCCACAAAATCTTAATGGAGGAGGATTACAAGCCCGCAATCCAATGTCAAAGAATGGTGAACCCCAAAATATACGACGTCATCAAAAAGGAAGTCCTAAAACTCCTTGATGCGGGAATGATTTACCCTATTTCCGATAGCCCTTGGGTGAGTCCTATTCATTATGTCCCTAAGAAGGGAGGAATGACCGTTGTGAAAACGATCCCAACAAGTTAATTCCCACTAGACTCGTAACCGGATGGAGAGTGTGCATTGACTATCGTATGTTGAATGACGCCACTCGTAAAGACCATTTTCCCTTGCCCTTCATGGACCAAATGTTCGAGCGTCTTGCGGGAAACGATTTCTATTGCTTTTTAGATGTTTTTTCCGGTTACTTCCAAATCCCCATCGATCCTCGTGATCAAGAAAAAATACGTTTACGTGTCCATATGGAACGTTTGCCTATCGTAGAATGCCATTTGGACTTTGCAACGCACCGGGAACCTTTCAAAGGTTCATGATGGCTATTTTTCATGATATGATCGAGAAGACGATGGAAGTCTTCTTGGATGACTTTTCCGTGTTTGGTTGTTCGTTCACTTCGTGTTTGTCGAATCTTGAGAGAATGTTGAAGCGTTGTGAGGAAACCAACCTTGTGCTCAATTGGGAAAAATGTCATTTTATGGTTAAAAGTGGAATCGTCTTAGGGCACAAGGTTTCGAAAGCGGGGATTGAGGTAGATCAAGCTAAGGTAGACGTCATCGCCAAATTACCTCATCCCAAAACCGTCAAGAGAGTTAGGAGTTTCCTAGGCCACGCGGGCTTTTATCGTCGATTCATCAAGGATTTTTCAAAGATCTCTCGACCTATTACACATCTCCTTGAAAAAGAGGCACGTTTTGCCTTTGACGAAGATTGTGTACGAGCCTTTGAAATCCTTAAGAGGAAACTTACCGAAGCTCCCATTCTTGTTGCTCCCAATTGGAACCTCCCCTTTGAGCTCATGTGTGATGCTAGTGACTATGCTATTGGGGCCGTATTGGGGCAACGTCATGAAAAACACTTCTTGCCTATTCACTATGCTAGAAAGACGATGATCGAGGCTCAACTAAAATACACTACAACGGAGAAGGAGTTCCTTGCCGTGGTGTATGCATTTGAGAAATTCCGACCTTATCTCGTCTTGAGAAAATGCATAGTGTATACAGATCATTCGGATATCAAGTATCTTATGGCTAAACAAGATGCTAAGCCAAGATTACTTCGTTGGATTCTCCTCCTTCAAGAATTTGATCACAAAATCGTTGACAAAAAAGGAGCCAAGAATCTAGCGGCCAATCATCTTTCTCGTTTGGAAGATCCCACCAAAGTGTTTACGAGCCCAAGGAAATCACCGAAACATTTCCGCTCGAGACACTTGGTGTAGTGAATTCTAAGCTTGATTCTTCCACCCCATGGTTTGCGGACTTCACAAATTACCATGCGGTCAACTTCATCATCAAGGGTATGACGACTCAAGAAAAAAGAAAATTCTTTCGTGACGTCAATTTCTACTTTTGTAACGACCCTTACTTATTTCGACCCTTGTGCGGAACTAATTATCCGACGTTGTGTCTTTGGTATCGAAGCTTCTAATATCCTTAGAGCTTGCCACGAGGGACCCACGGGTGGTCACCATGGTGCTAATCTTACGGCTAAGAAGGTGTTTTATGCCGGCTTCTTTTGGCCTACTATTTACCGAGATGTACATGAGCTTGTGAAGTCGTGTGACTCATGCCAACGACAAGGAAAAGCCTCACAAAAAGATGAAATGCCACAAAATATCATCCAAGTGTGTGAGATCTTTGACGTTTGGGGCATTGACTTTATGGGGTCGTTCCCATCATCTCGTGGTAATAAGTACATCCTTGTCGCCGTTAACTACCTTCTAAGTGGGTGGAAGCTAAGGCTTTGCCCACCAATGATGCTTGTGTGGTAGTCAAGTTTTTGAAAAGCTTGTTTTCTCGGTTTGGAACCCCTCGTGCAATCATAAGCGATCTTGGAACCCATTTTTGTAACGACCAATTCGAAAGGGTCCAAAGGAAATATGGGGTTACACATCGGCTTTCTACGGCTTATCACCCACAAACAAGTGGGCAAGTCGAGGTTTCAAACCGAGCGTTGAAGAGGATCTTGGAGAGATCCGTTGGGGAAAACCGACAATCTTGGTCGGATAAGTTGGACGATGCTTTATGGGCTTTTAGGACCGCTCATAAGATGCCCTTGGGTGCACTCCTTATAAGCTTGTGTATGGGAAGAATTGTCACTTGCCAATTGAACTCGAACACAAGGCTTATTGGGCCCTAAAGCATTGTAATGATGACATGGAGACCGCGGGAAAACACCGAAAAATGCAATTAAATGAATTGGATGAATTAAGGGATATTGCTTATGAAAATTCATTAATTTATAAAGAAAAGACTAGAAAGTTGCATGATTCAAAAATAAAAAACCGGGTTTTTAACATTGGGGATCAAGTTTTTCTTTTTAATTCTCGTTTGAAAATCTTTTCCGGTAAGTTGAAATCCCGTTGGTCTGGTCCATTCACCGTGACTCAATTTTTTCCATATGGGACCATCGAGCTAGCTCAAAATGATGGCCCCAATTTCAAGGTGAATGGACATAGGTTGAAGCACTAATTTGGCGGGGAAGTTCCATCCTTGAACTACCTCGACCAAATCACCTTCCCCAATGATAATTAGTATTGAGGGGATCGAGTCGAGCTCATGACTCGGCAATAAAAAACGAGGTGCCTCGTGGGGGAGTCCCATGCTTATCCTATGTACATATTATCACTTTTTAATGTATTAACGTGTGGGGATTTGTGCCCTTCCAACCTTTGTTCCATGGTTGTTTGTGAATTGTGGATTTTAGATGATCATTATCTTCACGATTGGAGCCTCCCGTGTTCGTTTTATGGGAGCACTCGATCGTTTGCTTTGAAGACTTTCTCAATATACATGATATATCCTTTGATGTTCTAACCTTAGGTTTTTAGCACACTTCATAAACGGCTTTAAATTTAACGGTTACACCCTTTCCATGCTAGATTAGGCATTCGACAACGTCTCTAGTATGGGGGTGTTTGCACCCCTAGACTCGAAACACTGAGGACAATGTTTAACTTTAGTATGGGGGGTGAATAGATACTTTCCTTGCCAAACCTTCACGCTTTCCAAAGTTTATCTTTTTGTTTATCGTCGTTTTGTTGTAAAATAAGGCTAAAAATGGCCAAATTTTAAATTTTTCTCATGTCTTATAAGTGTTTGAAGACACGAATATAGATTTTCCGATGGCGAGAATAAGAGTAATTTTTGACTCGACCGTGTGTGTTGAGCACTTAGCTTTGATTCCTTAACTTTTTATTAGGCTAAGTCTCTTAAATGAGGACGAGCAATGATAGAGTTAATTATAAGTTACTATGCTAAACGTAGAGTACTCGTATTCTTTCAAAAAATCATGTGTTCTCGTTGTTTGCTTATTCTCCCTTCGCTTGTAAATATTTTTTTTGCTTAATAAATATTGACTTAGCGGTTAAGTCTTGATTGTTGGGTTTCTAGTCTTTTCTAGTAGCTTCCATGTAATTAAATTGGGAAGACATTAAGGTATCGCCAGTGTCACGGTTTTGAAGTATTGGCACCCGAATAATCGAAAGCTTAACCCAATAATAAGATTTCAAGTGCTCACCTAAATCAAGCAAACAATTTGAAGCTCACAAGGCCGAAAAATCTATGCAAAAATTGAATGTGAATCAAGCCTTAATCTTTGAAGCTTTAAAGATCCAAAATTCGCCATAGCGTGAGGATATACGTCTTTGGCTAATAAAACCACCGATGAGGTGCATAATAAAAGGCAAGGCAAGACAGAAGTCATAATAAAATCTTCATGGCGAAGTTGAATAAAAGATGGAGGTAAACCTATGATAATGAGGCCCTTCCGTTAGGGGGCGTATAAAAGTCTTGGTAATAAGTCCCATGTTCAAAACCGTTATAAAACCATGTTTATCGATCCTTCTTGTTGACTTAATTTTTTGACATCGTTGTCTATTAGGAGGGGTTATTGATTTGATGGTCTTGGTTACACCGTTAGGACTCTATTTTTAGACCTAAATCTCTATTATCGCATAAGTAAAACAATGTATCCTCGTGAAACATTCAAGACAAAATAAAATATAAGAGATACAACTTAGGAAATTGGGAGGATAAGTACGTGATTAGGGCATATGAGTAGTGTTAGCATTACTAACTTATAATGACAATGATCTCGTTGCACTCTTGGCATGGAATTGGGGTGAAAATCGAGGACGATGAAATTATTTCTAACGAAGCATTCACGTGTTCTTATTCTATGAACCTAAACATCCCATTTTGCGATGAAAATCATACATTATGTCTAAAACGCAAGTAGTAGTAATAGTAGTAGTATAGCTAGTTTATCGTTCAATAAAAGTGAATAAAAATATATTTTAGAGTTGCTACGATACTTTATTCTAGCATTGCGTGAGGGCACGTCAATGGTTTAGTATAGGGGAGTGATGAGACTGCTTTTATACATAGTCTCATTGTCCAAAAAGGGCTTTAAATGCATAAAATATCATGAAATTGGCCAAATATATGCTTGTGTTTGTTGCTTGCGTATTTTAGGTACGGATATTGAGAAAATGACAAAAGATCACAAGAATCATACAAAAAAGAACACAGGAAACGAAGCCGCACATTGAACCAAGCCTTTATAAAGATTTTCCAATGAAAACCCTTGAAGATTTGAAGATTTATGAAGAAGGGTCCTCCAATATTGAAGAATTGACACTTTATACCCTTGTATCTTCATAATTACAAGATTGGTCCCTAAAGTTTGTCAATATTACAAAAAGGGCCCTCCACTTTGAAGAATTGACAATTTTAGTCCCTCAACAATACTAAAATGTCAATATTAATCCTCCTCAAAGTCAAACATACCATGAAGGACTTCAAGTTACAAGAAATTACAAGTTTGGTCCTTTGAAAAGGACCCTTTACTTTAAAGAAATGGCAAAAATGGTCCCTCATTAATCATGACTTGGCAATTTCAGTCCTCCAAGAAGCCAAACAAACAAGTCAAGACCATTATCAATCAAGAAAATGCCAAAACAGCCCTTCAAGAATCATGAAATGGCAAGAAATACCCCTGAAAATACTTTGGAAAAGTATTTGGGACAAAAGTGTGAAAATGAAAACTTCATTACAAAGGGAATCCGGATTTGTTTGGTTTATTTACAAAGTGAAAAGAGTTGAAGAGATAAGGGGTAAAAGCTGACAGACAACATAAGTTACATAGACCAACTATGGGAGGACACGTGTCCCACTACCACCAAACAACCAATCAGCTTTCTCCATTGTTCGACATCACCATCCCACTCACCTGATTAACTAATTACTTATTTAGTTAGTTAAATGTGGCGCTAAACACCCCATTTAAACACAAAACCGGATCAAACACATGTTCTTCATGTTCATCACAAGATTTGGGTTTTTCTTAATTATAAATAATTAAGTGTTAAAACCTTCCAGATTAGTGATTGATGACCCCTTAATCACATCCTAACCTTGAAAATACTTGCCACATCACTCCATAGTCCCACACAAGATTCCCCTGCTGCAAAAAAAGAAGAAGCTGCCAAAATTACACCAGTCATCCAACGTGTGTGATTCTATCTTACTTTCTAAGCTCATTGTGAGCCATTGGATGCATTTTCACCATGCCAACTCCACAACAATCCAAGGATCAGTCACATGATCTTCAAAGTTCAAACTACTCAAAGGGCAAAACTGGAACTTCATTAGCTAGGGTTTCACGTTTTTTTAGCTTTCATAGTTCACTTGTATGCCTATATAAAGGCCTTAGGGTGCTTCATTTTTACTTTGCTCTTGAATTTTCCATTGTTCACAAACCTGTAAATCATATATTCATGCAATGAAATGTGTTTGAATTTGGTGAAGAAAACTCAAGTGCCACTCATATTATCTGCTTGTTATTGTTCTTTGTTTGTTAATCTTGAATCCTAAACCTGTTTTCAAAAGGAGTGTGCAAAAGTTTGCACATTTTCCACTTTTCTTGATATTTTGCTAAGTCTAGTTCAAACCTTGGAATTCTTGGGCTATAAAGCTGATCATAGCATCCTGATATTGAGTTATCAAGGTGTGGTGAAGCCTATAACTTGGGGATAATCTAGTGTGGGGAACTAAGGTTTCATTAATCAAGAATTTTTCATCTTTCTGTTTTGATATTCGTGCTCTTAACTTTGTTGAATCTTAGCAGGCTTTATTGTGGAAGCTTGTGCTTGTTCATAAGCTCAAAATTCGTGGGTGTGGATGTACATCCATGAGGTACAAATCATCTTACACAAAATCTGTTAAAAAGTTGGATTTTTGGTGATTTTGTGAGTTGCTTGTGTTCTTGCTGACTTTGTGGTCTAATCTGCATATTATATCTGTTATTGTGCTTATTTGGGCTTGGGGGTCTTGGATAACACTTTTGATTTGAAAATTGTGATTTTAAAAGTTAAAAGGGTGTTTGGGATTACCTCTTTGAGATCATAGTGTGTTATTGTGTTGTTGGAAGTTTTTGTTTGTGCTTTGTATCTGCTATATACTTGTTTGAGAGCTATTTGCTGCAAGTTATTGGGTTTAATACCTCAAATCAAACATTGTGCTATACCTCATTGATTTTAACTGTTTTTGACCTAAGATTTTGGTAATATCTAGAATATATGCTAATAACTGGCTTTTGGCCATGTAAAAAGTTAAAGTTCGTTGTTGTGGTCTAATCGAATTGATCCTGGTTAACTATGCGACTCAGTCGTTCTTTGGTGAAACAAATGTTTGTGTCGTTGTAGTAATTAAAATGTGCAAAGGCGTAAATGAATATGACGTTAATATAAATCTAACTCTAATTTAAAATAAATGGCGGGAGATTAAAATTTTAAAGGTAATTACCTAAATGACGGGAATTTAAAAGCGTGACGAAAATTAAAATATGACAAAATATTAAAATGTAAACTTAAAAATTAAACAAGACAAAACATAAAAGCAAACCTAATCGGAATACATTCCGACCGGAATGTGATCGGAATAATAAACCCACCTGTCGGAATAACAAACCTTGGTATAATCGGAATGTGGTAGGAATCCCCTTGATCGGAATGTTGTCACCACAATCCTAATCGGAATATCAAACACACGCCCTGATCGGAATAAGGTCAGAATGTATCTTCGTCGGAATCTTATCGGAATGCACCAAAGGGATCTCGTCGGAATATGGGGAACTTAGTCGATCGGAATAACCAAAATACTTACCTGTCGGAATGCAGATTGGAATACCCAATCGGAATGTAGAAACCTTATTCCGACGGATGAATCGGAATCCCCGTCGGAATGCTAAACCCTTTTCCGACCAAGCAAATGAAGCTATGGTCGGAATGTGAAACCCTTTTCCGACCAGGGTGGTCGGAATACAGTAGAAAGAAGCCAAAATAAGCATAACAAATAAGCTATTACTCAAATAAGCACTAGACTAAAAACCTAAGCAAATACGTATAAGAAAAAGCTAATAAGCTACAATTTAAAGACTTTTAAAAACACTAAAAGAAAGAGTTAAACAAAAACAACTTTTATATAAAAATAACTTTTATAAAACCTTAAGAAAGTTAAAGATAAACACAAATAAGCTATAAAAATCAATAATCCAAAACAATCAAAAGCATAAAAACATAACCTTTAATCAAATAAGCAACACAAATAGCATATAAACCAAAGATTAAAGCATAGAAAGAAAGGTAGAATGAGAGATAAACAATAAAAAGTGAAGATTCAATAACATAAAAGTAAACTTACTTGGAAATTAAAGTGCAAAACAAGGTAATTAAAGTGCAATAAGGTAAATGTGCAAGTAAATAAAATGGAAGAACTAATTGTCACTATTAGGCAACAAGAGAAAAATGAATGAAATCCTAATCTATTTATAAGGGAGATTAGGGAGGTGCTTAGGAAGCTTCCTCCCCTCTTTCTTCTTTCCTTAATTGCACATTTAAGTCCTTAATCTTCTTAATCTTTTGACTTTAATGACTTTGTCTCGGGATTTCTTCAAACTCGTCTTGTAATTCTTCAATAAATTAGACTTGAGTTCTTCGGCTTTTAGTAAACTTCCGTCTTTTGAATTTTTCTTCGATAAAAGCCCGTGAATGCCCGTGTTTTCTCCACTTTTCACCTTTTCGTCCTAAATCACAACAAAAACACAAACCACGCATAATTCCGACATAAATGACATAAAAATACACGTTTTGGCTCGGTTATTATTGTAATTAAGTGGTAAAAAGGATGGGTGTTTAAACACCTATCAAATCCCCTACACTTGGCCATTGCAATGTCCTCATGCAATGCATTAGTTACAAAGCAAGATTACATTTCCCATCATAATCAATCCATGTTGGCCTTTATTAAAGATATAGAAAATTATAAACATTCAAAGTAAAGAAATTAAAAATATACCTTAGGGTTTTGGAAATGTCATGAATGATCATCATCCTCAAGTTTTCACTTTCTCCAAACCAAGCTTAAAAACGAGATCATTGTTATTATAAGTTAGCAAACTAACACGAACTCATGTGGGCCAATTATTCACTTAGACTTCCTTATTTCTAGGTGTATCTCTTGTATTTTATTGTTGTCTTGAATGATCACGAGGATGCATTGTTTGACTTATTTCGATAGTTATTTAGGCCGAAAATAAAGTAAACGATTTAATCAATAGTTAGCTAAAGGACAAAATCTTTTAAAAACTACTTCTCGGGACCTCATAAAGTTCATATCTTCGCATAACTCGCTTCGTGATTTGAGACCTTTCTCGGACCGATATTTGGCAGCGACTTCATACTTCAAACCTTGAGAGACGTTCATGAAATTATGGTCTTCTCTTCATATAGGAATTTCTTCACTTGAAGTTTTGAGAGATTCTTCATATTTGGACCACGACTTCTTCATTTTTCTCCAATCTTTATTTGGGATTTTGATATACAACGATCCGCCTCCTTTTAGGACTTGGATCTATTTATCCTCATACATTGTTAGGGCCTTTTCGGATAGACTTCTCCATGATCTTTATGGGAGTATTTGCTTTTCGTCGTGTGTCTCGATCCTTCATATTGATTTTCGATAAATGATTCTTCACATCACTTTGGATCTTTAGCAACAAAATGTAGCCCTCATGCCTTTTTAGGGCCTTTTCGGACTCGCCAATCTTCGCATCCCGCTTCAATAAGTTATGCCTTGGCTATGAACTCTAATCCATACCGAGCAACTTTTAAACGATCTTGGGCTAGAAGCTAAGTAACTTTTCAAATCATACAACCTTATTTATTGCAGATAAATTCATTAGCAAGCGATGGGAGAATAGGCTTATAATTAACTCACATAAATTCACGAAAGAATACCAAACTTATAATTGACTCTATCATCTCTCGTTCTCCACAGTTTAAAATCTCAAGGAATGAGACTCGTGGATGCTTAGCCCATTAAATCAAAGTTTGGGGTTTTCGAGTCGCCTATAGGATCTTGCAAACTCTTAGACTTTTTCAAGTTTAGAAATCACATTTTAAAGTTCCCTTGATAAACGACTCTCTAGGATCAATTATAGGAACTTGCGAAAAGTTCTTGTTCTTAACCCGTGAGAGTTAAGACTTTCGCGTTTTATAGCTCCCTATATAAAAGCCTAGCAAAACTTGACTTAAACACGTTAAGGATACTAGCTAGAGTACACTTAGATAAGTAAACTCGGGTTGAGTCAAAAGATTCACAACGTTTGAAAATTAAAACCACTTTATTAAAATTTATTCTAGGAAAGAAAGAAAATAACTATACAAAGGGAAAAACTAATAGGCCAAAATAGATCAAAAATTTTGAAAAATGTCGAAAAATTGATTTTCCGGTTAAAAATGAGGACAAATACAAGGAAAAGACCACTTAACTTCGATAGAAGTCCCCCCTACACTTAATATAAACAGTGTCCTCAATGTTTAAGCATGTGGGAGTAAACTCCCCTACACTTAGGACATTATGCACTTTGTTTAAATCTTGCTAAGGAAAAGACAACTAACGAGATTCCTATTTTAATATTGGAAAATATAAAATAGTGAATCGAAAAGAGTTTAGGATAGAACCGGGAAAATAGAAACACGGAATCACGGGTCGTCAAGAATCATCAAGAGTGGATCATTGAGCGCTCGAATCCCTGAATAGTAGAAGAGAGGAAATAGCAAACACCAACGGGTCTCCCCTACACTTAGGATAAAGAAAGATAAAAGATAGATACATGGGTTGCCTCCCAAGAAGCGCTTGATTTTTGTTCACCGAGTCGTGAGCCTGACTCGACCTTGATTATCATAGGAAGAAGCATGAAACATATCCACCGGGATCAAAGACATAGTTTTCGTCCATCAAATAGCACAAGCTTAAGGCGAACAAGGTAAGCCAAAGAAGAGTAGGAATGGTTCCCTTAAGCAAAGATGGAGCACGGTGGAAGCAAGGGTGAAGTGCTGCAAGCATATCTTCAATAGTTCCAAAGATTTTTCCTTTTATTTCATCAGTCGGATACTGAGATGGCTGAAGAATATCGATACCGGGGTCGAACACATTTTCCTTTAGGGGAAAATAGCACTCAGGCGCAACAGAATTTGACGATGATCCGCGAAGAAAATGCACAACCTCGTCCTCAGAAGGGGGACAAAGAGGTGTTAAATCATACGTGGTGTGGATGTTGGTGTCGACCGGTTGCTTCTCCTTTGAAAGAATTTTTTTCAAATCCAAAGTAGGATCAAGACCATAAGCATCAAAGTCTAAAGGCGGAGCATCACTCTCATGAGGGAAGTATGTCTTAAGAAAAGAAGAGAAGTCTTCCTCAAATGAGTAGTCATCCAAAGTAGGATCAAGTGATGGCGGAAGATCTTCATCATGTGAAGAATCACTCGAAAGAGTATCGGCCTCATCAAAATCATCATACGTGGGCATGTCGGGATACTCGGAAGTAAAATCATCATAATCATCCGTATCTGAGCTAGAATCATCATCATAAGCATCAAAGATCGGTGGAGAATCATATATGGGAGAAGGGTCCAAATTGGAGAGAGAATCATCCACATCATCTTGAAACAGTGGATTATCAATGCAAGACTCGAATAGAGGATTGTTGTAGATGACAAAATCATCGAGCACGTTAATCATATTCGCGGATTCTCTTCCATAGGATTTGCTTGTAAGCTTCCCCATTTTGAAAACTTGTGCATCATCCCCGACCCTTAAAATTAATTCACCTTCGGCAACATCAACTAAATATCGTTCGGTTCTCAAGAATGACCGACCAAGTATTAAAGGAATACGAGGGTCCATTTCATAATCAACAACAACAAAGTCGAACGCAAAAGTGAAGGTGCCAACTTTAATGAACACATCTTCGGTAATACCAACGGGGTAAGCGAGAGTGCGATTTGCAAGCTCAAGAGTCATCTTTGTTGGTGTAAGGTCGGGTAATGATAGTGTTTTCCAAACACTTAAAGGCATCAGATTTATACTGGCCCCGAGATCAGCTAGGGCAGTAAATTCTTCGGTTTTGTTAAAAATGCAAGGCAACACAAAACGACCGGGATCTCCAAGTTTTTCCGGAAGTTCTTTAAGAATAACTGCAGAACAGTTTTCATTTAAGCGTGTGTTGGCGAGCTCAATCAGCTTCTCCTTCTTGTTAAGCAATTTCTTGAATGCTTTGACAAATTTCGGCATGTGGACAAGTGCTTCAACAAGGCTAATGTTGAAATTCATTTGAGAGATCATCTTCAAATAGCTCGATACTTGAGAGTCATCCTTGGTTAGCATTGTGGCCTTGCCTAGCCGTGAAGGATAAGGGATATTGGGTTTAGGTGGTAAAGGTGTAGGTGTAGCAGGTAAAGGTTGAGATGTTGAAGGGTGAGATGTTGAAGTGTTCTTCTTGGATACATCGTCATGACGAGGAGGAGACGGTAATGGTGTACTAATACTAGGTGTGGGAGTAGTAGGGATAAATGGTGGTGGAGGAGGTGTAGATGATGGGGGCGGGATAGGTGGTCCTACTATGGTAATTCCACTACGGGTAGTAATAGCACTCACATTCGCTCGCGGATTGGTGACGGTGTTTGAAGGTAGAGAACTCGAGAAAGAGGGTTGAGTGGTGGGCAAGAAACTAGCCAGCATATTCTTTAAATCATTCGTTTGATTGCTAAAGGAGGATTGTATATTATCTCGAAGCTCGGATCTAGTTTCATTCCCTTGCTTGGTAATATCCCCTTTTAAATTGATAATTTGGCTTTGTAGATTCTTGATTTTCTCTCCTTGGGTTCTCATCAAAACTTCAACATCTTGATTGATGGGTGGGGCTTGTTGAGCGGGTGGGTGATAAGGATTAGAAGCTCTAGGTGGGATTTGGTTGCTTCTATTATAGTTGTTGTTGGGGTTTTGGTTTTGAGGAGAAAAACCGGGTGAAAGGTAGTTGTGAGACCGGTAACTCAGCAAATTTCTATCCCCTTGAGGTCAGGCTTGGTAATTTTCCAGTGAATAATTACCATAAGCAGCATACACGTTTTCCGAATTTCCTTGAGTAGAAGGACAATCAGTGTATGAGTGTGGACCGCCGCATGTCTCACAAGGATTAGCAACCGCTTTAACTTGATGTTGTTGGTTTTTAGCGAGAAGCAATATATTTTTGTTCATTTCGGTCATCATGCGGGTGAAATCGGTCATATCTGGGTTTGCTGAAGTAGAAGAAACATTGACTCTCGGGTTGTTCTTTGAAGAAGCGGAGGAATCCCAGTTTTTATGATGAGTAGTCATGTTCTCAATAAGCTCTCTACACTCCTCGGGTCTTCTTTTCATAAATGTGCCACCGGCGGCTGCATTAATCGTATCACGATCACGAAAAGTCAAACCGTTGTAGAAAGTATCAATTAAGGTCACACAGAGCATGTTGTGGTTTTGACATCGATCGATCAAAACATTATATCTTTCCCAAGCATCAAAGAGAGATTCATCGGGTTCTTGCATGAAACCGCTGATTTGATTGCGAAGGCTCGTGACCATGGATGGTGGAAAGTAGCGGGACAAAAAGCGTTGAGTCATATCATCCCAAGTATGAATTGAATTCTTTGGAAGACGATCAAACCATTTCTCGGCGTGGTGTGATAAAGTATGTGGAAAGAGTTGAAGGCGAAGAACATCCATTGTAGCACCGGGCAACTTCATGCTTTGAGTGATTGTAATGAATTTGTCGAGGTGTTTGTTGGCATCATCATCAGGCATTCCTCGAAAAGTATTTGTTTGCACTTGCTGAATCATGTGGTGCTTCAACGAAAACTCCGGAGCCGTGATTTGCATCGGCGCAATCGGTCCTCCTCGTCCAAACATGGTAGGTTGACAAAGCTCCTCCATTGTCCGAAGATCGGGTTGTGGAAGAACATTGTTGTTGTTATTGTTGAGGTGCGATGGATTATTTTTGTTGTTCACACCTGCCATACTTAAATCTTCACGAGTCTCGGGCTCTTGATAATTAGAAGATCTAGTACGCATACACCTACAAAGGCAAAAGAAAAAGAAACCAAACACAAAGAGAATATATATACACAATAAAAATAAAATCTTTTTGGATTTTTGAAATTTTTAATTTTTATGGATTTTTACAATTTTTTAATTTTTATGGTTTTTTGAAATTTTTAAGCAAGAAAATAACGCTCACAAGTGAACGGATCCCAAAAAGTAACGCGTCTCTCACAGAAAACCGTTAATCTTTACGAAAAGATCCGGCAGCGACGCCATTTAAAAACTGGCTTTTGGCCATGTAAAAAGTTAAAGTTCGTTGTTGTGGTCTAATCGAATTGATCCTGGTTAACTATGCGACTCAGTCGTTCTTTGGTGAAACAAATGTTTGTGTCGTTGTAGTAATAAAAATATGCAAAGACGCAAATGAAAATGACGTTAATATAAATCTAACTCTAATTTAAAATAAATGGCGAGAGATTAAAACTTTAAAGGTAATTAACTAAATGACGGGAATTTAAAAGCGTGACGAAAATTAAAATATGACAAAATATTAAAATGTAAACTTAAAAATTAAACAAGACAAAACATAAAAGCAAACCTAATCGGAATACATTCCGATCGGAATTTGATCGGAATAATAAACCCACCTGTCGGAATAACAAACCTTGGTATAATCAGAATGTGGTAGGAATCCCCTTGATCGGAATGTTGTCACCACAATCCCAATCGGAATATCAAACACACGCCCTGATCAGAATACGGTCGGAATGTATCTTCGTCAGAATCTTATCGGAATGCCCCAAAGGGATCTCGTCGGAATATGGGGAACTTAGTCCATCGGAATAACCAAAATACTTACCTGTCGGAATGCAGATTGGAATACCCAATCGGAATGTAGAAACCTTATTCCGACAGATGAATCAGAATCCCCGTCGGAATGCTAAACCCTTTTCCGACCAAGCAAATGGAGATATGGTCAGAATGTGAAACCCTTTTCCGACCAGGGTGGTCGGAATACAGTAGAAAGAAGGCAAAATAAGCACAACAAATAAGCTATTACTCAAATAAGCACTAGACTAATAACCTAAGAAAATACGTATAAGAAAAAGCTAATAAGCTACAATTTAAAGACTTTTAAAAACACTAAAAGAAAGAGTTAAACGAAAACAACTTTTATATAAAAAT